>SMDT01002363.1:0-451802 GCA_005392925.1 Aquilaria sinensis
TCATTACGAGGTACTCTAGTTGCCATATGTGGGATATGGGATTCAAAGTAGTGAGAGCAAAATGTAGAGGTCTCCTCAATTAGATATGCTTCACAAATTGAACCCTCTACATGAGCCTTATTTGATACCTTCATTTTGAGGTCATGCATACAACGCTCAAATTTGTACATCCACCTATATTGAACGGGGCCTCCAACCCTTGCTTCGTAAGGTAGGTGAACCGGCAAATGTTCCATCGAATCGAAAAAAGTCGGTGGAAAAATTCTTTCCAACTTACAAAGTATGACAGGAATATTGGCTTCCAAATCGACCTTGTGATTTACATCTAACTCTGGAGAGCATAAATCTCAGAAGAATTGGCTTAACTCGATCTACGGTTTCCAAATATTTTTCAGGAATTGCTTCAAGTGTAATTGGGATGAGCCTCTGCATCATTACATGACAATCGTGGCTTTTCATACCAGACATCTGAGTTACATTACTATCAACACACCTCCCAAGGTTCGATGCATAGCCGTCTAGGAGTCTAGGTGTTTTAACCCAATTCAGCAAATCAGATCTCTGATGTCTGTTTAGTGCAGAAGTGGCTTTGTGTTTAAATGCTCGGCCGTTGCCTTGAGGAATTAAATTTAGCTCTGATCGACTGCACAGAATCTCAAGGTCCTTACGAGCCTTCACGTTGTCCTTAGTTTTATTGGTAACATCCATCACTATATTCCATATATTGTCAAACACATTCTTCTCTATATGCATAACATCCAAATTATGGCGGATTAAATTACTCTTCCAATACGGCAACTCCCAGAAAATACTTCATTTTGTTCCAATTATGAGTTCTGCCATAACCTGGTATGGTTACAACCTGGCCATTGTGAACTACAGAAGGCAAATGTGAGATACGTTCAAATATTGTTTCAGGCGGTAGACGCTCAGGAGGCAATGATTTCTCAACTTTTCCTTTCTTAAAGGCGACTCTGTTTCTTCTATATGGGTGATCCAACTCGAGAAATTGCCGATGACAATCAAAGAATGAAGTCTTCCTCCCGTGCTCAAGTTGGAAGGCTTTACTAGCATCCATGCAAATAGGGCAAGATAACCTCCCATGAGTCATCCATCCTGACAACATCCCATAAGCCGGGAAGTCATTTATGGTCCATAAAACCGAAGCTCGGAGCTGAAAATTTTGTTTCAGTGAAACATCCCATGTTTCGACCCCATCCTCCCATAGCTGCTTCAATTCATGAATAAGAGGTTATAAATACACATCAATATTTTGACATGGACTTCGAGGGCCAGGTATCAATGCGGTTAAAAACATATATGGTTTCTTCATACACATCCACGGAGGCAAATTATACGGAGTAACAATGACAGGCCAACATGAGTACTGTTTACCAGAGTTTCCAAAAGGCACAAAGCCATTAAAACAAACTCCAAGACGAACATTTCGGGCATCCGCTGCAAACCACGGGTACGTGGAATCAAAATGTTTCCATGCTTCCCCATCTGAAGGATGTTTTAAAACATTTGGGTCGGAACGATGCTCACAGTGCCACCTCATGTGCTCAGCAGTTGAAAGTGAAGCATATAGTCACTGAAGGCGAGGAGTGAGTGGTAAATAGTGCATAGTCTTTCTTGCTCTATCCTTACCCCTCCCAGCTTTCCTCGGCTTAAACCGAGATTCACCACAAAACTTGCATTGTGAACCATCTTCATCATTATTCCAAAACAACATGCAGTCGTTAACACAAGCATCAATTTTAAGATGCGCAAGACCAAGTTGTGAAACTAATTTCTTCGTCTCATACCAATTGGATGGCATCTTGTTGTCACTTGGCTGTGTCTCTTTCATCAAGGTCGCGATACCATCATAACACCCTCTTGGTATGTGATATTCTGCTTTAAGGTTTAACAAATGAACTGCAGCAGACAGCTCAAAATACTTATCACATCCATCCCAAAGAGGTGTACTCACGGAGTACAGTAAATCAGAAAACCGTCTAAAACCTTCATTAGGTTGTTCATCCACTTCAGTGAAATTCTGATGGGAACTTGGTCCCACTGCATCAAATATCATTCGAGCATATGGGTTTACATTTGAACTGTACTCAGCATGCTCATACCAATCACAATTATCAAACGGCTGATGCGGAGGGTCATTAAATGGCTCCCCATGAGCTGTCCAGTTGGTGTAATAAGGCATGAAACCCCATTTGTATAGATGAACTCTAACGTCATCACAATCCTTAAACCTCAAATTTTTACATCTCCTACACGGGCAACGTATTTTGTTTCCATCCATATGACCTGGGTTACTACAGGCAAATGTTATGAACTGCTCAACCCCTATCTCCCACTCCTCTTTGTACCCAACTCGCCCAGGTAAATAACGACTACTATACATCCAACTACGTTCTTGTTCCATGGAGTCCTACCAATGGAAATTATATATTTACCTTTATGACATATACGAAAGCATGAACACATAAAATTAATTTCATAAATTAAATCATATAAAAAATTAAATCCACGAATCGCATGTATCAATAGCCAACATATTATTATTAATTGCATGCATTAATATTTCACTTAATCTAAACAATGTCAGTTAAAACTAACAATGCGTATTTACTATTTATTGTTTAGCTAAGGTTAATAGTACTTAGGTTTAAGGTTTAGGGTTTACGAGAATTCAATTACAATTCATCAATAAAGGCTGTCAACGCATATGGGTTTAGGGTTTTTATTTAAGGTTTAGTGTTACTACTTAATAGGATGAACGTTTCAATATTTTATCCATATAATTATTATTATTATGTATGAGGTGGTCATTATTATATATCCCTAACACATTAGCTAATTTTGGTATTAATACATATTCTAAGCGTGGATACTCCGTAGTATGATTATTATTATTATTATTATCATTATTATTAGTATTATTAGTATTATTATTATTATTATTATTATTTATTATTATTATTATTATTATTATTATATATTCAAGGTCAAACTTAATCAAAACAAATATTTAAATATAAATATTTTGTACCTTTATATTAATTCCAAATCTTAAAAACATTGTAACAATAAATCCAATTAAACATTGTTAGTTAAACAAAATATACTACCTAAACAATTGACTTAAAACTAATTATTTTCTATTTTTAAATATACTAACTAATTTCACACATAAATATATTACCTAAACAATTGACTTAAAACTAAATATTTCCTATTTTTAAATATACTTTAATTTCACACATAAGGAGACGACCTAAACAATTGACTTAAAACTAATTATTTTCTATTTTTAAATATACTAACTAATTTCACACATAAATATACTACCTAAACAATTTACTTAAAACTAATAATTTCCTATTTTTAAATTAATCCCAAAAATAAGAAAAAAAGTAAGAAAATGGACATAAATTCGAAATTGTAATGGGTAACCTCAATACTTCACATCCAACCATCAACAACTACAAATCACATACATTTCACATATTTCAAACCAAATTAACATTACATAATCCGGATTTTAAGTATTTTTTGGGAAAAAAATTAAAAAATACGTATTAAACCAACTTACCTTAAATCCAAAATTTTACTTCCTTCAAATGCGTGGGAATGGCTTGCAATCTGCCACAACAAGCAAAATCTTCAACCCATTATCAATATTAAACATCAAAGTATGAAAATCTAAAAAAAAATGAAACTAAAACGAAAAAAAACCAAAACTAACCTACAGATCTACAACAATGACATCAGATCCACCTACAAACGATCTCAAAGAAGCTAAATATGCCCTGGGAGACGATAGGAACGTGAAGTGTGTGCATATGGGACGAAGGGATGTGAAGAGAGAAGACATAGATGATTTTGGACTCTGGCACGACGAAGAAGACAATCTGGGCTGGGGGGAATTTAAATTGCGCCGTTGGAAAAAAATTTCAAAGCTGTGAATTTAAAAATATGACATTCCAACGGTCAAAGCCGTTGGTGAGCTGAAAATATCTTAATTATTTTCCAACGGCCTAAGCCGTTGGAAACCATAAAAATACAAATATTAATATCCAAGTATTTAGCCGTTAGAAATAAAAAAGCAACATAAATTACTTAAAACTAGCTGTTGGAAAAACTTACTTTAATTTGCCATAAAAACATATATTTTCCAACGGCTAAAGCTATTGGAAATACTAAAACACCTTAAATTCCTTAAAACTAATTCCAACAGCTCAAGCCGTTGGAAAAATTTACTTTAATTTGTCATTTAAATCTTATATTTTCCAACGGCTAGCCGTTGGAAATATTATATACGTACCCCATAATTTAATGTCATAATTGTTCCAACGGCTAAGCCATTGGAAAAGTTTTTGTCTTGCCTCCCATGGTTTTGGCAGTTGGAAATTTCTAACGGTTTGGCTGTTGGGAAAAAAGGCAGTTGGAAAAAATGATTTTTTTAGTAGTGATTTATCAAAATAAGAAATTAGGAAGTTTTCAAGAATAATCTACTACTGACTTACAAAATAGAACCCTGTATTAGGAACAACTTCAATAATTATTTTGCAATATTTAGATAATTTATTAATAGTAGAGTTAAAATTTTCAAACCACTCAATCTAAAAATTATATTTAAATAATTTTCATTTGTTAAACTCCAACACTGTCCCAAAGGGACCTTAGGAGCTCCAGTCAATCTCATTGGCACAATGTTCCTTGGAAGTATATTCTATCCTTTGCTCTCTGGAATATCTGGAAAGAGCGAAACAAACTCCTCTTCCAGGGGTTTATTGATACTCCTTATAAAACTGTGGATCAATCATACAGCAGACTGGTGAATTCTATGCCCTTCTGGGAAAAAATAAAGCGAAGAAACAAGCTAACATGAGCATCCCTATGATGAGATGGGAGCCCCCTCCTGCTGGGTCCTTTAAGCTCAATATTGGTGGCACCTGTAATTTGTTAAAAGGGACTGGCGTGGCAGGGGGTCTCATAAGAGACTATGAAGGTAATATGGTCATTGCATCTGCCAAAAGCGTAAGATTTTGTTGGAAGTGGAAACAGATTGCAAGTTTCTTTGCAAGATGATCCACTCCAACACTGCAGAATCCTAAGTTGCAAACTATTGTGGATAATTGTAGGTGCTTGATGCAGCAACTCCAGCTAACCAAACTTCAACACCGATTGGGAGAGGCGAATTATCCTGCAGACCTTCTTGCCTAGTCACCCTCTACCATGGACTGCACTTTTGTCTATAAAGATGTCCTATCTTTATCAAGGACTAGTAATTTGGATCCCCAGACTAGTTCTGCTGCTCCCCTGTTTACTCAGTACTGGAAGCCCCTCTTGTTTTAGTTCTCGTTTCAGGGCTGTTATGTTTGTTGCCACGTCTAATAGGGGCAAAACAATCTGTTTGTAATTGCTGGCTTTGGCTTTTTTAATATTTCCTTATTTCCACCAAAAAAAGGGGAGCTCCACCAGAAAGGATAAATAAAAACCGAAAGGCACACGTTATAAAATGCAAGTAACAGTATTTTTTTTTTTTTTCCGTTCAGAACTCACAACAATCTGTTTGTAATTGCTGGCTTTTTTAATATTTCCTTATTTCCACCAAAAAAAGGGGCGCTCGAGGAAGGAAAAACAAAAAAAAAACAAAAAAAACAAAAAAAAGAGAAAGGCATACGCTATAAAATGCAAGTGACAGTATTTTTTTTTTTTTTTCCTTTTCCGTTCAGAACTCACAACAATCTGCAGCGATCACTTGTTTACAATTCCAGACCCAGGATTTCTTTCCCAGACAAATGACCCCTACAGGAGACATCTAAACCTATATTTTTTTCCTTCTTTTTTTTTTTTTAACCTTCTTTTCTTTTTCTGTTTCCCGTTTGGTCCACCAGAGCAAGACTTACAATTTTCTTTCTTACAATTGAGAGAGAGATTTGATCGGTACCCTCCTCCGCTGCTCTTATGCAGCTGCTTACCAAGGAGTCCCGTTTCCATTTCGGGTTTGCGTTGGTCTCCCACTTCGAATGAGCCAACGCTTCACCCTCGTCCAACATCCTAGATTTCTTTGCACATCAATGTCAAATATTTTGGCTGTGCCAGCTCTTCGAGCCAGGCAGCAGCTAATACATTGCATTATTACAATCGACACTTCCAAAGATCGTTCACTCTGTAATCAATTCTGCAGAGTTCAATCTTTGGGCATAGAATCTTTGAATACGCCGCAATCGGGACATCAGCTCTGCAAAAGATGGCCGCAAATGTGGTTCCCTGGACCAGAAACAAGCATTAGTTACAGAAAGGAGGATCGCATCAAATGCTGGGAAAAGAAAAGACAAACCAAATATTATAAGTCTTAGGCCAATAGATATCAGATGGCCAGTCAACAACAAAAAAGAAAAAGGACGAATTACTCAGAAATGTGTGCCCAAACACATGACCTCCATATGAGAGAAGCTTTTAGACTAGAAAACTCACGTTTGCCAACATTCACGGATAATCTGTGCAACTGCTGGATCAACATCGTCAGGAATTTCAAGTCGCCTATTCTGGAACCCAACAGCTCCAACAACTTGCATTGGGTTCAAACCTTTCCATGGTACATTTGAAGTAACCAGCTCCCACAATATCACACCAAAACTGTACACATCACACCTGCAAGCAGCCAAAGAATTTAGATGGCATGAGTTCCACTACGTTTTCCAATTGATTCTATAAAAAAAAAAAATTTCCAACAGAGTAAGTATATGCGAGAGATGTAAAAAGGAAACTTTAGTCCGCTGTGAAAGGGACAAAGGGCTCCAGAAAGTAGGGAGTCCCAATTTGGTATGCTTTCTTCACTCCTAAAGCCTTGTCTATACAAGAAGCAAGATTAGAGAAACCAACCATTACCCACTGGTCACTGACCTTTAATGTAATGGTCCCCTATGGATCGAGCTAAGGGAGTGGTACTGGTAATGGATGACTAAGGCTCACTAGAGAAGCCAATGATCTCAAAGGCCTCATTGGAGGGAACCTTTCAACCAAACTTATGTTTCTTCTTTCTTTGATAATAGGATGTTTATCTTCAGCCATTTTTCATTGATGTATAGTACGAACTGCTGCTATAACTCCTAATAACTGCCTAAAGCACTGCTTTTCTAATATCTAATAACTATTGCCACATACAAGTTTAATGGCAGAATACAGCTCATTTAACATGTGTTTACTCAGTCATGATTGCATTGGACTTGTTGAATTGAACTCCAATGGATCAAAATGAACTACATCATGGACTTCAATTCAATGCAACCAAGTTAAACAAACATTCACAACTTGAAAGAAGATAAGAGTAGTAGTTAAACAGATTTAGTTAATTAATTTAGTAAATAAAATTCCTTAGCTACAAAAGACATCTATTCTTTTTTGCCAACACTCTGAACCACTTGAAAGTCAACACTTCAAAAACACCAAAAAGCACTTATAGAACATTCTTTTAAGAAAGCAATAATGTCACATAAACTCTTGAACCCCGATGTTCTTCAAGCCCTTTTAGGCGGGTCCCAAATGACATTACTAGAATTTAAGCAGAAAAAAACAAACAAAAAAAAAAAGACAAGTACAAAAATGTAAAAAATATAAATATAAATATAAAATGCAAATGACCAGAGAAGACAACAATTTCAGTTTGACTGCTTCTCTTTAAGGCTACTGGAAATTTAACAATTAGCTTACTAGCTCTAAAAACTTAACCTTTTATATTAATAAAACTGACCGAGAAATTTAGATCAAATTCCAAGAACACATGGATGTATGCAAATAACAGTGTACATGAAGTTGCAACTGCAATTCATCAGCTTTTTTTTTTTTTGGCCAGAAGCAAGTCATCTGTTAAAGCACTTACTTCTCATTTGCTCGTTCATTTCTCAAAACTTCTGGTGCCATCCATTCAGGCTGCAGCACAAAGGCCAACTTTTAGACCATACACCCAAGGCAATATATTCCAAGCACAGAAAATACTGAGATGACATATATAAACTACAATGATAATCCAGAATATTTTTGAGAACTACCGTCCCAGCAGTGGACTTTGAAGACAGGAAAGTGTGATGTTTCATTCTTGACAACCCAAAGTCACCAACCTGCACAAAAGGGAGGAAAATCCATAAAATTCTTGCAGCTGAATAAAGAAAAATGAAAAATGATAACGCGAGAAAAGAAGAATTGTTGCTGTTAAGTGTGAAAGCAGCACCTTCACAACCCAGTTCTTGTCAACAAGTAAGTTTGGGGACTTCAGATCACGATGCACAATAGTAGGATGACTTGTGTGCAAGTAGTTCATTCCTTTAGCCTGCAATAATGATTGGTTTATCAGGAAGATATTGCAGAGGTAGGTCTTTCACCTTTCTTGGGGAGACGAAAATAATTGAATTCTCTTTGCAACTCATACCACATCAAGAGCCATTTTCATACGCCTCTTCTCGTCAAGGTTAAAATTTGGTCGATGTAATAACTTATACAAACTTCCCCTGGATGGAAAAACAGAGAGAAGCAATAATACATGAAAATTAAACCCACACAGTGATAAGCTTCAAATCAAGTATCTCTAGCAAATAAAGAAGGCATGTAATCAAAGAAAGGTTCTATATTTTCATACATAGCTGTAGACAAAAATTTTGATCACATTTGAAAGACTAAAGCAGATACAAATTGAAAAATACATCCTTTCTAGGATGGCTCGGTAACATTTGATTCATATTCCTAAAATGGTAAAATAACATCAGCAAGAGTCAAAGCTTTTATGTCTAACCCATGGAACACACAAGCCCATAAATAGGTATTGCCACAAAATCAGAAGCAACAATTTACAGAAAAATATCACATGTTTACTAGATTTTGCTGGCAGAAAGCATCCCAAGTTCCCAACCCTGGTAGGAGGGGATAATCTAAATGCTTTTAGAAAATGTCTCATTCTTTTTAAGTTAATCAAGTTTAGAAGCTCTAGTTACAAACAAATGTAACATGAATGGGAAGGAAGAGCAAATTCGATGTGATTAGAAGGAAGAGATTTTCATAATATAAGACAGTGGTCAACCTGGGGAGAAACTCTGTCAATATAGAGAAATGTGGAGGCCTAGTAACTGCCCCCATGAAAAGGACGACATTTGGATGCCTCAACCTTAACATGATCTCAACCTGTAAATCCATCAATAGCAAGTCCACACATAAATAATAAATCAGGATGGAACATCAGGCTCATACAATACATGAGAGAGCGCAAGCGAAAGAGATGCAGAGAAAAAGATTGATATAGAGGAAAGATACAAGTAAGACATGATATATTGTCCACTCTCAGTGCTTACTTCACTTCTAAACTGAACCAACGCTTCACCAGAGAAGTCTTGATCTAAAAACTTCTTCACAGCAACTTCCTATTTTTTTTTTTTTTTGAAAAAAAAAAAAAAAAAGACAAACAAACATATGAGATAAATCAACAGAATTCATTTGACATGCTTTTCAAATTAACCAAAACACCGAAAGATGCAGTTTGAACAAGTTACTTGACAATTCCCTAGACAACAGTTCCATGGTCTTGCTTAGCTTATCAACACAAAATTGGATGTGCACACCACTGAACGATGTGTTTTCATTATTAGCAGGAACAAAACAAGTGAAGATGATAATCAAATCTGACTTATTCCTTTTCAGCATTGATTACTGTTTTTTCCTACAGTGAATTCCAGAGTCTCCTTCCTATCTCTCACCAATCCCAATTTCTCTTGCTCTGCCAACTAAACTCTAGCAACACTCCTATATCTAACAATTCACACAATCCATTGTCTTCACTAGTTTCTCCCAAACCTTGGTTTCCACATTTCTTTCATAATATGTACAAGACCCTAATGCTCCTTTTTACACACCTCCTTTCTTTAAAATAGCAAAGAATTTCTGTTGCAGCCCTCCATATTAAAGGAAATTGAACATTTGGCAAAATACATATCATATGGCAATACTAATGTTTACCAGAAAGTACAGTAGCTGAACAAAAGTAGCAGCTGATTGGTTTATTTGGCTTTGGTGCATGACACATTTTCTTTAGTTGTATATAACTAAAATCTTGAAAGCTGCTATATATTTATTTATTGATTTATTTATTTATTTATTTGATAAGAAAAGAGAATAATATATACCAAAGGAGAACCAAGGGGGTGCAAACCCTTACAAAAAGTTAGGAATGAATGAATAGCTCCAAAATCTAAAAATTTTATGAAATTTACCATATATTTCTTTTAACATTGTTTAAAAACTTGTCTACTTTTCTCCTATCTGACCCCTTACAATTTGTTAAAAGGGCATTAAGTTTCTACACATAGGCGTGGTGATGTCAGAATTTTCGCCTATGTGTGTCTCTTTCGTGATTAAGGCTATTCCCAGAAAAAAAAAATGTGGCTCAGTAGCTCTGATAACGAGGCCAGCATTCTAGCATAATTTTTGCTGCCATTGCCTAATTTAATTTCCTATCAACCATTACCAAGTGGGCCATGGTGATCTCAGAATTTGAACCTATTTGTATCTCTTTAGCAATTAATGCTATTCCCAAAAAGATGTAGCTCAATAGCTTTGCTGATGAGGCCAGTGTTCTCACATCTACCATTGCCTATTCTCATTTCATATTTCACGATTCCATGGCATTTCATTTTCATGATTTTATATATATACAACAGTATTTCCACTTTACCCTTCCTTGTTAGGAAAAAATAAAAATGAATTGACTTAGAGAACAACCTTCTGACACTCGCAAAGGTCGTTCAAACTTCTGCCTTTTAATTTTAGCAATTTAAGATTTTCTTATTGCATTGCATTGGTCGATTAGAGTTACACAAAATCTATCTATGTCTACATTCATGCTAAAAAGGTAAAATTTTTGGTTCATAACCTCTTCCATCTGTTGCTTGATCTCATATCTACTAAGGAAACAGAGGTATAAGAGATTTTCCATATTCCAAAGTCTGATATTTTTTCTAGGTACAAACAAAAATCCCCAAATAATATAATTGAGACCCCAAAGTTTCAACACTCAGGGTTTAGGTTTTTATTAAAGAGATTCCTCTTTTGATTCATTACCCTTTTTTGTTCCATTAACCTGCCTGTTGCACATTACTATATTGTTTAGTTATGGTTGATTATCTATGATTTCTCTTATGGTTAATTTCTTCAAGATTTTCTGTTAAGAGAACCTGTTAATACTATTCATGGCCTGAATCATCTAACAGGTTTTTCTGGATAACACCATCTCACATAATTTTAATAGGACCCCAGTGTGTCAGGAAAAAAGTGTATGAAGAATGTATTCAAAGGCCTTTCCCCCTGGATATAAGTGGGATCTGAATATAAGGGAAAAGATCCCCTGATTTTTTTTCCTTCTAATTTGAAATTCCAAAATCTGTAACACCATTGGGAATGATAATAGATGTCTACTACTTACACCAAAGAAAATAAACAAACTAATATACTACATGTCTCCTAGAAGTGTTCACATGGATTTGCTTTAGTTATTGATTTAAGTCGCTTGGTCATTGTACATAACACTTGTGAAAAATCAACTCCAACTCTTCAATAACATCTATCAAGGACCTTCTTCTATGAAAGCGCTCTCATGATAAAAAATGATATAGAAGCAGTTGCAACCACTTTAACAAAATTTGCTTCCAACACCAGTTTGTCAGGTAACAACTTTTAGTATCTTAGATAGAGTGCTTGAGCATTGTTGCTAAAAGTACTTCAAGCAGTTAGTCTTGCTGTTAGTATCCTTCCAATTTGCCTCCAAGTCGTGGTTTGCCGGTTAGCCATTTCTAGTATCTCAGATGCAATGCTTATGAATTGTTGCTATATGCATTTGAAGCAGTTAGTGTCACTGTTAGTATCCTTACTGCTAAAAAAATAGTATCTTATTACAACTTAAAGTTTATTTCTGTCTCATGCTATTCTTCTGTGCATATACTGACAACTAAAGAACACAAATACTCAAAGAAATCCAATCGTGAAGATCTTATAAAGTTCTTAATCCAAAATGCCTTTTTTTAAATTTCTACATCTTCTTCGCCCAGAAGTAATTTCATTTACAAGTCAGTATTATGTAGGTGTAATAATCCATTAAAAATGAAAATTTTAAGACGTTATTAAATTTTTATGAATTTCTCTTTTCCAATGCCTAAAAATAGAAAAAAATCATAAAAATTTAATAGCATCATGAAGATTTAATTGCAAATAGATTATTACATCTATATAATATTGACTTTTGAATAAAATTGGTTCCAAACAAAAAGGATACAAACATAAAAAAAGCCATGTTGGATCAAGTTGACTTAAGTTAAAACGAATTGCCTCCTAGTTTTATTACTCTCTCTCTCTCCGAAAAAAGCCTTCATCTTTATCTCTGTCCCAGCTATGTACCAGGAGGATATCAGAAAAATAGGGAAGCGAATTGGCAATAAAGTGCTATTACAATCATTATTTGAAGGTCATGATTCCATGTACTTCAAAAATGCCTTCATAATGATAGCCATATTAGGATTTGTAGAATATTGTTAGTATGCGAGCAAGAATTATAAGAGAAGAGGAAGGAGTTGATAAGGAACTTACGGTGCCATTCCATTCTGCATGGTAAACCTCACCATAAGAACCTGCAAGGTAAACAATTTTAGCTGGAATTAAAAGGTCTTTCTCATAGCTAAGCATTGTATCCTATCTGCCTAAAACTAAAAGATCATGTATAATGACAAGTATACAATTATAAGATTTAGATGTCCTCCTATTATGATAAGCATAGTGCTGATATTTCAGATTTGAACTCTGGCTAAGCAATACAAGGGCTGCCAGCCATGCATGAAGAGATTGCACCTATGTGCTGACAAAAAAGGAAAAAGTTGAAAAGAAGGGAAAAGGGGTGGCGCGGTGTTGATGAACTACCATAGGAGTGAAGGGTTGAAAATTGGAAGTCACAACACTTACAGTTACATAGAACTACCATGCTTCTAAACCATGATAAAAGAATCAAAAGGATGGAAATGGCTCAGAAATTCGGAATCTCATCTTACTGCAGTGGGGACTTACCTATACCAATACGTTCACCAATTTGTAGATCTTCCCACGGAATTTCCCATTCTGCAACCTCCCCAAGCATTGTGTTTGTCTCACTGTGGCTAGTACAAGTGATGTTCACAGTGGTGTCATCACAAGTCCTCCCCATTCTTGGATCATTGAAAAGGGAATTTTCAGGCCTGCCTTGACAAAATTCTTCATCGACATGGGTTGAAACAACCGCTTGTGTCTCTTGCAGATTTCTTCCAATTATTTCAGGAACCCCATCTACTTTCACAGCCTCAACATTTGTCCACCCTGAAGTTGCACCAACAAGCTGGTACCCTTTACTTGTGGTGTCAGAAGCTGAATTGTCTCTTTTATCGTTAGAAAATTGCTTTCGTTTAGTATTGTAATATTTATAGTCCAATGATTCCTGTACAGTGGGCATGATGGATTGCTCATGACCTGGCAATAATCCATTTGAATAGTGGCAGACACCGTGCTCTGTATTTGTCATTGTCGGCATACTTGCCTGTTGAATCATATTTGAATCACCAAGATTCTGAGAATTAATATCCAAGAATAAGTCAGGAGGTGGTGAAGCACCACTCTCTTTCAAAACAGCATGCAACTTCTGTGCAAATTCAGGGTCCTTAGCTGCACTGATGACATATTGTGAGACACTTTTAACCTTTCTCTTGTGCGCAGATGATGGCTTTCCATGATAGCCAGACAAATTTTCAACTGAGTTAGGTACTGAAGGAGAAAGCTTCCCAACATCATCCTCAGTACCCTGGGGAACCTCCCTCACAGTTAGACTCCTATCACCAGTATTTGTCTGGCTTCCTTTGTTAATTGAATCCTTTGACCCTTCTGGAATCCTGTTTAGAATAGGCAAAACTCCAGAACTTACAGAGTCAAGCAATGGAAATGAACCATGGGAGGCTTCAGAAAGAGCTGCAAAGCTCCTCTTGGTGGACCCAAAACTTGGAAAATGACAGCTTGGTACCTCAGCAGGGATCAGAGTACCGGGGGCACTCATTAAATCAATGATATATTCACTGCATCAAATAGCAATTAAGCTTCTGTTACCACAAGATTAGACAGTCAAGGTCAATACCATGAGGCAAAAGGTTTATCCAGAAGCCAACTCCATGATACTTAGAGCTGACTGGAATAAAAAAAATACTACCATAGATAAACATTGTGTCCCAAAGTCCATGCCTAAAATAAGTGTTTAATTCCTTGGGCATAAAAGCTTGCCAATTCATTTGCATGAGTTTATAATATGACATAAATTCATTTTTCAAGACATTATATCCTTGTTGCCAGCCCCTCGCTTTTATTAGCTGTTGATTGCCTTTGTGAAATAAAAATAGACCAGCTAGTTGACATCATAAATTTGATGTCAATGAGCCCAGTGTAGCTAAGATAAAGGTTAGTATGCTGCTGCTGCTGCTGCTGCTGCTGCTGATGATGATGATGAAGATCCTCAGGCCATTGCCCTACTGGTCAACATCTCTAGGCATAGAGAGTCAAATGAGATCACTGAAAGACTAATCTGCTGACTTAGATATAACTTCTAACAATACACCAATACAAAGACTAGAGATGCTAAGAAAATACGAACTTCAAAAACCATTCTGTAATGCTAGCTTTTAAGTTCTAAGAGTTTTTTGCTTAAAAGGCATGACATGCGTGCACTGACTATCACAAGATATTGACAAAACAGCATTTGTAACCTTACAAAATGGAGATATCAAACAAAGGAACAGCAAAACTTCCACTCTATCAGTACAAAGCACAAGAATCCATATCAAGAAAAAGTAAACAAATTAGCAAGAAGTTCCAGTAGATCACATTTAGAAGACATGAAGCAGACAAAACTACCTCTCATGGTCAATTCTAATCAAGTTCACAGCCCCATCATCAGTGCCAGTATAGTAGCTTCCTTTGACAAGCATGCAAGGGAGATTAACCCTATCAGCCAAAACCTAGCACCAAATGAAATGACTCCAATTAACATGCATGTGTACAATTACTAAAGGAAATTAGAGAAAAAGAAATTAGCCTTACTCTAAGATGGTGCAAGCTAAAAACTAAGTAAAACACTTTGAGCAACAAGTGAGGTAATGAGATAAGATAGAAAATAGTTCATTATAAAGGATACAAAAGGGCTTGAACTTTTGAGCAGTTTATTTTTCCAAAAGTTGGTCCATATTTTGGACAATCATTTCAGGAATGAATTTATTAGTCCATATAGAGAAACATTCAAAATGTCACACCTTAAAAAGCAGTGCCCTGTGGCGTGAAAGTCCAACATCAAGACATCCAAGCGGAAGAATGACTGTATTCAAAGAATTCCTTAATTTACAGCTACTAATGTTCCACAATCTTAACATCTCTTCAGCGTCATCAACTGGGCCACCCATTTTACTCGCAACTATCTCAGCAAGTTTTTGGATTAAACCACTCAACAATAGATCATGTCCCCAAGCTCTTGATTCCAAATAGACATCATATGCTCTTTTCTCAAGCTCTTGCAGTCCATAATCGGTTAGACGGTTCACCAAAATTGCTTCATAACTGATATTATCTGAGGCAGATAATCTCTGAAGGTCTATCAACGATGGCATTGCCCCCAGGGAAACTGATTTTGAGGTAATGTCGTGTATATCATAGAATCCATCTACAGTTTTTTCATCATAATTTACAACATTATAGCTCTGCACGCAAAATATAAGGAAATTAGATCCTAAAAAAGGAAACACAAATAAAAGCAACAAAGGACATAGCCCTCTAATTTGGTCAAACTTAAGCAATACTAGCCATATTTCCAAACTCAATGGGACAGATTAAAGTTCAATCATCAAGTTTACATTCTATTGCTGCAGTACAATGAGCCAAAGAGCAGTCCATTACAGCTTTCAAAATTTATCACATAACAAATCTGCAATGTGCACAAACAAATGGCACCATGATTCAAACTTAACCATAAAAGATGTTCAAGTTTCAAACCATATATGACTAACTGGAGTGTAGGATGAGAATAGAAGAATGTATAACCTACTCATAGTTGCCTAGAAATCAAAAAGGAATAGGAAACAAGGAAACTACCTACCAGTATGCCATTGAGCAATTCAACCTACTTCCTGCGTAATAACAATCGGGCTACGAACGGAAGGCCAACAAAAAAGGATTAAAAGAACAACAAAACTTTAAGTATTACTAGAATCAAACGAGATAGACAGTTAATACGTCAGGATTAAGCTGTCCAAAGAGTATCAACAGCTAAGTTGAGCACAGAAGATAGAAGCAAACTTTGCCATCAAAAGAACTCTAAAACCTCATCTAAGCCAACATTCGTTGAAATCAAAATCCACAATATGCTATGAACCCAAATTATAACCCAAAACAAGAAACGAATTTAAAAGTGAAATGCAACTCGAAACGGGACCAGAAGACCAGTTATCTGTTCCATTCCAAACAAAAGGGAAAGAACAAACACCAATAACTATTGTGCCAGCTAGAGTTCGATGAGATAGGAAAAGTACCCAATAGCGAAAGGAGAGGGAATCGAGGGGCGAGTCGGTTTCAGCTGCGCCGGCGAGGCTAATCCGCTTGGCAGCATCGATCTGAGCCGTCTCGGGCTCAGAAGCACTGATCGCCAGCGCCAACTGCATCTGAAACTCCTCCTCCAATAAACTAAAGTCAACGCCATCAGCAGCCGCCGAATCGCCGATGGCCGGTTCTACCACCCCGATTGTTCCAACCGTACCTGAGGAAGTTGAAGAAGTAGACGTCCCCGCCCCCGAAACCGCCGATGAGCTAGGGCTGATCTCGGGCCGGGGCTCCGGGAAGCGCTGGTGGTCGTTTAGACCGCTGCCGATGTGGAGTTTCCGGAGTAAATGCTTCATCCTCGACATCGATCATCAACAAAACTTTTGGGGTCTCACCGAACTCGCTAACTAAGAAGGTTTGAAGTTTTTCTCGTTTGTTTTCTTTTTTTTTTTGTTGGGCTTCTCTAAAAGGAAAAGAAATTCGGACTTTCCTTGTTATTTCTTGTTCGTTTTGTTTCATCCATTTACTGGCTTAACCTACGCCCAACTTGAGCCAAAGCAGATTCGCTTAACCTGCGCACCCTTCTTCGTCACGCTACCACCACTTAAATTAACTGCTTACCAATTCCCTCCAATCCGTTGCTCGTAATTTTGACTCCACTCTAAACAACTTTAATGTTTTATCATTAAACAAAAATAAAACTATAGGGTGTAGGTTAAACTTAACACTATTAAATCAGTATCCATTTTTTTAATAATTTGTCAAATATGGTTCTAAGATATGTTCATCCAATTCTAATCTACATTGATCTAAAATTAAAATCATTGGTCAATCTAGATACATTTATTTTATTTTAACTGTATATATTCTCTGTTAGAAAAATAAGGGAAGGTGAAGATGAAGAAAAGCTTCAAGGGATGAAATAATTTCAGTTTTCTAAATATAATTATTCCCCCACTATAAAGTACGAGGAATATGTCTTCAGAATATAACAAAGCTTTATAAGAAATCTCTATCAAATTTGTGAAATATCTTCTTTATAAAAAAATATATAAAAACAAAGCTCTTCACTCAACAGACACATTTATAAATGTATCTCTTGAAAATAGACAATTATTCATAGAGAATTATGCCCCTAGCAAAAACCACAATTAAAATTTTTTTATTTAAGTTTTTGAATTAAATTTATTTATATTATTATTTGATAAGAAAATTTATCTATATATATATATATATATATATATATATATATATATATATATATATATATATATATAATATAATATAATATAAGTCTTTTAGTTTCTAAATATAATTTTTTAAAAAAAATTAGTAAATAATAATATAAATAAATTTAAGTCACAAAAATAAAATGGAGCAATGAATTTTGGATAGATGTAGTATATTTTTTAGATACACTTGTGTATTTTTTATGTCTTTGATTGTATATGCATTTGTTTAGAATTTAGATCATTTTATCTAGATTTGAGATGCATTTGTTTCAATTTGATTGTATGTCTATTTCTGATATATATTTGTCTTGTTTTGTGATGTATTTAATTGTTATATGTAATTGTTCATGACTGAGGTCGTATTATAAATTACCTAGATCTGAGATACATCTGTGTCACTTAGATTATATGTTTATTTCTAAAATGCACTTGTCCTATTTTAATTGTTTTTTCTAGTATTGAGATCATTTTATTTATATTTGATATACTTTTTTTTTTTGTGGGATTTCATTGTAAGTCTAGTATACATTTTTCTAGGATTGTTGTTTTCATCAATGGGTGGATGTGCACCAAATCGTTGTGAGATAGTACAAAATGTATGTTTTAAGCCCTATTTTAGAATAGCTTTTATAATTAGCATTAGAATTATAAATAATTTATTTAATGGCTAAATTAAAAATATTGAAATTAAAATCTAAAAACTATTATTAGATAGCTCTTTTAAAAATTCTAACATTAATCGCTAACATTAATATCAAACAAGACCTTAACAAGACTAAAAAAGCTCCAAACTAGCTATATCACGAGTAAACACAAAACTCCATGTTAGGCTCTTGGACGCAGAGAAATTTCAGCCAACTCCCTCGGGCAAACCTACGTACTACGATAGATCTAAAGGCATTTACTATAGCAAAAATAGGGGAGAAAATTTTCTGAGACGTAATTCTCAAAGTAATTACTTTTCCGTGCGTGGAAGCACTCTGAAAGAATTACAAGGCAAGTAAAATTTCCAGCTCGCAGATTATCAAAATCAAATACAATACAAATACATTTCTATACTACACAAATCGGACATTAGTATATTCTAACATAACTAACTGTCGGTGGGGGTATCTTCTGCTAGCAGGACTGCGACAAGTCATGAAAGAATATAAGGTTGCTTGTATGGAAATCTACAAATATCACTACTATCATGATGAATCCTGAAAAGCTCAGCATTTGACCAGGGATTCATGTTCAAGTAAGGCTCAAGTCAAATGCACATTTATCTATCATCCGGCGGCAGTGTTGGGCTTTTCGAGCACATATCCATCTGGTGAAGCTCCCGCAGTCTAACCGCCGGGTTGCAAAGACCTGGGAAATGTTGACCAAAGTACTCGATAAGGTCTAAGCAATATTAGAATGTTGGTGATCACTCTAGACCATATTTCTGCAGTGAATGACAAATTCAAGGATGCCACACATCCGCAACTAAGCAAGAAACAGGCAAAAAACGTAGAGGATGTTCGACACACGTATAGAACTGCATATGCATACATGCTAATGCACGAAATATGCAGGGTAGGAAAGACACTGTATATTACTGCCAGCAAAGGCCTGTGCCATCTTAACAACAATAAACTTTGTTAAAGGCACTGAAAAATACCCTTGGGAAGTATTTGCAAAGATCTAAGCATAACAAACTAGGTAACCATCCTACTAGTGACAACTGTAAAAATAGGTGTAAGGCAGAAAGTCCTCCCTTAGAATTCCTCATTATGCAGCATGGACAGATAGATGGAATTGATATGTGGTGTTAAACCAACTATTTAGGAGAATGGAACTGTCATTGGATGCAGCACGTACATCCTTTGTCAGGATTGATCATGTGGCATACTTCAGATTTTTGGATATCTAAGATTTCAGGGTGAGAGAAATTGAGATGACAGAAAATCTAGAGTATATCTCTTTTGATTCATCTTCAAGCACTTCTCTTAATGCCTAAGAAGATCTATTATTTTCTAACAGGAAAACCTGTAAAACTTAGCATCATCATCTGTATCCGTTCAGACTTTGGTTCATAGACTAGCACTCTGACTTATTAAGTCAAACATGAAACATACAACCATAAAATGTTTACTTTGAAAATTGGCTCTTATCAAAGCAGTCGACAGCAACTGGACTTGCAAATATCATTTCTGGTCCTAGTATCATTGAGAATTTGAGCAAGTTACCTGAGCATTGTGGAATATCCCAAACTGCAATTGATGTGGGTGTACATCGAGGATCACATATTGCTCTGTTATCCTCATGATTAACATTCATAGCAAGCATCCATGATCCAATGGTGACATCCTCATTGTTGAACATTCTCAAACTGAAGGAAAAATGAAAGGAAAAGCAAATTAAAGAAAAGCTGAAAGCTATGAGGTACCAGAAGAACAAGAAGGGGAGAGGGAAACAAAAACGAGAGGACCAACTTAACTAACACAACAATAATGAGCTTGACCACAAAAGTATGCAGGACAGAAAAGTGGGTAAGTGATAATCTTAGAACAAAGACACGAAATGATTTAGGTGCATAAAGTGCTTCACGAAACTAAAAGAGTTCAGTGACACTTCTGAAAACTTGCAGAAACAGAGAGAATTAGAAAAACATCATAAATTTTGGTGCATAAAGTGCCTCATTCAGTTTTGTTCAAAGAAGAGGAGATCATTTAAACACTTATCTCTGTCATTCAGCAATAATGTCCCAAGCAATCAAGAGGCAAATGGCAAAAATCAGCTCCTACTTCTATCTCAAGAACTTTTCCTCACAGAATCAATTTAACACATGCCAGAAGACCCAAAAGTGCAAGAGACAACCATTAGATCCAGAAAGACTTCTACAATTCAATACATAAACTGGTCATAGGACCATTTGAATTTAAATTTTTTCTTTTTAGTCATGGTAACTAAGTAGATGCGCAACTCAATTTTGCTGGTTCCATCTAAAACTTAAGCTGTCCCATCCATTATTATTTGAACACAAATAAAAGATAAACCACTCAAAGAACAAGAACCAAAAGATTAAAGCCAACACAGAAACCCAAGAATGTATTCAATTCATCAACCATATATGAAGGGAAGCAGCGTTACACCTGTCATTCCTAACAGTGGCCAACCCAGCAACCACTTCGGAAGAGAGAATGTAAATAGGTCCGTAAGCATGCAAGAAATACTCATTCCCGATCAAGTGTCCTGACTTCTCAAACCTGAAATATTTGCACCACTTTGTGCTCTAACAATATATAGAAAGTCACAGGGCACCAACGTTTTTTGCATAGAATATCAAGAACAACTACCATTTCATTTTAGGATCAGTAATTACAGGGCCCTTCTTCATGCACCCAATGTATGTCCGAGAATCAGTCCGTTCCTTAGCTAGAAGAGTTGCAAGCCGATCTAACATGCAATAGATTAAGATGAGAAAACACAAAGCAAAACCGGAACAAACTTGCAAATTAACATATTCTCCAGACCTGGACGTAAGTAGATATCATCATCAGCTTTGACATAATAATCGGCTTCAAAAAGCTTGAATGCTGCCTTGAAATATGCCAATCTGAAACAGAACATTAAGAAGTCATCCTACAGGCCATTGCTTACTCCTAAATGCTAACTAGTGGCAAGATATCAACTTCTCACGTTTTATATGGAAGGTTCATATATTCTTCCTCTATATCTATAAGCATGAAATCCTTGTACTTGTCTATCTCCTTCTCGAGCTCTGCCATCTTCCTTACATCTTTCGTCCGTCCTATCACGAACCTGAATGCTAAACCAGTAGCTTGCTCCAGCCTAGTAAAATCACACAAAACGGTACAAAGTTTGCTTCTTGTTTCGATCAAGAAACACAAATGTCCAGAACCGAATTCACAACAACTACCCATAACACAAACCTAAGCTTCTAGATTAGATGCTTAGATTTTCAGTAGAGATCAACCGGAAACTAATTCACTAGAAAATTTGAATTCATTGATCCAAATACCTCAGAAGCCCATCTGGATCGGAGGGGAACCACGTACAACGAAGAGAGGTCCGGCGATCAACTGAATCGAAACCGGTTTGAATACCGACAAAGCCAAGAAGCTTGGGGCGATCAACAACACCGCCATTGTCACCAAGCTGCTTCCTAGAACCAGACGAAGAGTACTGAGCACGGAAGGTGTCCTCGGATCTGCCGCACCGGAATACAGGAACGGTCTGGGAACGTTTGGAGGCGGAGATGGCAAAGAGGGTGCCGGCAATCCCGATAAAGAGGCAGACGATTGAAAAAACCAAAAGGGGCAAGTGAGGACGAGCGGGGAAGGCCGAATTGGGTTTTTGGTACTTGAGAGGCTTTGCGTTATAGGACGAGGGGAGGGAGGTGGAAGAACGGTGCGAGAAGAGTGGCATATCGGCGACTCCGCCGGAGGTGACGGGTCTGATCCCTCCGGTTGCTGTCTGAAGTCGGACTTGTTCCGGTGGATCTCGCAAATTTCCAGCAACTATCTCATTACTTTACCTGTCCAACTTAGTGGCCGCTTCGTACTTTCACAGTATTTACAAAAAATATTTGTCCTTTATATTGAGTTAAATTAACACTCTCGATTCTCGTCATACCTTTTTTATATAAAAAACAAACAGATATTTTTTTATTTAAAATTTAAAACTTAGTAAATCAAAATTTATATTCTGAATATTCGTAAAATTGTTAAGTAATAATCTCGTGATTGCAATTGACAAACCCATATCTATGTTGATAGCCTCTTGGTAAATTAGCATGATTAACATCATTTCTTATGGCCGGCTAATGTTTAAATTCTAACTTGTATTGGAAGGTAAAAAGGTTTTTTTTTTACCATGAATATAATGAACATATGTCTAATTTAGACATACTAATAATTTTACAATTTTACGCCTTATTATTCAAAAACAAAAATTCACTCTACAAAAAAAATTGAAATATGGGTCCTCATCACGCGATGAATCGAACGCTTCAATCAGTAGTAGTAAAGGCACCGGCAACAATGGTGATGATGCAATATGAAGGCAACGGTGATGGCACGGTGAAAGGCAATAATCAGAGTCGAATCGAGGCTAGGCGATGATGAAAGGAGACAATCAAAGGTGATTTGAGCCGACAATTGTCAGAGATCCAAGGCGATCCCAGGCTAGGTGACGATTGGCGATGATGAGTGACGGGAGACGATGGCACGAGATGAGACTAGAATGTTGTGGAAGACGATCAGACAAACGAAGAATAAGGCAACGACGGACAAAGCTTTAGATCTCCGATTAAATATTGGCTTCAGATCTCCTTTCCTCGACCTGGCTTGCGAGGATAAGGCGCGCATACATACTTTAGATTTTTGACAAGGATGATGAGGTGTGAGGATGATGATGATGGCGGAAAAAGCTTGGTGAAAGATGTCCAGCCACAACGAGAAAGAGAGAGCTTAGCCATTGCTAGTTGTTGTACAAAAAAAAATAGATTTTATTTATTAGTTATTGTTTTATACATTTTTGTATTTTACTTTAGATGTTTTTAGGCATTTATTTAGACACTTCTTATTTATTTATTTATGCGCCTCTATTTTTTAGAAAAATCAATTATCTGGATATTACTTTAGACACTTTTTTATTTTTGCATATTTATCCAGACACTTTTTTTAAATTATTTTATATAACTATTTTTTGAAGATAATAAATTGTTTATAAGTTTGTTAAGACATTTTAATATATTTGTTTAGACATTTTTACATATTCATACAGATATTTTTTAATTATTTTAGATAGTTATTTTCTGAAGATAACAAATTATTTATTAGTTAAGACACATTTTGATATTAACGCGGACACCTATTTTTATTGCTTCATACACTTTAAATTTCTCCAATGTTAAATTATCTTTACATTACTTTAGATACTTCCACATACTATACTGGACACTTCTACATATTGTATCAGACACTTTTACACAATATATCAAACACTTCTTCATATTTGTCTTAGACAGTTTTGTAGGTTATTTCTATGAACAGTCTAGCGAGGAAGGCAAATAAGGAGTGGCCTAGTAGCGGTGTTGGGACAAGGGAGACTATGATAACTCGGAAGCAACAACCAATGTGAAATGGACATGACGAGTGGTGTGATCCAGAAACCGATCGAGATCTGAAGGTTAGCAACATTGTGAGAACAACAATTGGAAGGAGAGGAAGATGGTGCGATTCACATACACATAGTAACATCATGATCGAAAAGGCAGCGATTGGTTGGAGAAGGTTCGATGTGGAGTATAAACCAGTGGAGAGGGAGGAATGACTACCGGAGAAGGTTTGATGTCAACTAATGAAGTGGGAGAAACAGCGATGGGAGGCAGCAACCATGAAGTAGGGTTTTTTCTTTTTCAAGAGAAGGGTAATTAGGTCAAAATATGAGTTAGGTGTAGCTTATATATGGGAAATTAAAAGTTAGATTAGTATATCTAATTAGACATATATATATAATATAATAACTACTTTTTTTTGCCACCAAATGTTGGGGAAGGTCTATGGTAGACTTATCATTGGGATTCTTCTTATAACCAATCTTCTAATATAATAACTACTTTTTTTTGCGACCAAATGTTGAGGAGGGTCTATGGTGGACTTATCATTGGGATTCTTCTTATAACCAATCTTATATTGTAACTCTTATATATATACACACACATATACAGTGTAACAGAATTAATCCAAACTACTATAAAATATATGTGAAACAAGGTAAATCAAGTTGAGATCTTTTGCCCATCTGTTAAATTGAATCACTAAACTTAAACAATTAATATGTTGCATATTCTTCCTCAAGTAATAAAATGTTTGCATTATTTGTTTTGAAACTATTTAAAAAGTTGCAATATTCATTCTAGAGCCCCTACATTGCGATGGGAATGGAAAATAATGGATTGCTAAATCGAACATTTGAACTAAATTGAAGGTTTAAGGAAACAACTCAACCACAAACATAAATTTTAAATTACCTTCTAGTAAATTTAAACAGTCAAATAATTTTTTGGTTGATAATAAACAATTTTTCTTCTACATAAATGCAAAATATACATTCAAGAAGAAATCAGGTGATTTTCATTATTTTTAGTTTTATATTTATGGTCAAATTACTTCTTAGATCTTCAATTTAGTGTAATTATTCAATTGTCCATATTTTCTATTATGCCTTGCAATTTATTGTCTATTTTTAAAGGTAAAGGATGAGCATTGCAACACTATCAATAATTCCAAGATAATGGTGCAACATTATATAGTTCGAGTATGAATATGCAGTATGGATGATAGTATCTGGATGATCATGTCATTTACTCTTCACCAAACAAGTTAAACTTACCCGAGTTCATTTGGCATTAATGGAACCAATTTAACATGTTTTTTTACCAAGTCCACCTCTGACACCTTTTGAACAAATGTAAATGCCACCAAAAGATGCCATACTTATGCAAAATACCCCTATATGTGAAAAGGTTGGAACACGTGAAACAAAGCTGAGTAATTTCAAAAGGAAATTTATGAGTCTTTAGAGGACAATTAGAGATGAAAATTGAGGGACTCACTATACGTGTCTTATCCTCCAACTAAAAACACAATAACCAAATTGGGTTAATCTTGATAATAGTTATGAACCATCATATGTTTGATCATTTCGTTTCAATTACTATGCTCCAAACGTTATATTGATCATACCAAACAATACGAAACAAGCCACAAAGTTGTATAACATACCATAGTAACATATAGAAGATGAGAAGAGGTTGGGGGCAAGAATCTTAGCAGCCCTAGAATTTGTGGGGCTTAGTAGCACAAGCTTATAATTAGACAATGTAGGAAAAGAAAATGATCAAAAAAATTCTCATTTCTTCATCCATTCCCTTTAATTATTTCTCAATTGTGTGGCAAGTTTGATGATCGTAAAATTACCTATAACGGATACTTTGAACAAATATGTAACTTACACATAGGTCATTGTTAATTAGGCAACAACCTTTCTAAAAGACATACAAGATGATGTAGAAGGGAAACAAAGAGATGGTAGAGAACAAGAAATCGCAAGGCAGTAGGGACTATATTTTGTGATAAAAATTAGCTATGGGATGAGTACAACATAACAAAGGAAAACTAGTATAAAATAATGGAAAATTCGCATAGTAGAGGAATTGTGGAGATATTACAATATATAATCATGTCGATCGTTGAAATCTCCCCCTAATTTGTATTGTTATTGATTTATAACTAGAAAAACTTTGTAGAATCTTGTTCTTTCATTCTAATACAGCCAGCACCAGCTAATCTATAGTTTCTAACAATCATGGCAGTACGGTTTGTCCTTTTTCCTTCTTATGAATCTTAAGATCACTACAACAAAAAAAAAAAAAATTATCACCCAAATTCATTTTAATTTAAGTTAATAAATTTTAAAATGATATATTTTTTATTCTTATGTCATTTTTATCTGAAATTAATTTTAATTAAAAGACAAAGTTATATATAGTTGCAATAATCTATTAAAAATATAAATTTAATAATATCATAAAAATTTATTTTCAAATTGATTATTACATATACATAATATTCACTTTCAAATAAAATTAATTTCACATAAAAAATATAAAAATAAAAATAAATTATTTGACTTAAATTAAAATGAATTAGCTCTGTAATTAGAAAAACGTTTGGGGGTGGAGGTTCCATGCCTTTCGAATAACCAAATATGGATGTCAGAAAACAATGATAAGATTCGAGGTCTGAAATCTGAACCAAAAATAAAGATCACATGACTATCGCACCTTCCAACTGAATTTTCCAGCCGATCCTAGTGACAAAAGATATAATTGCTTATTTTTACCATTTTCACCGCTAATATTAAATGAAAGTTTGTTAGTAAAAATAATTAAAATTTAATTAATTCCATCACATATAATGTTGAAGGAAAGTTTTTAATATTTTTGTTACTTTATTTTTTTACTTAAATTATGGATTTTATTAGTAATTATTTAAATTAAGTATTTCTAATTATACAATGAAACAAAGGTAGTAGCTAGGCGCCGCTTTAGCGATGGAGTGGCCATCACAGTTGGAGACGGCTGAGGAAGCCAATCGAACTAGGCTTCATACGCAACCCTTTCAAAGACTGGAGTAATTGAAATCTACCAACAATAATTGTCTGTTTTTGTTTTCTAAAAACATTCCACATCTTGATAACAATTATGTTTCAAAAATTTAAAAAAAAAAACTCTGTGATATTATAATTTTCCTTTTCGCTTTCGAAATCTATACTAACTTCTTGAGTACTTTGACATTGTTAGTTGGCTAACAGTCAAATAGATAAAATGTCTTGAAATAACGTAAATAACCCTAAATAGTTTTATGAACAAACATGAGTCATTTAATGCATGTACTCGAGAGAGATTACCAATGAGTTATTTAATTCATTATTTTTTAATTTCTAATCTTCAACTAACGTATTAATATTCACTTAAATTACATATTAACTAAAACTCTATAATTTAAAATGTCCAAAACTTATTTTAAAATAGTATTTATATTGAGTTTTATTTTTTTAAGTTGGTTACAAAAGATTCATTAAAAATTAATTACTTTCTAGAAATTTTTTATTCAAGTGATTATTTGATAGATAGATAAAGTGTTAATTTTCAAATTATATATATATTTGGTATTCAGAATCAAGTATACAAATATAGAGATTAAAAAGTACAGAGAACAAGGGAAATGTCTGCTTTTTCAGGACCAAATGAAAACAAAACTAGCATTTTAATGGCGTTGTTTGGGAATTTGGGGGGAGGGAGAGGGGGAGGGGTTTGTGGGAGTCAAATCCTGGCCTTGGCCGGGGCAAATGTCCCTTGCGACTAGCTATTCTAGGTCTGCGGGACAACTTCAAATTATATTGGTTTTGGATAAAAAAATAAATAAAATTGGAAATATGAGTTTTTATTTAAAAAATGGAAATAAAAGCATATAATAGGCTATACTTTCAATTTTTTTGTTTTTTTTGAAGGAATACTTTTGTTTTCTATTAAGTGAAAACAAGAAGAAGAAGAAGAAGAAGAAATGAGATTTTGTCAAATTTTTAAAAGATGGAGAATTCAATTTTAATGTTAAGGGAAACAATTTGGGGGGTTCGTGTAGCTTTAATGCTATTAAACTGATGGTATTATTTGGCTGCTGAAATGAGGGTCAAACTAGCTTAATAAAATTGGAGCTAAGGTTGATGTTATTTATAAGTCTCTGCCACTCTCTTGTCTTTATCAGACAATGAAACTAAACCCTCTTAGCTCGCCCAGCCCGTTGTCATGAAAAATGCAACCCACTTTCTTCATTTCCACCTATATCAGTGGGCTCCACCTCAAATTACACTATATTTTTAAATATGAATACAAGTTGCTATAGATGAATAGTGCAAAAGTAGAACGAAAGTGCACTATTCATCAACAAAGTCATGACTTTATTTTTTTTTTTCTTTTGCCTAGACTAGATGGATTGTTTTTGAAGTTAAGTCCACTTTTTGGCAAGCAGATAGCATCTTCAGGGCCAGTGTTGTAATTTTTTCAATTATAGCCTATTTCACTTTTGGTTGTGGTTAAATTCATTTTTCATCTCAGAAAATTTCTAATCTTTGCCATATAAGTCACTAAGTTCGACCCGTGTTACGTTTTGGTCACCAAACTTAATAATTACTTAATATTCTTTCTATTTGCTTTCTTACTCCCCAAATTTTTTTTATGTACAATTTTCTAAAGCAAAATAAATTAAACACAATTTTTCTATTTCCATCATATATTTTTATTATTGATAATTGAGTTTTGTAGCATGAGTTATTTAATTCAAAATCTTTATGGTTTAATAGAGTAATTTGGTCCATAATTGTTAAAATTGAAAGTGATCTTTTCTAAATAAATTTCCCACTAATATTAAAAATTATAATTTGAGTTGATTAGAGAAATTTTTTATTAATTATTTTTTAACAAGAAAAATATATCCATCACTTTTAAATATATATAATGCTACTTTTCAATCATGACCAATTATTTTAATAATAAAAACATAACATAAAAAAACTTAACTTAAAATTAAAATAAAATAAAATTTTAATTAAAATTTATTTTAATAATAAATTTATCAAAATAAATTACCCCCTATAAAATACGGATAAAAAAACCCTAGTCCTATTACTCAACGCCGAATCCACCATTGTGGGACTAGTCTAGCCCGTCATTCGTCCCTAGTGCCCATTCGGCTCTATTTTGATCCCTTCTGTCCATCGCCCAATAACCACGTTATCTCTCGTTCTCTTGGATTGAATCTGACATTGTCTCTATAGACAAGGAAAAACTAGGATGCTCTTTTTTCATTTTGACCCACATATTTTTCCTTTCTTTGGGTCCCCTTATTATTTGGTTTCCATGTAAAATATTGATATATTTCTTCCGTTTCCTATGTAAAGAATAATTATATTGACCATTGTTGATAAAGTCCAGATCAAATCATCTGTGAATCAGAACAACTGGCATAGAGGAGAGAGATGATGCTGCCTGTTTTATTTAGTCAATGGCAGGAGCTCATAAATAATATCAACTCCAGGCCCAATTTTATTACACTAGTTTGACCCTCATTTGACCATCCTAATCATGCGATCTAATTAATGATATTAAAGACGAATGAACTAGCCCAATATTTTATCCTAGGAAAAATAAAAAAAATCACAATATTTTTACTGTGTCATTATAGCAAAAAAAAAAGGATTAATTACAATTTATCCCTTAAAGTTTAGGTACAATTACATTTTACCCAAATGTTTAGAAATATACACTTTACCCTATTCCTTTTTAATACAGTTAGATAACAAATTTTGAAATCTTAACTTAAACATTAAGATAGCTATTTTTCAATAATTTTAATTTGTATTGTATTTTTTACAATTAATGGATTTTTTAAACTATTAATTTTTTATTTCTGTAAATAAAAATAATATTTTTTAAATGTCAATTAATTATAAAAAATTACTATACAAATTAAAATTACTTGAATATGAGTATCATATAATCTAAATTAAAATTTTAGAAGTTGTTATTGGAATATTAAGTTACTAACCGTCATAATTTCATAAAAATTTATGGTTAGAAAACCGATAGCCACTAGACAATAGACATTCAAGGGGGCAATAGTAGGTTTCTGTGACAAGAGATGCGCTTTCCTAAAATTTGTGAGTTTTTGTAATTTAACCACTCCCTCATTCTCATAAATAGTGACAATTTTTCAAAATAACTTTTGTTCCAAAAAGTTTTAAAATAGTGAAAAAGCATTACCTCTATACTTTTTACAAAAAAAAAAAAAGGTAAAAGAAGAGTTTATTAGGGATGCACGTTAACTACACAATAAAAAGATAAAGTGACTATACTTTTTCATTAAAAATAATTCATTATTTTAATTTTAGCTGATTTTTTGTCTAAAATTTATATCATTTAAAAACTAATATTCTATCTAGTTAATAAAAATATTTTCATAAACTAGTCAATTTTTTTAATAATTTTTTCTGTATCCAAACAAAGAAAATAAAAATCAACAGAAAGTACCTAATTTTTCAAAAAAAATATTTTAAAAATATTTTTTAAGTATCTTAAAAATATTTTATATATATATATATATATATATATATAATTACTGCCGCACTCAGCTGCGGTCCCGTCGGCACCCTTTATTGAGGGCAACCAGGGCCTCATGTTTGCTCGCGCCCTGAGCCTCTCTTTTGTCCGCTTCCCCCCGAAAGTTTCCGTTACCACGAAAGAACACCCTGAGCCACGTTTATCTCGCACTTCACCCCCCAATCTTCTTCACTTCATTCATAATGACCATTGAGTTTCTTTTATTGTCTTATAATCGTTTGATTAGGTTACTACTTTTTCTGAACCTTTTGTTTCCCATTAAAAAAAAATAGTGAAATTTTCGTACTTGTTGCTTCTTGTTATTCTACGCTTTATTGTTTTAATTTAGTTTATTTTCTTTCATTGAAACTGTTAGAAAAGGCTTCCCCAGTTAAATGCTAAAGTTTTTTTTTTTTTGGGTTCACATCCGCATGAGTAAGTGCAAAAGGAGATAATTAATGTTAAATGTATTAAAAGAAATCTTACAATAACTCCACGAAATCCTACGTTGTAATAGTTGATTGGTTCTTAAAAAACACAGTGCCGTTAGTTAATTATTTTTTTTCATTCAGATAAATATTTCCCCATCACATATTTTTTATACCATTTTTTTTTGGCTTGCTCCAAATCCTTTACATCATTTTCATTTTTTGTAAGTTTTACCAAATAAACTTATCATTATACCCCACATTCCACTTACTTTTTAAAACCAATCTCTTATTGCTTCTTATCAATTTTGTTGCTCAATTCTTTCCTTGTCTCCGAGCACCATTATAGTATGAGCACCATTATAGTATGTTTTAAAAGTTAGAGGCGTTTTACTGTTCATCAACAGGTTTTATTTTTTTGCTTCTTCAAATTTATGGTCAAAACCCTCTTTTGATACCTGAATATTTCATATCTGCCATAATGATTCCCCACTTTCTCCTTCTGTAGCCAGCTACAGGGTAGATCATTTGCTAATGGTGATATGATTGTCAAATAATAAAAATTGGGGAATATTATTGGAAAAAATAAACATTTTAGGGACCCACTAGTATTTTGTCCCATTTTTGACACGTCCGCCCACCGTTTTATTTTATTTTTTTTTATTCTCCTGCAGAATGGTCAAATCTCTTCTTTAGTCCCTAGATATAATATTTCCGCCATAATGGTCACCAACTTTCATGATCTGTCATAAACTTTTTTTGCCCTTTTGCTAATAAGAATTTTTTATTATACTAGAAGTCAAAGACTTTTAAAGAGAAGGAAATATGGCTATCTCAATCCCTAGTCGCGGGTGTGGCAAACTTTCAAATACCTGACAAGAATTTTTGGGAAAATAAAAATTTTGATAACATATTTAAATTTAAGATGATAAAATCTTAAATAAAAATGAAGAACATGTTTTTATTAATCATATAAAATATAAAAAAAAATTCTTTTGCATGGTTTGACTTAGAGTTTTAATTGTATAGGATTGATTTAAATTTTTAATTAGTTGAAACAAATGTACACTTTTCATAATGTATGAGCATTTTATACATATTTGATTTAGAATTTTGATTAGTTGGAATAAATGAACAATTTATATTATGCATGAGTGCATAATTCTTAAAAGGTTTTATTTTATCATTAATTCATTAGTGAGTAAAATCTGAAAAAACTATGTATGTATATTATGCAATATTATCCTACACCATGAATGCTAGAAGCTTTCTTTCTCTTAATGGTTTTATTAAATTGATTAATGAAATTAATTTAATCATTTTTTTTGTTATCTTTAATGCTCTTTTGACACTAAATAAACACATCTTCAGTTGACTACTTTGTGTATTTATAATTATTTATACTCAAATTTTACTTAATGTTAAGATAAGTCTTATCCTTTTGCATTGTTCCATCAATGACTTATATTGATTATATTACAACTAATGTTGCTATAGAATTTACCCAATCAATGCGTTGGTCTCACATACCTCGCTTACTTCTAAAAGTTATTTTCACTGTTAATCATTGAAGATAAACATTTTTTTTTTGTGTTTGTTTTTTTTTAAGACACAATTGACAACTCCTTAAGTTCGAATCCCTTTTCATAATGTGCTTGCATTTTTTAGGGCCCATTTTGTAATTTCTTTAGTTTCAGGTTGTCTTGTTAAGTGTCAATTTAATCCCTAAGCTTCTACTCTTTTCCATGTTAGTCCCTATTTTCCATCCATGTTTTGTTTTGGTCCCCAAATTTAATAAATATTTAGCTAGATTCTTTCTATTTATTCTCTTGGTCCCCAAATATTATTGTTTTTATGTACTATATTTCAAAGTAAGACATTAATTATCATAATTTATTTATTTTTATGTTAAGCCATTTACATTCATTAAATCAATTGTTAAGCCTTTAATACCTAATTTTTTCCTTTTTTTTTTATCTTGGTTTAAATTTTTTTTGTTGCTTTTCTTTAATTTTTTAAGATAAAACTTTAATCATTATAATTTACCTACTTCTGGCTATGGTTCTAATTGATTCGGTTTTGATTATTTTTTTAAAATCAATCATATTATTTTGTTATGCATGAAAGCATTTTGCAGTATGAATTATTGTAAATAGTTTAATAAAATAATTTGGTCCATAATTGCTACAATTAAAAGTAATTTTTTCTAAATAAATTTCTCATTGATATTAAAAATTAGAGTTTAAGTTGATAAAAGAGGAAAATTTTTGGTGAATTGTTTTTAATGAAAAAATTATACATTATTTCAAAATACATATGATATTATATTTCTATTTACCTAATTTCAGTTATTGTTCAGGTTAGTTCGGCTTTAATTAATTTCTCTCATATTTTAAATTATTTATCATTTAAATATTTCATACTAAATTCATTGTAAAAAATACTCGTTATATCGTGCATGCCAACATACCTCATTCAAATTCTATACCAATCAACCCAAAATCTGGCAAATTTCTCATAGGAGATAATGATCTTGTTCTTCTCGTTACATATTTGCCCCTTAATTTTATATTTGTCCCTCTCTTCTTTCCTTCGCCTCCCCCTTCATACCTCAGAATGCAATAACAACATCGAATCCTGCTACCTCTCCAAATGGGTTGATAGCTTTATAGCTTGAATCTGGTTATTGAGGAAGATATCGTCACTTGAGATCATTAACCCATTTTCGCCCAACCTAAAAGCCCCAAATCTTGTTGACAAATCCAATACGAAACCCAAAGGAATCGAGTGGTCTGGAGAAGATGTTTGAGTCATGGCTACCATTGATGAAGAGAATTAAGTTATTGCACTTACGAAATGAGTGAAGCAGGTGCTTTGAGATCTTTGTTGGTGTTCAAGATTTGGCCATTTTTTGAATCTGTTTCAGGGTTTGGATTTAGGCTATTGTTGGAAGGCATGGAGTTTTTTTACCAGCTGATATTTTGGGGTGAAAGAGAAGCATATCTAATTGTCACTCGATCACATCGAAAACTTTGTGGTTGGATTGCAATAGTCTTGCATATTGGCAGCCTAGAACAACACGCTTGGTTCTGTGGAGATCATTTGTTTCAAGGGCTGTTTGATTTGTTTTGTTGTGCTCGAGTGATCTAATGGTTTATTTGTTTTGTTTTCAGTAGCTGCTGGTTGTTTAATACATGTTTGGTTCGATGCAAAGTGGAGGAGAAAATAGCTACTGAACTTGTGAATTTCGCAATGAGTGGTGCAATGGATGGGGAAGAAGAAATGGTAAATTGGGGTTAAAATTGGGAAAAAACATACTTTTAAGCATTTCTTAATTTATGTGTCATACACAAATAAAGCAAAAAAAAAAAAAAAAGGGACGAATGGAGTATTAAAATGCAAGTTTTAGTAAGCCTTCTGTATAATGTTTTTTACTATGCTTAGCATTAAAAGGTGAGGGTTTGAATTTTTAAAGTGTTTGCTTAAGGTGAAATTATTGATTAATATTTCAGTTATCAAATGGTATAGAGAAATATTTTTTTGGAAAAAAAAATCTTACATTTAGAGTATTTAAAAAAACAACTCTTAATGGATAGAGAAAGGAGCTAAAGTGGTTTATTAGCAGGATAAAAAACAAAATAATTGTGAGTAGAGTTTATTGAGTGAGCATCTTTTGCAACTACAGTCTATAATATATGAGTTGAGAGGAACAATTGCTACTTTAGAAAGAAGGCCATTGACATTGTTGATCAATTGTTTTGCTATATACAGTTTGAGGTATGTGTTTGCTTGAGTCATCTCGAATATAAAATGTCTGTGTAACACAATTCTATTTTGTAGCCATAGTTTGTTTTTCATATTGTACTTTATTTTTGCTATCTTCAAAGTCCAAGGATATTGTTGTAATATTATTATTTAATGGTATCTATCATTTTCCCAAATACACACACTCACACACACACATATATATATGTATGTATGTATGTATGTATGTATGTATGTATGTATGTATGTATGTATCCCAGTCCTTTAAAAAGCTGCCCACCTTTTATACTTTTCTGAATCACTTTCCTAATTTTTGGCAAATAAATTATCACTTTGCTTCCACCAAAAAACAAAAACTATCATTTCGCAAAGTATTTCTGTTTTCGAGAATTACCAATGTCGTAAAAAAAATTTCAAATACTTACAATTAGGTCCCTAAATTTTTTACAAATTTTGAATTGAGCCTCCACATTTTCAATGAATTACAAAATAGTCCCTGAACTTTTCAAAATTGGTAGATAAAACTCACAAAAATGTTATTGAAGTATGAAAAATGTATTATAATCATTGTTATGAAATTTTAAATAGATGAAAAAAAATGACTCAATCCCGAGAGGTTTGGTGCAATGGCTCTCCCCCTTCCCGCGTTCGAGCCTCCCCAATTCCTTTTCCTCTAAGGCCGCAACCCTTTAATTTGTATCTGCTTTTGTGTATAAAAAAAAAACAAACAAACAAAACAGCATCTCATATTCCATTAATTTTAATTTCATAGAATTTTAAGAACTATTGGACCAACCAAGCCCACTAGTAGTTCCTCTGTTTGGCGAATTATTTCTCGCAAATTTAAGAAAGTGAAATTGATTTCATAAAAAGAAAAAAAAATAAATGAACAAAGAAAAAAATATCCCCACACCTCAGAAAACACAAACCCAACCCAGAAATCAATCCTCCTCCTCCGGTCCCTCTCTCCACTCCCACCATTCCACTTCTCTCTGCCACAGCCATTCAACCTCCTCTCTCTCTCTCTCTCTCTCTCTCTCCGTAAGAAAAGGGTTAAAAAAAAAATGCTCGAAAAATCAATGTCGGCTCCACCGTCGATCTGGGACTCCTTCGTAAGCTGGTTCACGCCGACCGTCCTCTTCGTCTTCCTCAACCTCATGATCGGGACACTCTTCATTACTTCCAGCTTGAACAAGCACTCCCACGACCCGAACAAGCAGCGCGAGCAAGATGACGGCGAAGCCCGACCTCCGCCGCAGGTCGCCAGATCTCCGTCCATGCTCCAGCGCCTCAAATCCGTCAAGTTCTACGCATACAGTTCTCAGGGACCAGAGAAATCCCCAGATTCCGACACCCATTTCGCTCCCCACCAAACCCATGAACCAGAGCAGATCGATTTTCATCCTCAATCTCAGCCACCGCTTTCCGGATCTCCTTCCGTGCTTCAGCGACTCAAGTCCATATACCTCCAGAGCTATTTCTCTCAAGAACCCACTTCGCCATTTGATTCCCAGCCCCAGAACTCGCAGGATACTAGCAAGACCCACTCTGATTCTGAAGAAGAGAACGAAATGGAGGGCGAAACAGGGGAAGAGCGAGGCCAGAACAAGGAGGAGAAAACCCTGGAGGAGGTTTACAGCCAGCTGAAAGGGACGCAAGTCTCGAGGACGAAATTCGACACGAAGCCTGCATCCGGGGAGATTCCGACGAAGCTTCCGAGGAAGATGGGGAAATCGGCGAGCACGAAATCAGCGTTCGCGCATTACGAGGAGGAAGACATCGTGGAGAAATGGCGGCCGGCGACCGTGAGGGAAGGGAACGCGAAAGCGGCTGCGGAGGTGGATGAGGAGGTGGACGCGAAGGCGGACGATTTCATTAACAGGTTCAAGCAGCAGCTCAAGTTGCAAAGGATTGACTCCATTATTAGGTGCAAGGAGACGATCGGTAGAGGGAGTGGAAAGTGAAGTAGAAAATTGTAATGTACTTGGATGACTATTTCTGTTAATTTTAGTGGTTTTGGGTGGGTTTCTACGTTCTCTCACTCTCTCCCTCTCTTTTTTTTTTTCATTCGATTTTTTGGGATTAATTTTGGGGGCTTAGTGTTGCTCTTGTAATAGTAGGTCCTTTGTTGTTCTGTTGAACTTTTGGTTCAAATTCTAGAAATTTAACCAATTACTTTACTTCCTAATGAACCGTATTTTCTGAGTTGAAAAAATTTAAATCATACTGAATTGTAATGAGATGCAATTAAGTAATCTAAAACTGCACAAATTTAAACCATTTGATAATAGTTTGATACATTATTCAGTAAGAAATGTGTTGTCAAGTTCTTGCATGCGAAGATTGCCCTTTCTCAAATTTTCATTTTTCTTTTCTTGTTATTATTATTATTATTTTTTTAGGATGACATGGGAACACCAAGGAATTGCCACTTTTGTTTTGTTGATCATGTTTCAAGTTTGGGGGGCATCTTGGTAAAAAGTGGTAGGTGATGTAAGTATGATGTAAGTAACCTCTCCATCCACCCCCACACATGCATGTTTTAAATTGACTGAGTTTGGGTTAATTTGAAAAGTTCAGCATATCTCTTTCATTTTAAGGGTCAAGGCTGCCTGATGTGGTGCTTCCTGTGAGCCTGTGACCACCAAATTAAAAAAGCATCAAAAACATTTTCTTTTAGGAAAAAAGAGGGTTTATTTATTTAAATCCGTTTATTTTAATTTAAGTCAACTAACTTTAAAATAATTTATTTTTATTCTTATACCTTTTTTATCCGAAACTAATCTTAATTAAAAACCAATATTATGTACTTGTAATAATCCATTGAAAATACATTTTTTTGTAATCTTACTAATTTTTTGTGAATTTTTCTAATTTAAGACATTAAAAAAGAAATTTTCATAAAAATTTAACAATATCATGACACTTTACTTACAAATGGATTATTGCATTTACATAATATTGATTTTTAAATGAAATTGGTTTCAGGCAAAAAAGATATAAAAGTAAAAATACGTCAATTAACTTAAGTTTAAACGAATTGACTTATTTTTAACTTAAGTCAATTAACTTCAAAATGACTTATTTTTATTCTTATGTATTTTTCACATGGAACTAATTTTAATTAAAAACCAACATTATGTAGATGCAATAATTCATTAAAAATAAAATTTTTGTAATCTTACTAAATTTTTATGAATTTTTCTTGTTTAAAGCACTAAAAAAGAAAAATTCATAAAAATTTAACAATATCATGAAAATTTATTTTCAAATGGATTATTGCATGTACATGATATTGGCTTTCAAATAAAATTGATTTCAAGCAAAAAAGATGTAACGGTAAATATAAGTCAGTTGACTTAAGTTAAAACGAATTGGCTATAAATTTTTTCACGTAATTAGGGTCTATAAATGAGAATTTGGATGGAGCTTCATAACTAGCACAATGTGTGGTTACATAACCCTTTTCAATTATTTATTTATTTTTGTTGGACATTAAAGATTTCCCAATCCATTAGTCATTTCAATTGGGCCATCGTGGAAGATAAGGAATACAATTGACCTCTATCTCCCTTTGAACATTGATGAGGATTGCATGAATTGTTACATGATATTGGACATGAAAACATAAATGTTGATGGAGGTTTTCAAGTAGGAGACAGTAGTAATGGTAGTTCAAGTGGTCCGAGTGAGGAAACTAATTGTATGTTTTAAGCAAGAGTTATATTTTGCATAGTGTAGCTTTTCGATATTATCTTTTGTGGTCTCATAACTGAATATAAAATATCTTTATGGATTGAGTAAAGGAGTGATTGATGTAATCTTTTCTTTGTTATCAAAAGCATTTTCAATCGAAAAATAAGGTGTCTCTATCATAATTAGATGGAAGAAACATTTTCAAGGATTTGGGTTCGTTATGAAAAGATTGATACATGTATAAACGATTGTATCCTGTATCATAAGCATGTTGATGCACTATTTTGTCCTGTGTGTGGTGCCTCTAAATGGAAAAAATGCATAGAATAAGTGCAAGATAAACTAATTCCACAAAAGATTTTGTGTTACTTTCTGGTAACCCCATGGTTACAAAGGTTGTAGGTGTCTCTGAAAAATTGCAAAGGAAATGAGGTGGTATAAAGAAAGATTCTCTAATGCTTAATACATAAGGCACCCTGCAAATTCTTTGGCATATAAATATTTTGATAATAAACATCCTTCCTTTGTTGCTGATTGTTGTAATGTGAGGTCAGAGCTTGTAACCAGTGGATTTAACCCCTTCGAAAACATAAGTACTTGCTATAATGTGTGGTTGGTGCTAATGGTTGTTTATAACTATATCTGTAGATCTGCACAAAAAGTGTTTTTTATATACATTTGTAGATGTGTACAAAAAATGTTTTTTTTATACATTTGTAGATGTGCACAAAAAGTGTTTTTTTATACATCTGTAGATGTGCACAAAATGTGTTTTATTTATGTCATTACTTATTCTTGGTAGCAGAACTCTTAAAAATAATATTATTGTGTATCTACTGCTACTAACTGATGAGCTAAATATCCATGGAAACATGGAGTAGAGACTTATGATACAACATTGAGATGTACATAATGATTATTTTTCAATATTACGAAAATGCACATAACAATTAGTATTTTTTAATATTACAAAGCTTACTTGCTATGGAAATCGGTTTTTTCTTTATTTTTATTCAAAAACTTGTGTCTTTTCTAATTGGTCAAAACTTTAAAAATGAAAAATTTGACAAATATATTGAAAGATTATTATTATTATTATTTTTTACAAATGATAATGCAATGAGAATACTCACTCTTGACTTAAAATAGTTACAACACTCGCTTCTCCCAAAAAGCTAGAGTTTTGTGATGCAAATATTTGTTTCAAAAAACACTGTAGATTGTGACACAATTAATGGTAGCCATACGTACCTGGATTTTTAGTGTCATTTTTTTAGTGACTTTTTTATGATCGTCACCTATAATAGTTTTTGTAACCAAAGAGTTGATAGTTATAACCAAAGAGTTGATAGTTCTAACATCAATTGTCACAAGATTATTTGTTAATCACAAATATGTTACTTTTAGTATCAAATAAAAGTGATGACTACCCGATTTATCACTCTATAATCACTCTGAATATTTGTAATAAACTTATTGAATTATCACTAAAATTATCATTTTTTAAAATAAATTAGCTCTGATTATTGACAAATTATTGCTGAAAGTTACCTTTCTTGCAGTGTCTCTTACGTCCATCTGCCTGATTGTGCTAACACCTCTGCAGACCAAAGAGAATGAGAGAGAACGTGGCCCAATTGCAAACGTTATAACCTTTTGTCTCTCTGTAATGAGGAAGCTTGATAAGGACCAGTAGTGTGATTAAATATGAACAACATATCATGGATTTTGGTAGAATACCTTGACAAATGACAAGGACTGACTTAAAAACAAAAGCCATCTAGGCTCATTAGAAAAAAAAAAAGTGGCCAACTTGGATTTAGTTATCAATATCAGCGGGTCTACAGCAACAATAATTTGCATTAGGTACCCCTACCCCTAGTTACATTTCGATGGTAGTCCAAGCCAAGAACTTTAGTGAGAACATGTAGCCTTAACAAATGATGATTCAGATAAGATTTGGTATTTTTTGGATCATAAGCGGCTCGCTTTCCATCTGGGTTGTAGAAACTATAAAAATTATTTATCATTTTCTTCAAATTTTCTTCCATTTATTATGAATACAGAACTTGTATAAAAGTAGAGAACCATTTTTTAAAAAAATTTTAAGAAGCACTATCTTTCTTTTTAATACTCAAAATTTATTAAAAGTACTCAGAATTTATTAAAAGTACAAGGTAAAGGAAGTTACTATTGGGAAATTTAGAGGTAAAGTATATGTTGCACAAAATCGAAAGAGCATGGGCTACAATTGAACCACTTCTAAATTAGCTCTTTTTTGTGGAGAGCATGGCCACCATCTTGGCTGACAGGAACTAGATATTGTTTCTCGATGGTATCATCCAAAATTTGAAAAACATGAGTTTTCCTTTGTAAATTATGCTATGCCTATGAACTTATATTGAAGAAAATTTGAAGAAAGGAAAATATCTCAAAACTAGAACTTCATGCCTTCCTAGTAGAGTTTAAAAAACTTGTCTTTGATCTACATTTTCATTAATAATTCCGTCGACCACCTTTTCAACAACTTGTATCAAGTATAACTGTATAAGCTAAATGAACAAGAAGAAGAAGAAGAAAAATAAAGGATACACCTACCAAATTTGAAACTAGACCAGCATAGCCATTAAGTCATTATTCTTCCATAAATTCCATAAAAAAATAGGAGAAGAAACGAAAGTTAGATGTATATCTTATGTGAAACCTAATAAATAAATAAATAAAATAAATAAATATTTATAATAGAAGGCTATTAACCCAAAGAGAAATAGACATTATTTATTACCATTTGGAAGCTGTGTATTTAAGGGACAAGCTGCTAAGTGGTATATGGTGTAGAGTGGAAGGTGTGAGAAAGGAGTTGTAGGACAAAGCCTACAATGGAACAGAAAATAATAATATTAATGCATATCTGGTGTGGGAAGATGTAACTGTGGTCATTGGAAACTTGAGAAATGCTGCAGCAAAAAAGTTGATATCCGGGATCATTGGTTATATAGAAGCCAATCACATTATGGCCATTATGGGTCCTTCTGGCTCTGGCAAATCCACCTTACTTGATGCCTTGGACTTGCTCACATCAATTTCATGCTTTTCTTTTGTTCTCAAGTTCAACATATCTAACTGACTTCTTGAACTTATAGTGTTATTCTGATTCTCAAAATCTTCTATTAGAAAGACCTCCTCAAATGTTGTCATGTCTGGAAAGGTTCTTGTCAACGGCAAGAAGAGAATTATGGGTGGCTGCAGAGATGTTGTAAGTTTGGCATGTGCATCTATAAGCTTTTGTTGATAACTTCAGTTCTAAGATAGATTGCCAAGTTGCAAGCCTATTGTTGCTCAAATTTTTTCACTCTAGTCTAAGCCAAGCATAAAATTAAATGGAAACACCAATCTGTCCACCAAGGCCTACGAGAATGAACAAAGTAGTCCATGAGGATCCAACTAACTTACACCTAATTCATTTTAACTTAAGTGAATTGACTTCAAAATGATTTATTTTTATTTTTATATATTTTTTATTTAGAACTAATTTTAATTAAAAACCAATATTATGTGGCTGCAATAATTCATTGAAAATATAATTTTTGTAATCTTACTTATTTTTTTATGAATTTTTCTAGTTTAAGACATTGAAAAAAAGAATTTCATAAAAATTTAACAACATCATGAAATTTTCGGAATCTGCTCTAAAAATTCAAGTGCACTATCCTCATCTACCATCATCTTAAGATCCTATTTTTTTCTCAACAAACCCTAGTTCAATTAGTACTAAACCGGAGCTACATTGCTCAACTTTAGTTTTTCAATAAACTTCAAAATATCTTCATACCTTATAAAGTACTCCAGGATTATTATATTTTTTTTGTTGCCAACAAACATACCTGAATGGCCCATCTTCATACATGCCATTGTGATGGATTGAGAAGCAGATTCCAAAGAGTCCCCCCCACCATTCTTTATTTGCATTTTTAGACAACAAACAAACAAACACTTTATCAGGCAATGGCCAAACTTTATGAACCAAACACATTCTTCTGTCTACCTTTTCTTTAACATATCCATAAATTTTTTTTCTATTTTACAATAAAATAAAATAGACAAGAAACCTTAGAAAAAATTGAAATAAAAAAATAGCAATTCTCTGTCACATTACCCTGTAATCAGTTGTATGATTCACCTGAAACCCTTTGTTCTTCATTGATGCTCCGCAAACATTCACTAAAATCCTTTAATTTTTCTCTTTCTTATCATTGTCAGTTTGATCTTTCTCTCTCTCTTTCCCTCTTCCCCCCTTCCTCCTCCTCATCCTCCTCCTCCTCCTCCTCCTCCTCTCTCTCTCTATCCCACTTGCAGTACATGAAGAGTGAAGTTAAGAAATGGTAAAGCCTCAGAATGTTTTTCAGCCCTTTTGTGCCTAATCGGAGACTTTACAAAAAATATGTCATGTCACCTACCACGTAGGCTTGCTATAATGATTAGAAATGAGGTAAAATCCAAATTTGGTCCCTTAACTATTCAATTTGTCCTAAAATGGTCACCTAACTCTAAAAGTGACTATTGGAATCCCTTAACTCAAGCAAAGCATCCAATTTGAGTCACATCCATTATTTTGGGCATTATTTCCAACGGAAAATGTGTATGTGGCACTTAATACCCCCTGCTTGGTCCCACAATGTCACGTGGCATTCTCTTATATGACAATAAGTAATAAAACTATAATTGACAAAATATATAACTTTAGGGACTTAAAGGGTTAATTAACCCAATCTTCTCTAATTTTCTCTTCTCAACGAGTGTTGCCGCCACCATCTTGCCGCCCCCAACCGCTCCTGTCGCACTCTGCCGTTTTGATCTCCCATCTCGATCTGCACCACTGCCGTCCTCTTCCATTTCGATTGCTCCTCATTCACGCCAATTATCAATTAGATCGAGATCTTCGCAAATGGCAAAATTCGCGGAGTAGGAATCACTCGACGGTGTTCAGATGCCATGGAATGTCATTCCGAGAATTGAACAGGAAAACACGGGCCGCGTTGTTTCGATCTCTGCCGTCTACACTCCGATCAAGCCCCTCCCCCACGCGCTGGTCCTCCAACACTCACCACTCCGCCACCTGACATGCCGCTCTGTCCTCAACCTTTTCTCGATCGTGGATTCTGCCATGAACATATGGATTTGCCCCTTCTGCTTCCAGTGCAACCACTTCCCTCTTCAGTACGCCTCCACCTTCGACCACAGCGTCCCTACCGAGATAGCCTTCCAGCATACGACAAATAGAATATTGTTCTACGTCAGGTGAGCCCTCCGGTGTCTCTCCAGTGTTTATGTTTGTGGTCGATACGTGTATTGATTTTGAGAGATGAAGAAAATCGTGCACCAAAGGCGGAGGAGAAGACCGATCAGATCTCATTAGAATTGGGCAAAATGATGGAGTTTGGGTTATTTGTGTTTTAAGTCCCCAAGATTATAATTTGCATTAGTTTGATCCTGAATTTTCATTTTTGTATAATATGATCATCCATTTTTACTTAAAGAGGAAGCCACGTGGCAGTATATGTGCCACATATGCCACATAAGCAATTTTCATCCAACCTAACGTCTAAATTGATGGTAGGGACTAAAATTAGACACACTGGATGAGTTAGGGGACTCCAATAATCACTGTTAGAGTTAAGAAACCATTTTAGGACAAACTAAATGGTTAAGGGACCAAATTTAAATTTTACCCATTAGAAATGCCAGCAATGCATTTGACATGGCGACCATAACAAGGGTGGCTAAAATACGCCTAAAGATAATGATAAGGGTAGATTTAATTGCAAAAAACTAATAGTGGCCAAAATATGCTGATGTTAAAAGCTGATGGGCTTATTTGCCTCTTTTCCTGGTGAAATAATCATAGAACTATTCTAAATAATTTTATGCCATTTCCAAGATGTAAATGACGATATAAAAGTTGCTTCACTAATATATTATAAGAAATTAAAAGACGCTAGACTTCTAAAGAAAATAATTACAATGATGATCGCCACTTAGGAATAGATAAATACAATTTTGTTATTTCCATTACCTGCACGCACATAAATATAATATAATATTATAAGTTAAAACTAGCTGAACCAAAGTAGATGTAAGGTACTTGCTGTCTTTTTTTTTTAATTACTAAAAAACATATATAAAAGAAAATAATGAGTGTCTATTTTTTGGGGCCCTAGACAACCACAGAATCAAGGTGGCATCTAAAGAAAAATTGGCTGAGGTGGAGTTCAGGCCCCCAACGTTCGTTAGATATCCCCAACCCTTAGATCTAAAAAGCACCATTGGTTCCAAATTTTTAATTTCATAGCAAATCAATCCACAACCTTCATTTTATTACAACTTAGTCCCTAACTTTTATAATTCATTGCCCCTAGCCTTAAGCAGGTCTAGAAACTCAATTTACAGAAAAAAATTGATAATTTAAATTTTTCATTAGTTGTTTGAAAATTATGACACAATTTAAATTTATGGAAAAAAAATTATCAAATAATTTTAAAGTAAAATTTAAAAAGTTAATGTTAGATAACTTGTGAGAGTTAACGAATTCAAGCTCTTTGATAGTTGTCTCCCAATAAATTCAAAACCATAATTTTCTCATAGTTAATGGATAATTTAAACTATTAGTTTTTCTTCTCTATAAACAGAGTTTATGTGCCTACTTTGGGGTAGGGACCAATATACAACAAATTATAAAGATTTAAGATCAATTTGTAACAAAATGAAGGTTAGGGACTAATTTGTAATGAGAATTAAAGGTTTGCACCATTTGTGCTATTCACGTTGCTGTTGTTTAAAAAAGGGGTTAATTGTATTTGTGGTCTCTATCCTTTAATTATTGTACAATTTTAGGCACTAACCTCAATTTTTTGCATAGAAAGTCTCTAACCTTGTTTAAGTGTTTCATTTTAGATGTTCTATTAACTTAAGGTGTTAAGTTGGACTAAAAAAAATGAAAAACTAGTTTTAACCTTTTAAAAACTTTCATTTTGTCTTAGGCACCTTGAAACTTTCTTATCTTAGCAATTGAACAACCATCTCTATAACCCGCCACACTCATGTCCCTCTTCGATCACCACATTTTGTGAAAGTCATCAATGGATGACTTGGTTTTATAATATTAAGGCCAGAAAATAATAACCCTATGATTTGAGGGCTCGATTTTGCTTGGATTGATTTAATTTTTTGTTCGAATCAGATCTAGGTTTATGAAATAGTTCATGAATCCCAACATTGATTTCTTGAAATTAAATGTTGTATGTGTGAAATTGATGAGTAGAATTAGTTTCTTTGTATTTAGCAGCCTTTGGGGAGCAAAATCCCTTTAGTTCTGTCACCATTTCATGGCATTTTGTGTCACCGGTGAAGGTCATGGTGGAATTGCAACTATTGCGATTATGAAAAGGCCAACGAGCCAGAGCAGATTGCTGCCGGGCACGGGGATGCCACCAGTGAGGCCACCAGTCCCTTTAGACGGCCACTCCACCCCATCCGGCATTGGCAGGTGGCATCACTGGAGATGTAAGCAGTTCATATTTTTCTTACAGCAAACTCGAGGAGGCCATGAATAACTTTGACTGCAAAGTAGAACTTGGAGATGGTGATTTTAGAACTATATTATATGGCAAGAGCCACAATACAGTGTTTCCTGTTTCGTGTCAATAGTACATAATGGTTTCCAAAATAAGGATAATAAGGTTGAAGTAACCGAGTACACGTTAAATGATCTCCAAATTACTTTTAACCAGGGAAACCCAAAAATGGGAGAGAAGTTGCAATTTAGTGTGTATACCAGCACAACTAGAGAAGGGTAGAACAGTTCATGAATGAAGTTGAAATTCTAGCCCACAAATTGCGTCACAAAAGTCTCGTCTCCCTCTATGATTGCACTTCGTGTCATAGCCTTGAACTTGTCCTGGTTTATGAATATGTTTCGAATGGTACTATTGCAGACCATCTCCATGGTGATGGAGCACAATGGTTTTTGCCATCGAAGTGGGTGGACTTGTGGGCAGTAGGCAATGGAGGACGGTGGCCAAAAAAAGGTGTGAATATGACGAATTATGTAGATGACATTTTGATTATTAGGTGGGAAAGTTTAAGATTCTTAAGGCAAAGGGAACGCTTTCAGGGGTTTAAAACTAGTTTTAACTTTTTTTGCCTATCTAACTTAACGTCCCAAGTTACCAGCAGGTCCAAAATGGAATACTTAAATAAGGTTAGAGAATTTCCATATAAGAAATTGAGGTTAGGGTCCAAAATGATATAATAATTAAAGATTAGGGGCCACGGATACAATTAACCCTTTAAAAAACTTTCACAAAAAAACAATTGCCTGTATTATATGATTCATTATTTGTAAATGAAACGTGAACATGATTAACGCAAATGTATACTTTAATGTAATAAATGAATCACGCCCGCACAAAGCATAATTAAGGGGCATGTAGATGCCCTGACCCCTAAAATGGTAAAATATCTGCAATACTCCCTAAAATTTAAGGTCAATGCAAGATGATTTTTTCTTAAAATTTGTCAAATTTCTTTATAAGGATAATAGTAAAAGAAAATGTATATTCCCATTCCTTTATATACAATAGATTAGCCCACGAGTCTTACCTAAAAAAAAAAAAAAACTAGGTTTGCTTTGTATCCATTGAAGTGGTTACCCAAGGTCTGAAGTTAAACTTTCTGTTATTTAGAATGTCATTCCATATGTATAAGGAAAAAAACAAGTCAATGTAAACCATAAATTTTAATAAATAAATTTTCACTTTCAAATTCTAATATTTGTCTGGTTTCTGCCATATATTTGTATTGAAAAGTTAATTCTACTCTTGGGAGCAAATTTTGGCTGTAGTGGTGCTTACAATGAATTTTTTGTATATGAAATAAGAAAAATGGTTTCTAATAGAAAGGAAATAATTTTAAAAGTAAATAGTTGAGAAATAACAATTTTATCATTTTCAAGCTTTAAGCAAGTGGAAAATGATGGAGAAATTCCTTGGTTATTGGAATCTCAATGGCTTTGCTATTGTAATTTTGCATTACATATTAAGATGGGGCAAACCTCTATGCCCTAGTTACGATCGAACAAAAACTAGCACAAAATACAAGTTAAAAATAGGGGGAAAAAAATAAAGAAGAAGAAGAAATACATCACATACTTTAACGTTCTACTGTCCACACAAATCCATGTATAGACTGAATTTTCAATGGAAGACAAAACTTTGACAAGAATGAAAGTCAGTTTGCAGATAAAGCTTCTATGTCGATTTGTACTCCTCTTTGCAGCTTCAATTCCAGTTCAAACCTATAAAATGAAAACAGGTTAAAAAGAGTAGTTACTTCACCACAAGTTCAGAGTAGTACTTCAACATCTTGAACCAAAAAAAAAAATAGTGGAAAGGGAAGTCATTCTCTATCTTCTAAAAAGTGACACAACCTAGGCTAAGGAATCAACTGGAACACTTGCAAAGGTCATGCTTAAATATTTGATACATGGACTTAGGTACAAGTGCCAAAAGATTCAGTATAAACATGGCCCTTCAGTAAGTTTGCCTCATCAAAGAACCATTTATAAAACCAAGTGATATCTCCCTAGGAGGGAGTGGTACTCTTCAGTAAAAAGTTTTTTTTCTCTTTCGTAGCTCATGATTGCCTGACAAATCATGGTTTTACAATCTTGTTATAGAAAATCTCATCAGAACGTTATAGGATCGAAGGTATGATAGAATCATGGTAGGATTGTGACTAGAATTGTAAAATTGTAGGATCAAAGGATCATACCAATTTTCTTCGAATATTGATTTTTGTTGGGGTAAATTGCATGGATGATCTCTACCTTTTAATTATCATTTTATTTTCATCTCTAATCTATTAAATATTTTATTTTAATCCTAAACCTATTAAAAATGTTCTATTTTGGTTCTAAATCTATTAAAAACATTTCATTTTGATCTCCAATTGGACCAAATTTGTTAACTTAAGATAACTATCTGATAATAACTTTTTAGCGCATAATTTAAATTATTTAGTAATTGTCTTATAATAAATTTAATATGCATAATAATATTTTTTTACAGTTAATGGACATTTAAATTACCAATTTTTCCTTTCTATAAGTTGAACTTATTTTATTCAGGAAGAAGAAACTACTAATTTAAATTATCTATTAATTTTGTAAAGTTATTATATATTTTAAAAATATTAGAAGTCAATTACTGAATATTTAAATTAAAATTTCTAAAGCTTATGTCAGGCAATTATTTTGAGATATTGGATTTTATTTTTTGAGGATCAAAGCAAAACAATTTTAATAAGTTTAAGACCAAAACAGAACATTTAATAGGTTAAGGAAAAACTATGAATATAGTACTCTCTTTTATTTGTCAATGATGTATTTGTTTATGATTTTTCTTTTAGACTTGTGTTGATTATTATATTAGTTATGTTGATGTATACTCTATATTTATAGCTTGAACTTTACTTGTATTATATCAAAAAAATAGTGTCGTACCATTGTTATGACACCTAAACTTTATTTGACTTTATAATATAATTGGTCTTTTACATGAGTTATATTATTTAGACAAGAAATTTTGAGCTTTTAATAGAATCTTATCATCTACAATTAGATCTTACAATTTCAATTTTGCACGGTGAAAAAAAAAATCTGGGTAGGATCTCGATCTTGACAACCTTGCTTCTTAATGTCTATTTATCTTATTTATGAATTATTTTAAATTTAATCTTTTTTAATTTTTAATATGAATTTTTTGTAAAAATTAATAATTGTGACTTTGACTGACACGTGTCATCACCATATTGCTTTATTTGATCAAAGGTATATCTGGTATATCACGTGGAAAAGATTGGAGTTACTTTACTAAAAAAGGAAAGTTTGTCATATGTCAGCGCCACTTTTCACCTATTATGTGAAAAGTCCACCATACCCTTCGTATATGTATGTATATATATATATATATGTATGTATGTATGTCTGTACGTATTACTTGATTTTTTAGAAATTAAATTAAATGGGATGCTTTTTTTTTTTAGTGCAAGTTTATTGGGGCATTAAGTAAACTTGGTTAATAAGATTCCTAAAGCTTCAACAGGAATACTCTTTATTTGATTAATGTGCTAAATATTGTTATTAAAATCTAGACTTGAGTCTAATTAAAAACTTGTGTTTCTATGACTCAATAAGCAAAAAAGATATCAAGCCTAGTAGAAACATATTTGTGGGTAGATTCTCGATTTCAATACTAAAAACGTAAAAACATAAAATGTCTCTACATTGTTATGTTAGATTTATTGAAATTGGGCTAAAAAATGATAGCACGCTAAAAATATATAAACTTATTGCTCAATTCAATCTTTATACAACTAAGCCAAACTCATCTAAAATTAAAACAAAAAAGAAATTTAAAGATAACTAAAAAAATAAAACATAAATGATCTTTTTTTTCTCGGGCTCTCTATATCACTTGATTACTTTCCTGCATTATGACTTTGATAACCTTGATTATCAAATGTATATAGATACAGATACAGATGAAGAAAATGTCAATGATTGTTTAAATATTTGTGTAAATAAGTTTGATCTCTCATATAATGAAATGACAAGAAAATAAGATGAAGATATGAACTTTAAAGAGGATAATATTGATACTATCATTGGTCATGGTGTTCTATGTGTCTCAATAGATAATTGAGATGTTTTTAAATTCTCATTTTGAATGGTGGATTGTAGATCTTGTTTTTTTTTTTATATTATATGTTTATGACATGACATTTTTTATTGTATTAGAGTATTAGTAAGTGAAAATGTTTTGTAATATGGATTTCCTAAGATAATATTGTAGACGATGATATTTTTTTTTATTTTTCTAAGAGCTTTTTGTTAGAATCTTACAATTATATGACTTTTAACGATTTTATGACTATAAAAAAACCAAAACGACTTAAGATAAAAAACCGACTTTGATAACTTTGATGCTAACATTATAAATACATGTTGTATGTCTAGGGTTAGCAAGAAAAACACATTTAGATTTGTGTTATAAACAGATTGTACGCCCCTTTATTTTTCTCTCATATATCTAGAGTTTTGTTTTGTTTTTTTTGAATTGTGAGAAAGTATATAAGGCTTTGGGATTGAGTTTTATACAAAGTGGTATATTTCCTGTAACAGGTTTCATCTAATATGATAAAGAATTGTATTCTCTCCATGGACGTAAGAATATTTTGCTGAACCACATAAATTTTTATGTCCTTCTTATTTTCTTGCTCACGAACTTGAAGGAAATGTCTAAAACTTTGGATATTTCCAAACAGACTAAAATTTCCCCAAACTTTAAGAAATATAATTTTTACTTGTATATGGTTCATCCAGCTCAATATAAATTATTATTCATTCTATCAAATTAGAGATGTATCATCATATTAAAATTAATTTATTAGAATATCCTTAAAGGCAAAAAGAATTTTTTTTCTTATACCTCTAAAAAATTTCAAACCTTAGGGGTGTTCATAGTGCGGTTTTTTAGGGTCAAATCCATAATTGCACCATATAAATGGTTTCATAATTTGAAAACAGTAACCGTAGTGCGTTGTATATAAATCCAAAAAAACCGCACCACATAAATGTGGTTGGTTAGGGTTCACACCACATAAATGTGGTTGGTTAGGGTTCAGGTGTGGTTTTTAATATTATAGATCTATCATAATAAATTCAAATAAATTAACACAAGTACAAAACATAAACAACAAAAAATAAAAATTCAATTCAATCTATAAACCAACACACATGAGAAATAAAAATCTCAGATAAGCCAAATTTATCATTTTAAATGCCTACATACATGAGAAAATTAGAAACGTCTTGTCTTCTTTCCAATGTTTCTATATATCAAAAACACATATAAACTCATTATCTACTTTCCATCAGCAACACACATAAATAAGAAAGTCCATCACCATAGACTATTATCCTTTCTCAATACCTACATAATGATGACAAAAAACATCATTCACAACTAAACAAAAAAATATTAATATATCATATATAAATAAGCTAGGAAAACAAAAGAAAAACAATATGCATGTTTACCTAAAAGAGGAAGGAATAAAAACATTTCAATTACCATTGGTAAGAAGAGATGACTTAGTTGTTTTTGCAAAAAAACTCTGTAAAATTGCAAAATAATTTGTATCAATAAAATATTCAGTGGTATCAATATGTGTATATACTAATTGATTAACCACATATATAAAAGAAATTATTTACCCATTTTAGAAAGGAACAAGTGCATCTTAAATATATAAATTAAAGAGAAAGAACCCTAGATTAAAGAAGTTGAGAAAGGGAGAGATACCCGAGATAAAGACAAAATTGAAAAGGAAAGGCACACGTGAAGAAGAATTGAAGAGTAGCGAGCAATGTCCCAAACCTGAATAGCATAAAGAATAATTGCACTGAGTCTGAGTTTCTTTCTCTTTAGTCTCCATCACTCTCGACTCTTCGTCTACATTAGATTTACTTTAGGAATTAGGAAATTAGTAAGTCATAACATAGCAACGAAGCAAACATAGCAGTATTGGATTAGGCCTCTTCTATTGGACTCCTTAGACTTCTTTAATCTTGGGCTTAGAAAATCAATACTAAACAATAGCAAAGAAAACAAGAGGAAGAGAGGATTATATTGAATTGGGTCTCTCAAACCTGGTGGATGCAATTTTTTTACCCATTATGACATTCAAAACTATAATTACATCATATAATATTTAATTTTAAGATTTCTAAATTTGATCGTAACTAGAATTATATGTCATTTGATTTGGTGTGAGTTGGTTTATGTGTTTTGACAGATTTAGTGCACTCGGTGCACGCCCTAAATAGTCATAAGAAAGCCGGATAATAGGGGTGTAAGCATTTGACCCTAACTCGATATCCGATCCAAAGCCCGATCCGAAATATCAGGTTAGGGTCAGATCAAGAAGGAGTAAATGGTCACCTCGAGTTGACCCAAAACCAACCCGATATAAAGAAAGAAAAATAGGGTTGGTTCGGGTCCAACCTGACTTAACCCAATTGGCTTGAAATATTTACCCAAGCCAATTTCCAGGCCACCAACTCATTTAATCCTTAACCTAACCTATTTTAGCTCAACACTTAAACTAAATTCTTACCCATAAAAAAACCAAGCCTAACCCAATTTCCTAACCCTAAATAATACCTCACTCACTAACCTAACCCTGCTGCCCACTTGTGACCTGCCGCCGGCTGCCTCATTCCAGCCTTCCCCACGTCCAGTCATGCTCACGTGCTTCATCCTTGCTATGATGTTTTTGCTCCTGAGTCTTGGACTCTCGGCCATAGCCCACCCTCTCCCTCGCCCCACCCTTGTGCCTACATTGCCCTTTCTCACCTCACCTTGCCGACTCGCCTTTGTGCTAGGTGCCACCGTCAGTCCGTTGCTAGCCTAGCCTCCCTTTTGCCTTCACTTGCCTTGCCCCAAACTCACGCCGCCTCCCTAGCCATGCCCCGCCCTCGTGCCATCGTTACTAGCCTTGCCCTGCCGTTGCCAAGGCCCTTACAAGACCACCATGAGGTCCACGACCTCCTTGCTTCGCCGTCCAACCAAACATGAGAATGGAGATTCGGGCAAAACCAATCCAACCTGAACCTAATCCATTTTTTTGGGTTAGGGTCGGTTTAGGTTCAAAAAATAAATTGGATCGAGTCGGCCCATATTTTTCGGATGGAGAACTTGTTTAAGAATTTTAGGTTCCAACTTGAACCCGACCCTAAACCGAAACTTACAGCCTTACCGGATGATGTTGCTTTATTAATTGTTATTTATTATTGCTATTAATAATAATAACTAGGTGAGAAAAAGATAAGGACAAGATTGGTTGGCAGGAAATATTGTTTCTTAGTGGCCTTAACCAAAATGGGATAACTATAATTTGCCCCCTAAAGTTTAGATAAAATTATACTTTACCCATCCTATTTTAGAAATATATATTTACCCTAAACTTTTTTAATACAATTGGGCTGTAACTTCTGAAATATTTATTTAGACATTATATAGTAGCCATCTTTCAGTAATTTCAATTTGTATGATATTTTTTTTACAGTTAATGGACATTTTAAATTATCAGTTTTTTCTTTTTGCATTTATTTCAGTTTTTAAAACAGTATTTTTTTAATGTCAATTAATTATAAAAAAAACACTATACAGATTAAAATTGCTTAAAAATGATAACTGTATAGTTTAAATTAAGATTCAGAAATTGTTGTTAGATTGTATTAAAAAAGAAGGGGGTAAAGGGTATATTTTTGAAACAGTATAGGGTAAAATGTAATTTCACCTAAATCTCAGGAGACAAATTGTAATTAATACAACCAAAATCTGAGAAACATGATTTTTCCCTTTGTAAATGCTTGTGCACTTTTTATTGAAGAAAAGGAAAATCTATCACAACTAGAACTTCATGACTTCCTAGTAGAGTTTAAAACTTGTGTTTCATCTACATTTTCATTAATATTTCTGTCTAATACTCCTTTAACAAGTTCTATCTAGTATAAGCTAAATGAACAAGAAGAAAGAAAAAGAAAAAACGAAAAATAAAGTACAAACCTAACAACTTAATTGTCCCCCAAACCCCCCCCCCCCCCCCCCCCCCCCCCCCCCCCCCCCCCCCCCCCCCCCCCCCCCCCCCCCCCCCCCCCCCCTACCAACCCGCAAATAAAATTCTAACCACTTCCTTCGCACAAATCTCGCGCAACACCACCTACATTGTACAATATAAATTGCATTATCTATAGTTCAATTTTTGAGAGGTCCAATTTTAAAAGTGGACCAGCATCCCCACTCCGTCATTATTCTTCAATTAATTCCATGAGAAAAACGGGGGAAGAAAACGAAAGTTAGATGTACATAATTGATCACATCAAAACAGTTGAAAGAATTGCCCATAACAGGAAAATAATACTAATAAAGAAGATTTTTTCATCTAGAAAATGCCCTTGAGCTAGTTCATGGCTTGTGCATCATCAAGTTCCCTAGAAAAATCTTGGATTCAAAAAGCCCTTGAGCTAGCAGAAACTTATAATTCTGCAAAGCTGGAATAGGTTCATTCAAGATAGTTGAAGATATTTCATGGGAAACCCAATAAAATAAATAAATAAATAAATATTTATTTATTTATAAATAGAAGCCTTTTAATAACCCAAAGAAAGATAGACATTGTCTGTCACCATTTCGAAGCTGTCTATTTAAGGGACAAGTTGCTAAAGTGGTGCAGCATGTAGAGTGGGAGGCGTGAGAATGGAGTTGCAAGACAAAGCCTGCAGTGGAACAGAAAGTAATAATATTAATGCATGTCTGGTGTGGGAAGATGTAACTGTGGTCACCAGAAACTTGAGAAATGCTGCAGCAAAGAAGTTGATATCCGGGATCACTGGATATGTAGAAGCCAATCACATCATGGCCATTATGGGTCCTTCTGGCTCTGGCAAATCCACCTTACTTGATGCCTTGGCTGGTACTTGCTCACGTCAATTTCCTGCTATTCTTTTGTTTTCAAGTTCAACATATCTAACCGACGTCTTGAACTTATAGTGTTCTTCTTATTCCTCAAAATCTTCTATCAGGAAGACTCTCCTCGAATGTTGCCATGTCTGGAAAGGTTCTTGTCGGTGGCAAGAAGAGAAGTATGCGCTGCAGAGATTTTGTAAGTTTCGAATGTGCATCTATAAGCTTTTGTTGATAACTTAAGTTCCCAGATAGGCTGCCAAGTTGCAAGTCTATTGCTGCTCAATTATTTTTTTTTTCACTCTAGTCTAAGCTTAGCATAAAATTGAATGGAAACACCAAGTCCTATGAGCATCAACAAAGTAGTCCATGAGGATCCATCAAACTCAAACTCTAGTCTTAGGGCTCTTTAAGTCTTGCCATGGGGGCAAAACCAAGTGCACCTTGGGCAGGGCTAGGTTAATTTTAAGCCTCCACAAAGTCAAAAAAACCCACCCTTGTTACATTGCCCCTTCCCCTCTAAAAATTTTTAGCTTGTATTGATTCTAAGTATTATTTTTTAAAGAAAAAGATCCTCTAGTCTCAGGGTGCTTTTTGCTATTAACTTTTCTCAAGTGATTCTACCTGTGAAACGTCTTCCAGTCATATGCCACTCAAGAAGATGTTCTCTTGGGAACCTTGACGGTCCGAGAAACCCTAACATACTCAGCTCGGCTGAGACTTCCTGCCACGTTGACCAAATCTGAGATCAATGAGGTAGTTGAGAGCACGATCATCAAGATGGGGCTAGAGGATTGTGTAGATAGAAAGATTGGAAACTGGCACCTAAGGGGAATAAGCGGTGGAGAGAAGAGAAGACTCAGCATTAGCATTGAGATTTTGACACAACCTCTGGTCTTGTTTCTTGATGAACCCACAACTGGCTTGGACAGTGCTGCTTCCCTCTTTGTCATCCAGGCATTGAGAAACATTGCTCATGAAGGAAGAATTGTCATCTGCTCTGTTCACCAGCCAAGTAGTGATGTGTACAATCTCTTTGACGTTTTGTTCCTCCTTTCTGGTGGAGAAACTGTTTACTTTGGAGATTCAAAGAAGGCCATAAATGTAAAGAAAAGCATTCTACAAACTCTTTTACCTTTTCTTAGCATTCTACAAACTCTTTTACCTTTTCTTTTTCTCGCATAAAATAATGGCTCTTACTTCAAACTTTGGTGCAGTTCTTTGCTGAAGCTGGATTCCCTTGTCCAACAAGGAGAAACCCACCGGATCACTTTCTCAGGTGCATCAACTCGGACTTTGACAAAATTATTGCCACCCTAAGGGAAAGTAGAAGGAGTTTTGTAAGTGAACTTTCAATTTACTCACGTATAGCAAGTATCTGGGAAAATTTTGCAATTTTGTGATACAGAATTGAATCTTTATCATCATTATTCATCATCAGTGTTATCATGCTACAGCTAAATCTGACCTGTAGTAGGGTTAGCGGTAAAAGTTCATTAAGTGAAGTAACTAGTGAGAGCCATAATTACATAAATGAAACAAAAAAACTTCATGGCATCTTTTGATCCAGGAAATTCACAATAGTATGCCATAGGCCATGTTCTATGTTAGGCTTTCAAAGCTGTGATGTTAAATGACTATTGTAACCATGTTTGCTCATTACCATCTCATCTCCATATAAGTGGAGAAAACCAAGAAGAATGACAGCTTTTGGAATTTCATCTCATTTTTCCTTCACAAGAGATTGTGTTGGCAAGGACATCCAACCAAAAGTAGTGCCACTTTTGATTTTGCATTGATTTTTAGTGTCAACACAGTTGATGATAATTGAGATAATAGCTTCATGCTACTGACCATATGTAGCTGGGATTAAGGTGCAGTCGCATCTTGATGATAATTATGATGATTCGCAACATTTGGTAACCATGGTCCCACAAGTAATGACACAACTGAATCAAACGCAGCAAGACAAGATAGCCAAAACCTGCTCATTTAAACTAAATCTTTGGTTTGCTCTGCAGGGAATTTCAGCATCATCAAATTCCTCTAACAATTTGCCCACCACAGAGATCAAGGCAATGCTCATAACAAAATATAGAAGTTCTGAATATTCAACAAATGCAAGAAAGAAGATGCAAGAAGTTACCCTGAATGTATGCAACTATGCAAAGTCAAATATAATTTGCTACCTCTAATCAAACCAAAAGAAGAAATGAAAAAGATAGAAAATCCTTACCAACTATGTAACTGATGTAGGAAGCAGGATTTGGAGAACCACATAGAAGGAATCCTAGGTGGTGGAGTCAGCTTTGGGTGTTGACTTGTAGATCTTCTCTAAACATGAGTAGAGACTTGGGGTACTACTGGTTCAGGCTGGCGTTTTTCATTCTAGTGTCCATAAGTGCTGGCACCCTATTTTTCCACATTGGAACATCCAACCACTCCATTGGCCCTAGAGGAATGTGCATTGGTTTCATTTATGGACTCATGATTTGCTTATCTATTGGAGGTCTCCCATCTTTCATGGAGGAAGTGAAGTTTTGTACCCGAGAAAGACATGCGGGGCATTATGGGGCAGGATTGTATGTCCTATCAAACTTCTTTTCATCATCTCCATTTTTGGTGGCCATAGCAGTGTGCTCAGCAGCTATACTTTACAACTTGGTGAAGTTTCATCCGGGAATTTCTCAGTTCTGCTTTTTCTGCCTCAATCTCTTTCTCTGCATTGCTGTTACAGAAGGTTCTGTACTTGTGGTCTCAGTTATTGCACCGACCATGATGATTGGAATTGGAACTTCAGCTGCTTTTACTGTAAGTACCACCTTTTTTGAATGTTGTTTCTTATTAGATGACTCCAGAAAGTTGAAATTTCCAGATTAAGGAATGAAAAAATTTCGTCCAATTCAGGTGTTTATGATGATGCCATCCAATCTCTTCCGAAGACTGCCTGATCTTCCAAAGGTGTTTTGGTATTATCCGATGTCGTTCATTAGTTATGCTTCTTGGTCCGTAGAGGTATGGATTCCCCCCCTCTTGTAAGCTAAAACCCCATCTCAAATACAAAACAAGAAAAATCTGATGGCTTAAAATACAGGGCCAGTATAAGAATGACATGATTGGTCTCGAGTTCGATCCTCCAAAACCAGGACAGCCAAAACTAAAGGGGGAGATGTTGCTACAAGATAAATTCGGAATTGACCCGGATTTTTCAAAGTGGTGGGACATAGCAGCACTCTTCTGCCTATTAGTCTCCATGAGAGCACTCTTCTTCCTCACTCTCCAGTGTAATGGTAGAGCATCCTCAGTCTTCCACCGGCTTTTCACCAAAACGATGGAACATCCTATTAGAATACCTTCATAAAGAAGGCTATAAATTTAGTTTCATACAAAAGGTAATCAGAGTCTTCTACATATAGCTACCTATCAAACATCAATTAATGCTGGTTGTATGGCACTGTATCTGTAATACTAAATTGTAAGGATATCACTTCCAAAGTTTCTTGTCAAAATAGTTGGGGTTACTGCTATAGAGATGCAAGGCAAAGAAAGAGGAAAAAAGAGGAATTAGGAAGGGAGAGAGTTGACCAACCTAAGCACTTGTTTAATGGGATTTCTGGGTCTTTCGCTCCTATGACTTTCCATGAATCACAACATTCTGGTGGAATTGTTAAGCATTTGCAAAGTAGATAGTGCCAAGAAAACAAAGCACTGGATGGTTAGTATCATTGAATGAAAAAGAAACCCCATTCAATGTTAAGAGCCGTGAGAGATAAATTCACAGGTGAAATATGAAAAATTTATTCTGGGCCCAAAACAAAAAATCATATTGAAGGCTTAAGTTGAAATGGTTTCACAATTTACCATCTGACCTACTTTTCAAGATTTTAAGATCAAATCTGCACTTTTCAGATAATTTACCGGGAAAGCGAGATGATGCAATCTGATGAGTCGGTTTATTAAAGCTAAACCCATATGCAGGAGGGTAGGCTCCCTTGATTACTTCCTTCACTTTGAACTCCACCAGATAAAGGTCTAAATACATGAATGCCTTCTTTCAACAACTCCTGCAAATGAGTTCAACAATGAAGGCCAATATACCACCCCCTACATTAATCACTATCATGCAAATGAACTAGAAATCATAATAGCCTTTAAAGTAGGACAACCGCAAAAAGGGGGTCCAAGCAATGATATGTTTTCAAAGCAAGGCCAACAAAACTGCTGTTCTATAACAGTTCGAGCAACATAGCATTGAATCTCTAGAATTTCTAAATTATCATATGTGTATCACTACTTTTCATTATCCATTCTAAGATGCATGGGGAAACAAGCTAACAATTACACTGCGATTATTGTCCATAAAGTAGTAAGGTTAGAAAATTTTGACACAGCCAAGCATTAACTAACCTTCCGAACTGAACATCTGCCATGCTTATCCGCTGGAATACTATTCTACATAAGCAAGCATCATATCATATTTCCACAGAAATACATAGTAGAAAAGTAGAATAAACACCAACATTGGGAATATTGGGATTCGCTAAATCTTTCAAATTTATGGCAATGACTAGCCTTTTAGCAGAAAGCTAAGGCTGCAACTCTTCATACAAAGAAATTGAAGCGAGGTTTAATAGAGATAGAACCTCAGAAATTTTTTTTGCAGACGAACATAAATCTTCTTGATGTTTATACGAATTCGAGCATTGTGGACTTGGACGACGAGGTCAGTGAGCTTGGGGCAACTGCTGGTGCCATTGGAGGCGGTCATGTAGCCAAGAAACCAGATGATGATGACTGCTTTTCAAAATCCCATCTCGCCCAGTCCTAATCCTTTCCTCACCAATTTGTTAAACACCTTCTTTTACACGACGAATAACAATGCCGTGCAAAACAAGTGAAAAACAATAGAATTTCAAAAAATTCTATAAACTGCTTCAAAAAAGTAATCAAGCAGTGCAAATTACAAGATGATGCAGCACTCAAATTCATGTCTACATGCACAATAAATTCTAACTGTAGAGAAGTTCTTCTCAATGCAAGTATTGCAAACTAATCAATATATCTTTTAGGATCACAGAGTGAGCCATTATACAAAAATATTCATAAGAGTTTTTATTTGATGTTTTCCAAAAACAAACAGTTCCATCAGAGTGTTGCACGGATAGCTCTATAGTTCTTAGAAGTTATATTCCAATGAGCTCTTACCTTGTGTACACCACAGACGCCCCCACCTCTTTTTGGATTCACACCTTGGGGTTCCGACTCTGGTTTGCTAGTAATTAAAATCATCAATTTCCATTTCAATACCATCACTTTGTGCTCTCTTGTTATTGTTACCAGATGCCTCTATTGAAAACCAAAGACCATAGGCTGTCTGCAAACTTGCAATCATTCAAGAGCCATCACATTCATGTTCATATCAATTGCTCAAATATTGCACTATCTATCAACAATTGATAACAATTACCCAATTGCAAACCCATCCATACAAGTCAATATTTAAAAAAAAAACCCACAATAAAAAATTATTCAAACAACAAAATCAACTCCAAAATACTGGCCATTTCTACTAGCAACTTGCTTAAAGCAAAGAGATGATCAATATGCTATGTTTTAGGGACATCAATTCAATTGATTGAAACAACATGAGGAACATCTACACAATAGTCCAAATCAAACAACATCAAACAAAATATAACCTTGTTGAAACAGAAAAATGAAACAGACTTTAGAAGAAGCAGGTGTTGCTAAAGAGGAGACTCGAAGAGTCTTAGCCAATGTCGTAGCAATGGAGCTTATAATAGCCGATTTCTGCAAGAACCCAACGAAATGCGTGTAGATGAAGATTGGACTAGCATATCAATAAAATACAGAGCCTGTACAAACCTTTATCCTTTCAACACCTAGACCAGCAATTGAACAAATGAAGAATACCCAAATTGAATAGCTTTGATAGAGATGGATAAGGAAAGGTGCTACACAAGTTGATTCCGATAGGTTCCAAAGAAAATGTTGCTTTAATTCTTGAGGGTCAAACATAGATTTTGATTATAAAAGAATTTTTGGGCTTTTTCAAGAGGTTGGGGAAAGGAACACAAACTTGACGAGGTTAGGGATGCAAATGAATGAAAAATAAAGTTAAGGGAGTTCCAACTCATTTTACCCAACAAAGCAGAGTGACATTAGTGCTTTTACCAAGTTGAGAGGGCAAGTTGAATCAAGTAGATATTCATGGGGGTTAAGTGTCCGAGTCATTCGAATTTGATGGCTAAAATGCCTTTAAGCCTTTACTATTACAAATCTATCCCTACAGTATCAACCCATTGCATAATCGCCCTCCGTCGACAATTAAAATAAAGCATAATTTTGTAAGAAAAAAAAAGAATAAAAGCATATGAATAATTTTTTTTTTTAAGATTTATTTATTGTGATACTAACTATTGAGTTTTTTTTTCTTATACACAAGAGAGAGGCTAGATGGGAGCAAAGGATTGAACATTGGATCTCTTGCTAACAACCATAAGTCAATTACCAGGTCTAGTTCATCAGAAAAAAAATACTAGGCCTAGACTTTGATTTATTGACTATTCAGTTAATTAGTATATAATTTGGTGATAAAGCTTGTTATTAAAATAATTTTTTAATTAAAGATATTTTTATTTGATATAGTTTAAAAATAATATATGGTAGATGTCAAATATGAATTTTTACTTTACCATTTTGATGTCTAGCAGAGTTTTACAAATGAAAGTGTTGTATCTTACTTTAGGGAAAATTACAAAACCCCCTAAGGTTTGACCTAACCTACATCGCTCCATTTATTTCAAAAACCTATACTTTACCCTCACTTCCTTTATATTATCTAACAATAATTTCGGAAACCATAAATTAAAACGTTTGGTAACTATGTTCCAATATTTTCAAAATTTTTAAATTTTTTTTCATATTTAATTGACATTTAGAAAATACTGATTTGCACTTTCCAAGAAAAAATGCATTTATAGAAAAAAAAAACTTGATAATTTAAAATATCTATTAATTGTAAAAAAAATATTAGAGATATTGAAATTATTGAAAGATAACTATCATGTAACTTATTTTGGGTTTCAGAAGTTGTTGTTAAACAGTATAAAATAAGTAAGGGCAAAGTGTATGTTTTCAAAAATAAAGGAGACAATGCGCAGGTTAGGTCAAACTAAAAGGGGTCATTGTAAGTTTCAGGCTGCTTTGAGGATAGATTTGCTACATTATTTAGTTTAGGGAAAAATTTGTAACTTGGGTGTAGTTTAGAGACAAATCATATAATTTAGCCTCAAATTTTTTATTGGGAAGGCTAAAATCCCGTGATAGCATCAAACTTTCGTTGTCTTGCTAACCACACCACTGGAAATTTTCTACATCCCATCCACACATTAGACTTCCTTAATTGGTCAATTATTTCATAAAGATCTTTTGTCCTAGTATGCCTAGTTTGAATTCGGCTTGTTTGGTTCAAGCCATCTTCTTTACTTTCTTTCAACAACAATGGCCTTTGGTATAGGTTTGGTTACCTTTTGGTACAAAAAATGTGAGCTTTCCCCGACCTTTAGACTTATCATACCCTACCACTCTTATACTAGTTGATTTTGAATATATAAAAAAAATCTTTTAATATAGGCTACTAAGACCAAAAAACTTATAAATATCAATTTTGCACTATGTGCACTATGAGTCTTCAATTAAAACTCAAAATTTACCAATAACTCATTAGCTAATTGGCACAATGCCCACTATTTCTTATGGCTAGTCAGTGTTCAAATTCTATCTTGTGCAGGAGGTTTCTCCTCCCCCCAGCCAAAGGGTTAGTTTAGGTGTAATAGGATGGTGACTTATGCAAGGGGTTTTTCCTCTCCTCAGCCAAAGGCTGAGATCTAGGGTACACTTATTAATAATGTTCACTTGTAACTTTCTTTTAAAATGTAGTATAAAACTAAGAAAAAAAGACAACCCTAACAAATATAAAACCAAGGTAGAAACTAGAAGACATGAATAGACTTGCTAATCTTAGTTCAATGGAACATATTGCCACTAATATATTTTTTGAAGCAAATATGTCATTAATGTTTATGAAATGGTAAATAGCCTACTAACGTAATAAATTGGAGAAATTACTTATTAAAAGGTGTTAAAGATAAGTGAATTTTTCCCCCTCATGTAGGTTGACCTTCAAATATATCTAATTTTATTCCAATTTTCTTTGTTTTGACTTGAATTGAATAAATTTATTACTAAAGTCTAATAAAAAACCTTAAGTCTTTATTAAATCTTGATCAAATCTTCTTAGTCAACAAATAGAGAAAGAAACAATATGGCTTTTGCTCCCCATGTATGGTCCCATGAAGGCCATTCTTTATTTGGTAAGGAGTCATGTTAGGGTGTCCATATTAAATTACATTTAATGATGGTGACTTCTTTGCATGAGAATAAACCATTGATGACATATGTACCTTAAAAAATACTTTAGTAAATAATATACCTTATTGATCTAATATGAATGACATATTTGTCTTTTTTATCTAAAACTAAATTCAATGATTCTCACTAAACTCACATCCAAACTTTGGTTCCCAAGACTCAAAACACTATCATTATTAATTTTGTACCACCCCTCAATTTTTCTAACAAAATTATATCGCCCATTCTATAGTTCTCAATTTCAAATAGACTGTATTTTTAGTAAAAAAATTTTAAATGTTTTTCAATTGAAGTACCAAGCGGCATTGTGAGCACAATTTCAAAAATTTGATGAGTAAGCACAATTTCAATAACTTGATTATTAATATACCATTCTTCATAAGTTTTCAATTTCAAATATACTACATTTTCAATTGCAAATTTTAAATATCATTTCATTTGATTTGATTATTAAAATCTGATGAGTGAGCTCAATTCTAAAATTTTGATATACTGATACAAACAAACACCTTTTAAAGGGGTGATACATAGAAACGTGAAAGTTTGATGCCATTTGTTGAATCTTATCTTGTACCAACTCACATTTTCCTTAACCACCATTGCTCAAGCTCTTCATGTTACAATAATTACCACTTATATGGATGACATCATGATAATGAAGAAATGCTTTTATCCAAAGGGAGAAATTGTAGCTGAACTACATTTTATATCCTTAAGTTGTACGTCAAGTTGCAAATTTAGAGCCAATTCATTTTTACTTAAGTTTACTGACTTATTTTTACCTTTACATCTTTTTTGCCTGAAATCAATTTCATTTGAAAGCCAATATTATGTAGATGCAATAATCCATTTGAAAGTAAATTTTCATTATATTTTTAAATTTTAATGAATTTTTTTAAGGCTTTAAACTAGAAAAATTCATAAAATTTTAAAAAGATTATAGAAATTGTATTTTCAATGGATTAATATTGGCTTTCAATTAAAATTAGTTTCGAGTTAAAAAATTGTAAGAAAAAAAATAAGTCAATTGAAGAATAAAAATAAGTCATTTTGTAGTCAATTGACTCAAGTTAAAATGAATTGGGTGTTATTTCTAAAGTAAACGAAACAAATTTTACCTTAAAGTAATATTTCTAATACGAAAATGTCCTTTTGTTTGTTGTTTGTTAAGCATTAAACTAGTCAATGTAAAAGTTCATATTTAAAATGTATCAAATATTGCTTCCCTAAACTATGTTAAAATGATAATATTTTTAATTAAAAATTTATTTTATATAAAAAAGTTGTTATCACCAAATGAAATGTTGATTAACTAAATAGTCAATACAACAATAAATAAATTTTGAAAATTTAATAATTAAATCGCTTTCATAAAAAATTATGTGTTCAGCTGATTTTGTTTATTATTTCTAATAGACAAAGTGTTGACTATCACAAAAAATCGCCACCAAGTTAACATGGAAAGCGCTGAAACTCTTGCACAGGAAGGCAATGTTATAAGGCGTTTTGGGTGTGTGTCCTTAGTGAAGGCCCACTGATGCTTAAGTTACCATTGATTGTCAAAGAAAAAGAGAAGTGATAGTAAGAACATGGAGAAGTTATGACCTACCTTGCTAGGTTTATGAAATTATCTTTTAAATGAATAGTTGTGGAGGTTATAGGGACTGAATCGTGAGAGATTTACATAGTTCATGGGAGAAATAAGGAAAATGCCCAAGATATAAAAGTTATAGAGAAGATTATAGAGGTTCATTCTATGACCACTTCAAGCGTGATTTTTCTACCATTTGTAGAGGATGATCCTAAATTTTGAGGTGTTTTCTAGATAACATGAATGGGGTCAACACAAATGAATTCCAAGGACATCTATTAGGATAATAAGAGGGTGTAGGCACTGTAAGCAGAGCCTTGACTTATTATGATTTAGACCAGACCTTGTCTTGGTCCGTTATATATGATGGTATTGTTAGGAAAATGGGCCAATATGATATGTTTGGCTTTTAATTTGGCCCAACATTATATCAAAAGCCTCTTCGAAAGCTGGAATATTGGGTGAGCATAGCAAGCAAAGGGTGGTCCTTGCATTCCTAGAAGTTTTACTTGTGAATCTGAAGTGTGAGTGGTATCTTATGCATGAATAAAGTCCCCCCCTAAAGGGTGCCTATAGAAGGAAGACTATGCCTTTGTTAAGGATGCTTGTGGAGGTCCATATGTACGATATAGGAAAGAGAAAGAAAGAGATTGAGAAAGATCCTTGGTGAAAGTGCTTATAAAGGGAAATCTAAGTCCTTACCAAATATGCCTATTTTGAGGGTTTTGCTTTATAAATGTTGTAGTATGGGGGCAAAAATATCCTAAAAGAAGTAATTAAGTTTTTATTTCATAAATCCATACTAAACGGTAAAGCATTTGCTTTATTTAAGAGTAAAGCAAGATAGTGATGAGATTAGTGTTGATAAAGAAGGCATTTACATTGTAATAAATTAAGAGACTTGATAGAGAGCCATTAAGTAAAAATATATAATGATAGCTTAGATCATATATGACATACCTATTTGTCCATGTGTGGGCATACCTTGATCAATTTCTAAGGGTTTATGCCTCATGAGTAGAGCTACGTAGTGGAACAGGTAAATGTTTTGCAAGCTTCTGTGTTTTAGAGTACTCTGAACTCCTTAGCCTTTAGTTTCTTTCTTATTTGGATAACTTTACTATTTGGGTAGCTTTCTTCTTCACTTCAGTTTTGACTTTATCTTCATAGTAATTCACTGAGTTTTTCCACATTTGTCAAGAGATGGACAAATGCCTTTAGCATTTGCCTGAAAAGGATCTTGGTTAGTGATTTTCTTAAAAATTTAGACATTGCATTTCACATTATTTATGAGGTATTTAACATTGTCTTTGTCCTTTTTGCAGAAAGTCCTTTTTCCCAACTACAATAGTTGGAAAACCTTTTGGAGGAAATTCACCATCTAAAAGGTAAATGTAATAGAGGGAGGCTCCTTTAGGACCCGAACTAGATAATAATGAATAGTCAATTTTTTAAAAGGACTTATTCCCATAAAGATCATGGATAAGGTAGTGCTAAATGGGGATGTACAATATATCATCTTCCGTAAAAGTTGGGTTTCAGAAGTAGTTCTCAATGTCTTACACATATTTGTGGCATGTTGCCTTTGAGTGAGTCTTTTTCTATTTCCATTGTTGTTTTAAGGAAAACCCATATTTCTAGATATTTTTCCTTCCATGTAGGCTGCGTTGGTGTGTTAACGAGCAGCCACCTTTATGGAAGGCCTGAGCACTGACCTTCATAACTAGAAGGAAAAAGTGGAGCATCTAGATGTTGCCTTTGAGGGTAGATAGATGAAGGTAGGGGTGTTAATGAATCGATCTTTTATCGAACTATTCGAGCTTAAGCCTGAAATTAGTATTAACGAACTGAGCATTTCAAACTTTGAATACGAGTTCGAGCCATTTTTATTATTTGAATCCTTTATTGAATCGAGCTTGAACATATTAGTGTTTGGTTTGATAGGTTTTTGAGCGTATCAAATCCTTATAATATTAATATAAATAATAATAATAATATAAATATTAAGAATATATTATTAATAATTAAAATGAAGTAAAACGTGAAACCTAAAATTCTAGCTAACCCAACATATTGGTAGAATCGGCCACTTAAGCAAGCCTTTCAGTGTTAATGGCAAATAGTCACGAAGCCACAGAAAGCCACAAATATGATTTTTCCACCGGACTTCTCTTTTTTTTTTTCGCACCTCGTGAGTCCCACAGTCGGTCCCTCCTTCGTCGAACTTCTTCTTTGTTACACATTGCGAGTCACATAGTTGGTCGTTCTTCCACTGAACTTCTCCTCTATCATGTGTTGCGAGTTGCACAGTCAGTCACTCCTCTGCTGGGCTCTTCCCTTGTCACGCGTTGCACAGCCATTCTCCTCTTCATAACGCAGTTCACATAGTCGTTCATATCTTAAACCACCAACTCTCCTTCAATCTCCTATACTATCAGCCTGCCGCTACGAATCAACCTCCGTTCATCGCAAATCTGGACTGGATTCCCGGGGCCACTGATATATCTCCCTCTGATTTTTCTTAAATAGTTGTTTCTGTGAATGATTTTCAATGAATGATTATCTTGAACGTTTCTGATTCCATCCAAAATTATTGTATTATTTCATACTTGATAATTGTATTAGTTAATTGCTGAGATTGGTAATTGTATTAGTTCATTGTTAAGATTGGTATTAGTTAGTTGTATTAGTTAATTATTTTAATTGATTGTTAAGATTGGTGATCCAAATACAAGGAGATCTTTATTCTATTATGCTCCCATAAACCAAATAAACCATTGTGTTTATATTCTTGCCTTAGGTTGTAATTTATTGTTTCCTTCTTCTTTTAGCTAGCATCAGACTTAAAATTGACTATTAACCATGGTATTAGGTGTACTTTTATTTGCCCAATAGTTAGTTTGATATTTTTTTTTGTTAATTTAGTTGATTTAATTGTGTTAAATTATGATTGGATGTTTCTCTTTCTTTGGTTTTTCTCTTAACGAAATTTGGTATTGGTATTCCAATTAAGTTTTCTATTTGGCTAAGATTAAGTCTACTATTTGACTGAGATTAAGTTTGTTATTTGGTTGAGATTAAGTTTGTTATTTCGATTACATTGAAGGCTATTTCAATTTACTATAAGTAGACATGTGTTTTCCTTTTATTTTTCAGCAATGTCATCTTCAGCGAGTATTGCACCATTTAGTGAATGATCAAACTCGAATCCTTTTGTAAAAGATGAGTAAATTGACACCACAATTGATTCCAATCAAGCTAAATTGAAGAAAAGGCTAATATTCCTAAAGAATAAGATGGTGCTGGTGATGGAAAATATAAAGTAAAGGATGATGAGGGCGGTGCTCTTATGAAAAAGAAGAATGTAGTGAGATTTGCAATTAGGGGATCATTTAGCAAATTCAAAGATGCCAACGGAACGATTAAGGCCAAATGCAATCATTGTGGGATACTTATTTCTTAATAGCAATCTGGAACCATAGCACATCTTAGTAAGCATATGAAGACTTCCACCCAAAGAAAACTACATATGAAGCAATAAGAGCTTCTAAATTTTTAGCCGAGTAATATAAGTGCTAGTCTTGATCTTTCTGTTCTTGCTCCTGTAACAGTTGGAGGAAAATATGACCTTATGAAGATGATGAAAACAATTTTTCATTAGGTGTTGATGCATAAGCACCCTTTTTCAATTATGGAAAAGGAAGGATTTAATTTTATAATGAGAGTTGGAGTTCCTTTGTGGGAAAAAATTGGACATACTACTTTGAAGAATGACTGCATGAAGTTGTATGAGTATCAGAAAAACAAAGTGAATGACAAGCTTAAAAAAGTTTCAAAGATTAGTCTAACAACAAACTTGTGGAAATCAAAGAGCCAAAAGATTGGTTGTATGGTTGTCACAGCCCATTTTCTAGATGCCGAGTGGAAGCTAAACAAATAGGTGTTGAATTTTGTTCATATTCCTTCTCCACAAATGGGTGACAACATTTCAGATGCTTTGTACATGTGTTTAAAAGAATGGGTTATTGGGAACAAAATTTATACAATTTTAGTAGACGATGATTTTGTAAATGATGGTGCCATAAAAAATTTGAGAGAAATTTTTGAAATGAATAAGAAGTTATTTTGTTGGGGAAAGTTGTTTCATGTGTAGTCCTATGCACATCTTTTGAATCTTATTGTGCCAGATGGTTTGGCTGAGATTAAGTTTGCAATCCAAGACATAAGAGAGAGTGTCTCTTTTATCAATCAAAGTGAGGCTCGAATGAAGACCTTTTGTCAAATTGTGCAACAATTGCAGCTACCCAACCAGAAGCTAATTCTTGATTGCAAGGCACGCTGGGACTTGACATTTGACATGCTACATTGCGCTTATATGTTTAAGGATGTTTTCCTAATATTCCAGCGAAAGAAGCCCCATTACTAGTCATGTCCTACAAAGGAGTATTGGGAGAAGATCTCTAAAATTTTGGAGATATTACCTGTTTTTTCTAGTGTTACTAACATAATTTTTAGGAACGATTATCCAACAGCAAACTTATTCTTTTGTGAAGTGTGTAAGGTGAAACAAGTGTTGGATATTCTGGTCAATGATGAGAATAAATTTTTAAAGGATATGGTGATGAAGATGAATAGGAAGTTTGACAAATATTGGGGGAGATTGCAACTTACTAATAGCTATGACTGTTGTTCTTGATCTGAGGGTGGAAATGAGGGCTCTAGACTTCTGTTTTCCAAATATACACACCTAAGCAAAAGTAGTAACTAATATTAAGAAAGTGAAAGGTGCTTTGAACGAACATTGCAGTGAGTTTCGGGATCGGCTCTTATGGAACTTTAGGCATATGTGAAGGAAGTGGAGACTGTTTGGCCTCAAAAGACTGATTTGGACATGTATTTCGAGGATGGGTGCTACATTTGTACTAGTGGATCATTTGAGTTATTTGATATGTTAAATTGGTGGAGGGGAAATGAATCCAAGTATTGTGTTTTATAAAAAATAGTATATGATATATTGGCCATCCCTATTACTATAGTAGTTTCTGAAACTACATTTAGTGTTGGAAGTAGAGTTATTGACATATATTAAGCCTCACTTTCCATTGAAACAGTGCAAGTACTACTTTGTGGAGGGGATTGGCTTACAAGCATTCATGGTGTGAAGAAAAAGAACAAAGTAAGAGTTTGAAGTTTGAATTATCTTCGACTAATATAGATTTGCTTGCCACTTATTATCTTTTGAGAATTGCTTATAACTCTCACATATTCTTAGGGGATGAAAGAACCAACAATAATCAACCTACCAATCTAAGAAGAATTTTCATAAGTATATTTTACATGCCATCCTTTTATTTATTTTCGTAGCTTGTTCATTATTTTGGTTGTACAAATTTGGTTATAAGAAAACTTAAGATTAGTTTGGTGTTTTTTTGTTGTACTAATACTAGTGCATATGGAATTGATTAGGTGGAATTAATTGGTTGGATAATATTGTACAAGTTGGCCATTATTTGTGTACTTTGTTGCTTGCTTGTTTACAGGACCCAGGAAAAGTTTGCTTGCTTGCTGCACGATACCCAATGCTTTTTGCTTACTTGCAGAATTGACGGTCTTGCTGAAGTTGTTTCATGTGTGAGAGACTTGTTGTTGTTTCATTTCCAGCTTATTGTTAGGGCAAACAAAGACTTTATTATTGCAAATTTTATGGACTTGCTTAATTGTGTAATTTGTGTACTTTGTTGCTGTTTTTTTTCTTATTATTATTTATGTAATTGAACTTGGTTCTTGCTGGTATTATGAATTTTGTTGTTGTTTTTCTTTTTTTTTTTCTTTTTAAAAAAAAATGAGCCCAAGCTCAAGCATGCCTAATCGAGTTTGAACTGAGCTCGTACATCAAGCTCTTTAATAGGTTTTCGAACCTTTCAAACATTCAAATCGAGCTCAAACACCATACCGAGCTGAACTCAAGCATCATGTCCTCAAGCTCATTGAATCTGAGCTCGAAACCGAATACCTTTCAAACTAAAATGAGCCGATCTCGAGCCTGAGGGGTTTGGGTGTGGCTCGATTCGATAACACCTTTAGATGAAGGTAAAGACCTTGGAGAAAGGTTTGGTCAACACCAACATATTTGTGAATGAAGTCATAAAGAAGAACTCTCATCCTTTATCACTCGATCCCTAATTTTTTGCCTCTTAGTGACTTTTTAGAGCATCTGCGCTAGGTTTTGTCCAAGTGTTGCTTGTAAGTGTCTTGGAAAAGTTTTTTGCACTTTTGTTACCTGAATCCTTCTAGATACTGTTCTAGACACATAGATGTTCCATTAGTCGATAGGTCTTTTGGTTTTGCAATTCATCTAAGTTCATTTGTTGGTTCTTGCAAGTAAGAGTTTAAAAGGGGTAATTTTGTCAAGCAATAGAGGGAGTGTTTTTGCTAGGGTTAATGTATTTACCATAAATTTGAGTTTATACTTTCTTTGTAATGTCATTTATGGTCGTATGCTTTTGTCAAGATCACAAAATTTAAGTAAGATAACAAGAGAAATTGTAAGCTCTAAATGTTTAATATCACAGTAAGAATAAATGTGAGTTCTTTAAAGTTAAAGATTTTTATGTTCAACAAAAAGAGATTCAAATGAAAAAGTTCTTTCCTTCTCATCTTTAATAAGGAATCATCACAATGGTATCCAGAGCCTATTTCATCAAATGTCTAGAAAGCAAGTACTATATTTGTTACCTGTTTCCTTCACCAAAATCCTGAAAAGTGTGAATTTATTTGTTGATCATATTGCCAATAGTTATAAAAGGGGATGAGATACATGAAATGGGCATACATTCCCTCATCTTCCCTAGCATCTTTTCTAATGCATGACTTTTTGTAAATTAAAAAAAAGAAAGAAAAACACAATCTAACTTCACAAGAAAAAAAAAAGACAAATTTGCCACTAAACTAGAGGGGGTAGAGAAATTTTGCCACTAAATGTTTTTTACAGGCAAATTTGCCATTAACATATTCATTATGAGCAATTTTGTCTCTAGCTGTTAAATGATAGCAATATTCTGTTTGTTCAGAGAATATTTTATGGTACAATTCTTAAACTAATCATTAAAAGTTTTTTCCTTAACCCCTAGCTATCCAAACTTTTTTCACAACACATAAATGAGTCAAAGCTCTATGTTTGACACGCCTTCCATTGTTAAGCCTTATTATTTTCACATTCCTCAATACTCTTGAGCAATCCTCTATTGTCGCTGTCGTCTATTCTTTATTCTAGAACTTCAGTATGTCTAAAAATAAGAATTACAAAGTATAGGAAATTTTCGTATCTATCAGGTAGGTTGAACAATTCAATTCTACTAATTGAAAGTAATTATACATATTATGTGTTAAATATGTAGTTTCTATTTAGTTTAATATCTATAGAACATGGCCATATGGGTTGATACTATCATGTATAGAAAGATATTGTGCGTGAATCTATAGGTCGATCTATCTATATAAATAGATAGATGAGATGCATGATCTATATTTAGTCCTAGATATATTAATCAAACCCTATTTGATCAAGGTTTATTCTAAGGAGTATTTTTTAAGGCATTGTCGGAATATGTGGAAGAGCAAAGGTAATGTTGGTGGCAGAAAAGGTGGAGGGTGTTAAAGAATATAAAGGTTTGTTGGAATGAAGGTGATGGTAAAAATGATAGAGTTAAAAACCTATGGGACATGGTGTTAGGTAAAGGAAACTTGGAATTAAAATATGTAGTTTTCTCATTTTTTCACATTTGCCACAATAAGCAATTTTAACAGCTAGTGACAGATTTGCCCGAAACAAAAAACATTGATGGTAAAGTTGCATATTTTGAAAAGATTAATGACAAATTTGTCAATAAAAAAAGTTTAATGACAAAATTATTCTAACCCATATAATTGAGTGGCTAATTTGCTCCTCTTTTCGTAACTCAAGAGTCCAGTGTGGAAAATGGGCTCGGTAATCAAACAAAAGGAAAGGTAAGCCCAAAATGTTAGTCCATCTAGAAAGCCATCCCAAAATTCGTCGATATCAGAACGGAACAGACATTCGAATTGAATCCCGCAAACAAAAGAGCCGCATGACCGAAAGGACACAACACACTCCAGTCCAAAGCAAAGTTCAGAGAAAAGCAGAGTCTGAGAGAGACATCCATGAATTCGCAAGACGGAAATGTAAGCAATTCTTCTGCAAAAGGCTAAAGATAAAGAGAGAAAAAAAACTATCAGGAAGATGGTGTGGCTGGTGAATCAACAGATGGGAAGAGGTAGGAGAAGTCGAATGTGGGGAGGCGCGTGTCTCTGTTGGCTGTTCTTGATGACGGTCACTCCCAAGGTTTCTCTCTCCTCTGGGAACCATCTCTTCGCTGATATGCGCAATATTCTTGGTATTTCCTCTGCTGATTTTTTTTAATGTTTTTTTGCTTTCTGTCAGCCTGTTTGGTTCTCATCAAAAGAAGCGATTTTGACATTTGGGTATTTGATTAGGAGTACCCAACACTTTGAATGTGATCACCAATTTTCCCTTCCTGGTTGTTGGTGTTATGGGGCTAGTCCTCTCACTCGGTGGAGACTTTTTTGATATCAGGTTTTCTGGGTTATTTCTTATTATATGGTTTTATTGTTGAATCGGCTTGCTTTTGATCTTGTTGATTGATGGATAGTCTTTGGAAACGGGCTGGTTGCAGTTTAAGAGGAGAGTTATGGGGATGGTTGCTATTCTATGGGAGCATAGCGGTTGTGGCCTTTGGGTCTGCTTATTATCACCTCAAGCCTGATGACAGCAGAGTAATGTGGGACACTTTGCCGGTTAGCATTCCCACTTAGCTTTGTATCTTATGATGTTTGTGCTTGGTATTATGTTTTCATTGTTTGAGCGGTCTGAAAGTGCTGGTAGATGAAGGTTAAATGCCCTTTTCATGTGGAATAATGCTACATGTACTAAAACTTACGTACAAGTTGACTTTTCTGCATTCAATCATATACTGATACCCAGGATTTAATAAGGTTTTGTACAAATTTTTTAGTACATTTAGCAAAATTCTTTCTTGTGTTTCTTCCTATTATACTTTGCATATTACAAGAGAAAAGCCTACAGTAGCAGAATCTTGAAAATTTGTTCTCTTACAGGAAGGTTCTCATTCACTCCTATTATCAACAGTAGAGAATTAAGTTGTTCTAAGAAACCGAATTTTCAAATGCATTATTATGATAGGTCAAAGGAGTTTGTGTTTTTTTTCCCCTTAACTTTTTCTTTTTCGTTAATTACTTTACATTTGCAGATGATGATTGCATATTCCTCTCTTTTCTCTAGTTTTATTCTTGAGAGGCTGGGTGAGATGGTAGGAATTTGCTGTCTGTTCTCCCTGCTTTTCATTTCTGTTTTAAGCACAGTCTATGCAAGGTTAGTTTCTATACCGATCTCTTTCTTTCGATTGTCAATTTTCCTTTATTTTTTCTTTCTGCTGAATTTCGATGTGGTAGGTGGTTGCAGAACCTTTAATGATCTTCGGTTGTGCATGACATTCCAGTTAATCCCATGTGTAGTGATTCCAGTGCTGACATTTATGTTCCCACCTAAATATACTCACTCAGGATACTGGTTTTGTGCAGCAGGTACTGCAATGTTTTCTTCATTGTTATTTGAAATGAGAGACAAATGGTGGGGGCATTAGTTTGGGGTTGTTGTCATTATTATTTTGTTATTAGGTATAAAAGATCAGAGATGGTATTTCCAGCTTTTGACTCTTTACCAGAATAGAGATCCCACCTGAAAATATAAATTCCAGTGGAACAGTGTTGTTGCAAATTCAATGCTACATGAAAAGTATGAGAATTTCATGTCAAGATTTGGATAACTTCACTCTACCTATAAGATTTTTTGCATCCACCACTGAAATTCAAGCCCTAATATTGTAAATTCTTGGGTGATTCCACATGGTACTTTGTTAACTAGGCTGGTTACTGTTTTAAATTATTAGCTTAGGGGTAGGGTTCAAATTGAGCTAAAAGAATTTCAGACGGGAGTAGGAATGGTTACTGGTTTACTGGTTGCAAGGTCTACCAAATACTACACATACTCTAGGAAAACATCTAGTTGACCATGTCAGAATAGATTTTCAGAAGCTGTTCTCTATACCTTGCGGGATGTTCTTTATGTGAAATCCCTGGTCTTACTTATGCATTATTATCATGTTTTTGCTTCTCGGGGAGGAACATGCCTGTAAATAAATAGAATGGAGATGTAAGATTCATATAGTTGGCACCAACTTGTTGGCATTTAAGCGTTTAGTTGATCGACTAATTGACCGATTATTGTTGTACCTCTTTGTAGTACTGATTCGCTAATAAATCTGGGATCTTTCTAATACAGGGCTATATATTCTAGCCAAGATTGAAGGTCTTGCTGATATGAAAGTATACCGAGCAAATAAATATATCATCAGTGGACACTCTTTGGAGCATTTGTGTTCAGCAGCTGCTTCTATTTCACTGACAATTATGCTCGTGCAAAGGCACATCAAAATTCAGAGGTAAGCAAAGTTTAGACCTTGACAAAAAAAGATTAATTGAGTTCTGGTAGCCACAGACCAGGTTACCTGAAGAATTTGGAAGTCATATGGTTGTAATGTTTCTGAGACTATCCTTCCATGCATCCTGCCCTTCATTTTAAACTATGTTATCTCCAAAGTTTTTGCATATTGGGTTATTGCTCGCATCATCACTATCCAATTGATATATAAACTAAAAACTGATTCCTTAAGTCTATTTGTATTCCATCTGGTTGTGCATATACTCTGATAGTTTGCTAAAACAGGTTGATTTGTCACGTTTTTCACTAATGTTGCTTAAAATAGATTAGGTGACACTAAGGAACGCTGTTGACAGAGTTCATTGAAGGCATGCTAGTGCAGCTTATAGCAGTGTGCCTGGGAATTCTTTGTGCAGTATTACTGGGTGAACAACCAACACGGCTGATGATTGCCTGTTAAACACTGGTTACTAGTGAAGGTCCTAATTCAGTTGATTGTCCCTAACTTTTTTCCCCCAATTTTTCACATCCCTGGAGGATGAAACAGAAATAAGTTGCAGGCATGTTCATGGTGTCTCCATTGTTGGGTGTTTTTTCTTTGCTAGCTAACTGAATTATGAACTGAGAATCGTGCTCTTCTGTTAACTGTAAACTGAAACACATTTTGAGGGCATCTAGTGCTTGGTTAAAACTTAAAAATGCCAAGCTGTTTTTAAGAAAATTTCCTTTTCCTTAGAGCTGCAATGATCTGTTGGAATATACTGATATTTGCTTGCATGTTGTCTAAATGTCTTTTCTTACCCATAACTGAATGAGCTGGACCAAGGGACAACTTGTCCAGCCTACAAACAAGATGCCCTTATTCCAGAACCAGGTTTCCTAGACACCATAAACCTCCAGCATGGAATGGGATTTTGTTTACAGCCTTGTCCCATGCACCACCGTCCAGATCTGTAATTTTTCCTTAATCTTTGCTGCTGTCCTATCTTGGTCTCATGCAGGGATGGTAAAATTTGAGCCGATCTAAATACCTGAACTCAAGCCTAATTTAGCAAAAAAAGTTAACGATTTGAATTTAAATCCGAACTTGATTGAAGTGAAACTCAAAAAAACTTGAGCCCGAGCTAAACTTGATTTGAACCCGAAATGACCTGATAATTAAACCAAATAAGACCTGATTTTAACTTAAATCAACATAAAATATATGATTGATATAGATTTAAAAAAAATTATTATTGAACATATGTGATTAATTTTTTTTTTATTATATTAATTTGTTTTGCGTTGTAAATCGAGCGAATGCAAGTTATGAGAAATGATTAATGAAACAGTGATAGAGAGATGAATAATTAAGTTTTAGAAATTATAGTACTCTTTATATCTCATATTTTTTGAAATATTTGATTTTTTTTGAATAGTTTGTATTGGATCTATTCATATTACTCATCTGTCCCAAATTATTGGCACCATTTACATTTTAACAATCAATTTATGATTTTTTATTTTTAATATTTTAATATATAAATAGAAAGCTTTTATACATGAATGATAAATCAAGATTTATAGTTTTAAATATATATATATTTTTATATATAACAAACAATAATATAAATAAATTCAAATCAAATTAGTCAAAAAAGTTAAATGGAGCAAAAAAAAAAGATAGATAGAGATTATTTGTTAGAAAAAAATTTAAAAAGTATATATTTAGAAAATATAGGTCTTTATTTATTATTTAATATAGTAATTTTTCATTTGTTTACTAAAGTGTTGAAAATAAAAAATTATAAATTAATTGTTAATTAGTGAATGTTGCAAAGAACTTGACACGGTGAAAGTATTTTATTAAATAAATTATATATTAATATATTTTTATAAATTTGATATTATTTTTTTGTTTAGTTAAATTAAACTTTAATCAAAATTGAACAAAAAAATTTGAATCGATTCAGTCATTTTCGCTTATATATTAATGAACCGAGCAATCTCGACAATCAAATTGAATCTGGTCTAAGGCTCGATAATCTGACCTGATTGGATTCGGATCTAAATAAACTTAACATAACCAAACATGAATTTCAAATTTATTCAACCTGAACCCAAATAGCCAGAGTTGGATCTGGGTACATATTAAATCGATTAAACTTGAATTTAAATGGTTCAACCCAAACTTATTCCAATCTACTTAATTGCCTTCTTCAGTCTCATGTCCAAAGAAGCAGAAATTAGGTTGGACCCCGTTACAGTTGTGGCCATGTTGTTGCAGCACTATTATGATGTACTTTATTGGGTGCAGTTTACAGTTGTGATTTATAAATAATTTTTGTGATTAATATTAAAATTTTGGATAATTTATTTAATGATGTAGATGAAACGACTGAAGTTAAAAGTTAAAAATTATCATTATATAATTTTTTTAAAACTTTAATATTAATTACTAATATTAGTTTATAATGGAACCTAAAACTTTATCTATAAGAAAACATGGGAATAATGTGACACAACCTTGGCGACATTTGCGCACTGTAGAATCAATCCGTCCAGTTCTTTTTTTTTTTTTTTTTTTTTTTTTTTTGGGTCAATAACATGCGTTTACTGGGTAAATTGTATGATTATACCTTAATCTTTAATTATTGTTTCAATTTTAACCCCAACCTCCAATTTACATATTTAGACTCCCAAACCTTGTTTAAATGTTTCATTTTAGACTTTTGAGTGATGGAATTCATTAAATCAGACAAAAATACCACATCAACATAGAGTTGTAGGTAAATTACTAACTTTGACTCCGAAAACTTCTTTTAACAAAAAATCCATAAAACATTTAAGGCCTGGATAGTTTTGAATTAATAGCATATGGTTAACATGTTTTAATTGAGTTGGGAGGCTAGCCTGTCGGACCCAAAAAAATTTGCCATGAAAATAACATAAAATTACAATCTAACGAATGGTCTCTAGTTCATATATACCAATTATGTGTCTGTTTTGTCTGGTTCAAGGCAAGCTCAATTTGGTGAAACTTTGGGGGCAAATACATAAAGAAAGTGAGGGACCCATAATTAGTATGAGGACAACTCAGCAAAATAAGTTCTTACTTTCTTATTAATATATGCCGAATTGGCTGTAAATCTAACAAAAAACTCACATGCTGTCACTCACCCCATTCGCTGCTCACCTACTGCCAATTACGCGGAGGGCTAAGGGTCGGTGGTAGGACAGGCCGAAGAGTGAGGCTGAGATGAGGAGGAAGTTTTTGTTAGATTTAAATGTTTTAAGGATTTTTTTATTAAATGAAAAACTTTTTAGGGGTCAAAATTAGCATTTTTACTTACAATTCTGTACTAATGTGGCCTTTTTCATATGATTTAATGAGTTCCATCATTTAAATGTTCAAAATGAAACATTTAAACGAAGTTATGGAGTCCAAAACATGCAAATTTGAGGTTAAGATTAAAACTGGAACAATAATTAAAGGTTAAGGTTTAATTGTGTAATTTATCCTGCTTTTACTCATGAGCTGTCAATATCAAGTGAAATAAGTCAGTTAGACCCAAGTTAAGGCTCCAATTTGAGATATTACTTATAAAAAATTAACTTGTCATTTAAACCAACAAATGCTACTACCTTTCTAGTGTATTGTGTCCAAGCATTCCACAACATCGTGTAAACTGAGTTTTGCCGAAATGTCCTTGCGTTGGTCTTATAAGAATATGCTCGTGTCTTGCTAGTGGTTGTTCCGGCAACATGGAGGCAGCGGAGCATGTTCAAGCCACATGCTGCTTGCTTTCCACAGTTTAATGTCTGTGTTTCTCATCCTTTCTTTCTATGTTTCAGCCCACTGAAAAAATAAAAAAGAATAAAAGGAATAACCAATTAGCTAGCTCATCCACGGCCCGGAACTTTCTGATGTCATGTCACATGTCGGCCGCCACATGCATGTTCTTCTTTCGACCATTAATGTGTCTGTACGCCAAGTATGCGGGTATGTAAATCACAAGCATGGAGAGCACATCCATGCGCATGTATATATAGATGGCACCAAAGAAAAAAGAAATCTAATAAAAATGGGTTTATTTGGGCAGGTTTAATGGATGGCACCCCATTCTGGGTTTTAGGTTAATTTCAGGTGGAGTTACATGGATTGGTGTGGGTTCAAGTTGAGTCATTTTCAGTCAAATTGGGATGGGTAAGGCTGAATTAGGTTGAGGTTGCTTGTTATTTGCGGCTTTATAGGAAAAGAACAATTTTAATCCTAAAACCTTTCTCTCCCTTTCTTTTTTTTGTTGTTTCTAAAACAAACTTAAAACTTTGCTAACATGTTAATAGTTTTTTTTTTTTTTCAATAGTATATGTTAGCAGTTAGTCTGAAAGGAAGTTATTGAACAGGAACACAATTCGGAAAGAGGGAAAATTGATAAACTAATAGTCCACTATATCTGTCCAAATTAAAATTAATGCAAATTTCGAACCAAAAGGCTTAAATTATTTTTTTAAAAAAAATTAATTACAGAAAAGTGGATAATTCTAAAGCTAATCATGTATATAGTTGTAAAATCTTATGACTCAGCTAGAAAAAGGAAAAAAATTTAAGAGAATGATTATTCACACGTTACAAAATTTTGAAACTCATTTTAAAATTTGAAAAGATTTATTCTTAAATATCAAATTTACCATTGAAAAATGTTGATGAGACCAAATTTACTATCAACTTTCAAAAGTATCAAATTTCATACTGAACTTTACTATGGAGACCAAATTTACTATTAAACTTATAAAAAATAACAAATTTACCATTACACCGTTAACTGACCATCAAATTGAATGTAAAAATAACAATTTTTATTCTTAATTTTTCATGTTTCTTCTACTAGTGCCCTAATATTGTTTATCTAATAATTATGTCATCTTTTTCAAGAGATGAAAGACCACCCGTGCCAGCAACGCCAGCCAGCCACTGCTCTACCGCCGTACCTCACAAAGCACCTTTTTAAACGCTACCATTTCATTTTTTTTTCCTGAGATACAACATAAACTAGAACTATGGGTTACTGCCTTAAATTGAAATTGTGTGTGTTTTCCCTCATAATTTCTAGTTGATGTTGTTGAGATTGGGGAAATATGAAGAAAAATTGGTGAGATTCTAAAGATTAAGCCTTTGGCTATTTTAGCTAGGATTGACTGCTTTAGGATTAGGCATTCGTCAATAGGAGTAGGACCAAAACTGTTAAAATTTTAGCCTATTAAGAAACAAGCTTTGGAAATGAAGGAAGCTTACAGTGCGATTAATGACTCTAGGGAAGCCTTAACAAAAAGCAGGCCAGCTACAGCCAGAATTGAACTTGGTCCTGGACTTATTGAAGAGGATAGCATGATTGTTAGATATACAAAGTTTGGACAATAGTAAAAAAAAGATGAAAAATGAATGACTAAAATTGAGATTTTTCTTGTGATTTGACGGAAAAAAATAATGATAAAGTAAAGTTCAGTATTAAATTTGATACTTTTAAAAGTTTGATGGTAAATTTGGTCTTTTTAATACTTTTTTATGGTAAATTTGGTATTTAAGCCAAAGATTTAAGACTGAAATAGAAAGCATGCAAAATTTTTGGACCAAAACTATATAATTATCATTTTTTTCTGTCTTTTATTTCATGTGTAAAGTTACAGTTAGGTTTTTTTTTGTCAGGATTTTTTTTTTTGCCCTGAGCTTAGGTCAAGATTATGTCTAGTTCTATTTTGAAACATTTTAATCCCAAGTTTTCTAGTATATCATAAATGCATCATGTAGAATCTTTGCTAATATTTTTGTTAACAGTAGGCAGTCTTTGTGTTGTTGCATACCCAAATACCAGGTCTAAGAAATTATGGTTGCCAAAAATAATGTGCACTCAACGGTTCAAATCCATGTTAGTTCTCCAACTTTCACGCGTGATATAGAAATCCCTCAAACATTAAAATTTTACAAACAAGCCACACTTTCATTAAATAAAAATATATCTACACATTTACTTGCCGTTTTCTTTCTAATAATGATTGGATGATGAAAGTACTTTCTGTCCTCCAGCAATGCTTAGCTTTTATTAATAAACCAATTCAGTCAATGTAGATAATGCATAATACATCATGCTTATATAATGGAAAAGCTTTTACTACCCCTAAATTATCTACTTCTAGACAAACAAAACAAATGTTTCTCTTCGTTTTCCTTGCGACTTCTAAAAGGATTTACATATTTCTATTCAAACCTTAATTTTTCTTATCATAATTTGAGTTTGTCGTGTTGCTCAATTCTGTGTTGCTCGTTTTAATTATATATATTATTTGTTTGTGTTTTAATTATTCATGTTTCGAAAATGGATAATGTAGGAGCTTGACATGACTTGGAAGGTTGATTGACACTCAAGAGCTCTAGGAAGGTTGGTGACCTGAGACTCAAGTTAAGTCACTAGGGCACACTGAGGCACCATGGGGTGCAAGGTAGTTAGGTCATCTTAGTGCACCCAAGATCTTAGTATGTGTTAGAAGCCACAAAGAGCACTTAAAGCAAGCACGATTCCTAGTAGTGGCCAACTCATTAAGTTGTAGCGAGACCGAGCTTAGTGTCATTTAAGGTTCACTGAGGAGGGTGGAGGCTTAGTAACACTTGGTCGCCTAGATGGGTCATAGACCTGGAGGACTTGGATGGGAGCCAAGTGCACTCAAGGGCAGAGGTTTAGTACACCTTGTAACCGAGATAGGTCTTGGACCCAAGGAACTTAAGTGGGAACCTAGTATACCTAAACTAGATTGGACATGTGCTAGTCAAGGTTTACCATGGGAAAGGATGAAAGTTAGTAGCACTTGCTGACCTAATTGGGTCTTGTACTTAAGGCACTATTGTAGGACCTTAGTGCCCCCAACTTGACTTAGCCAGGTAGACTTGGATCACTTTGCATGTAGTATTCAAGAAGAGCTAGTTAAGTGTCTAGACAATGGTCTCACATAGTTTGGGAAGTCAAGGCTTGCTAGGGCAAGTTAGGGGCTAAGAGTTGCTAGACACAGGACAATATCCCATAACTATTCGTATATATATGTTTAGCCCTCAAGCCATAATGAGTTTGCGGCAGATTTGATATATTTATCATGTTCAGTGTCCTCTAGTTCTTTTAGTTGTGTGTACCCTTAGGTTCCCTTATTGAGAATCTTAAATTCTCACCCATTAATTTATAGTTTATGTGTGCAGGTTAGGTAGTTCAACTTGCAACTCGGAGATGGTTGTTGAGCTAGTTTGAGCATGTATAAGTAATTATGCTTGTTAGTTCATTGTTCTGGTTTATTGTTTATGTTATGTACTATGTGGATTAACCTTGAGCAATAGTTGATTTAGAAGCAGAAAGGAAGGTGGGGGCTAAAGATAATTGAGAAGTCAAGCTTAGGTGTTTAGCCTATTGTGTATGTCTTAATAGTTTATGCTTGAGTACTTTATTATACTAGATGCCGCTAGCAACATTGATTAGTTTTATGCTTTAGTTCCTTGTTTCATGTACTTATGTACACAGTGAGTTATCATTTCTAGAAAAGTTTTATAGCTTTGGATAGTTCATAGCTGTTTTTAAGTGTGGATCTTGCTAATGTTATTTTAATATTTTATTTATATCTAAATTACATGCCAAAGGAACTCATGCATTATATCTTACTCCATCTGTCCCAAAGTTTTTGCATCATTCACTTTCAGCAATTAATATATATATATATATATATACATTTTAATTTTTTTCCAACAAATAATAACATGAATAAATTCAAGTTAAACTTGTAAAAAAGTCAAATAGAGTAAAGGAAGTGAGACGGAATGAGTATTATTGACTAGGTTAGAAAGCTTAGGTTAACTGGTTAAGTGCATTAGTTTTTGCCACAAGCGAAAGGCTAGCAGATGTGAACTAAAACTCATGAATTACATAAATTCACAACAATTCTTGGATGAGCTACTATACTCTTTCTTGCTTCTTAATCTATATATCAAATTCAAATGTTTCAAAGAACTCGGTTGGAGGAAGTACTATTTAAGCATGATTTGTTGCACATTTTTTAAAATGACTATTTTTTTTGTTTTACTTATTTTTTTTATCTAGTGCCAATACCATTCGAAAGCTAATATTTATTTATCTAATAATTACTGGAATCGTATTTATTTTTACAAAGTGGTAATTAATTTTTATGAACTAACAAGAATCCTTGCTTTTTACAAAAAATATACGTATTTTAAAAGTTGTTTTCAAGCTAGTTAAATTATAAAACACCAATTGGTATGCAATGCAAGTAAATTATCACTCTTTTTAAAATTTGCTCCAAGTACACCTTAATAATTATTCGGTGGTTAAAGCTGGGAAGAACACATTCAGTCCTAAAACTATGACCATTTTTCTATTTAAGTCCTACAACTTTACAAGTTTCTATTTAAGTCCTAAATCTTTCAAAATATATTAATAGTTAATCCTAAACTGTTAGCCATTCGTTTTGGGGTTAACTTTGAGACTAACTATTTACATGTTTTGCAAATTTTAGAACTTAAATAAAAATTCACAAAATTTTATGACGTAAATAAAAAAAATTGCAAAAGATTTAGGATTGACAGTGATATTTCTCCCTCTGACTTGAATTTTTTTTTTATGTTTTTCAAATTTAGAAAAAAAAACAAAGAAAAAAATATATATTCTTTGCAAAAAGAAAAATTAAAAATATTTTTTGAAGATCTTGAATGATGACTAAAAATTTCAAAAAACAAAAGACATTTCAAGATAAATATTTTTAGTCATTAAAAAGTAATCTCCGCCAAACTTATAATAAGAAGCTTATTAATGAATTTGACAATTTTTTAAAAGAATAAATAAGATAATAGTTTTCCCAAACTAGAAAATAAAGAAACAGTAGTGGCTGTACCATGTACATGAAATTAAGAATTCGGAATCTGAGTACTTCAAATCAGGGAGGAGTCCGGCCGGCCGGCAGGACAGGTAACCCAAGAGTTTGTTCAAGTTGGTGTCATAGGATCGTCGAAAGGGAGATTGCCCGAGTTGGAACCGGAATGGAGCAGAAATTGTCAAGTGATTTATGTCATGTTTTAATTAATTTGAAGAGTAATTTGAACAAGACTTTAAATAATTCATATATATTCCAGTTGAATTTGTTAAGTCTATACATCTCTAGATGATGAAAAGGTCATACACCTTGGTTCATTATACTATATTCTTTTTATATATTTAACGTTTTCCTGTCACTCCAGCTTTTAGTTTACATGTTCAAATGATTAGTTTAGTTGTGCAAACCGAATAAATGCGAATTAGTAATAAGTAATAACCTGAAATTAGCCACGTATATTTCATGTGATTATGGAAACTATCGAGTGTAGCGACAGAGTCAGCGAGTAGTACAATTAGTGATTTTTTTTTTTTTGGTAAGCAGAGTGATAAAACAAAATGAATCTAGGAAAGCGAAAATTTGAGGGTCATAGTGGTCAATTGATGAGCTTGATTGACTGTAAAGTGGCGAACTATCAAGATAGAAAGTCTTATGAACTGACTGGCCAACTGTCATATCTTAGTGGCCTCATTTGTGGTATCCAGGTGAATAAAGTTATAATCAGTAATCTATAGAAACTCCAACAAACAATTTGTGAGGATCATAATTATCCATGCCAATTGAAGCAACTTCCCTCATTGCCATGAGAATTGTCCTGATCATTGTCCACAAAGCAGACGGACTTGCCTCAATAGGTGTAAAGAATTCCCAAGATTGGGCAGAACCAGCAAATGCTTTATTTTTATTTTATTTTTATCAAAAGGCCCCTTTTGGTTGTGTGGCGAAGGCCAAGCAAATAATGTACTTACAAATAATCACTTTCTTTTTCCACACTACAAGAGAAGTGTAGGAGTAGCAAAATTTGACCTGACCTGATAACCTGACTCAACCCACCCGAACTCAAGACCGACCTGGCCCGAGTTGACTAAAAAAGTCAATGACCCGAACCCAATTGTACCTGACCTGACTTGAACTCGAACCCGACTGAAGCGAGACCCGAGGAGACCTAAACCCGAATGACTCAAACCCGAAATGACCCAAACCCAAAATGACCCGATAAATAGACTCGACAAAACCCGATTTTAACCCAAATCAACATAAATATATGGTTGATAAAGATGTAAAAAATTATGTTTTTATATATTGCTTATTTATCTAAATTACATATTAATTATGACCATACCATTTAAGAAACTTTAAAATACTGTAAAAATATTTTTTATGTAGGGGTTTTTAGAGAATAAATTAACAAAATAATATGCTTTATATAGGGATCTTCTATAATTTAATAATTTAGGGATTTATGTAGATGTTCTTTTAAAGCATATAACCAACACACTGGGCCTTATATGGCAATTAATTTAGACTTTGACTAGTCTAAATTAAGTAGTAGTAGATCCATTTAGGAAAAATTTCTAAGCTTCTTTTTCCTCTTCACAAAAGAAAATAATCAAATCTTATCCCTTAAAAAACAGCTGAATCTAAATTTTACGATTTAATAAATACTAGCTTATGAGTAAGTAAAAACTAAGCATAAATTAAATCTTTGACATGTCTACGGAACGATAACACACATCTTAATCATCATACATAGAATGTAAACACAAAAATTGAAACTATCATATTCTAATATACCACTTTCCAAGACAAAACACATGAGTCAACCAGTACTTGGACAGAAGAAAGGACCAACATTTCCTACAAAGGTAAAATGTGATCTAAAGAATCTGTATCAGATAAACATAAAAAACCAAAACATCAAAAGGAATCCAAACATCTCATGTATCATTTAACTTGCTCTACATACAAGCTCTTATGGCAGCAACATAAGAAGACTTTCTGTTTTTCCTACCAGAGCGTCAAGTCAACTGCCCACACCCTCTATAACCCTACCAATGTACAAGCAAAACTTCAACTTCAACAAATCCAATGGTATGGATGAGCATACTAGCAATAATTAAAAAGCATTCTCAATAATTTCATAATCAAGAATACATAGAAAAATAAAATATAGAATTATTTATCCCTAGTTATCAATTGAAACAATCAAAAAAGCACTAAAAACTTCACTACTATATAGTAACTACACTCAATTTTACCTCTACATCAAATTAGAAGATGCAACATAATTGGTCAATGAATCTAATTCTACTTCTATGCCATTCAGATGTTTCAATTCATACTCTTCAACTGAGTTGGTTGAGAAAGAATAAGAAATTAGTAACAACTATGATATATTGAAAATTAAAAAAAAAAACCATAAAAGGAAAACCATACCTTCATAAACATATAACCAGTTATGAGATGTTAGTAAAACTTGCACATTATCAAAGACAAGACGATTCCTATATTTATTAAGAATCTTACTACCCATACTAAAAGTTGATTTTGAAGCAACAATTGTGATAGGAATGCTCAATATGTCCCTTTCCATTTGTGCAATGACTGGATACCGAGCTTCATTTTCTTTCCAATAAGCAATGATGTCTAACTTCAACTCAATTGACTTTCTAGGCTCATCCAAGTAAAGATCAAGTTGTGACTTCAAGTTGAAACTTCCCATTGAATATTGGGCAAAATCCTAAATCCACATCAATATATTTATCAATTTTGAGAGTAATGTACAACATATAAAAATATATGCAAACATAATATCAGGAAAATAGTCTACTTACAAGAAGATCTGAATTTACTTCTCGAGAAGATTGTTCACCACTAGTTCCAACTTCACATGAGTGAAGTAAACCACCACCATGAGCCTCATACTCTTTGAAAAGGAAATATAGTTTATCTCGAACATCCAACCATTTAGAAGCATGAGTTGTACCCAATTTCTCATAACAGTACTTGAGAAAAGCCAACTTATAACGAGGATCAAGCACGATTACAAATGAGAGAACTACTGAAAAATCTTCCCAGTACTTCTGAAACTTTTCATTCATTTGTTGTGCCATTTCTTTTATCTGTAAGTTCGAATTATTCATCGCCTCTAGTATAAAATTTTGCATTCTCCACACATTCTCAAAGTACAAATTGGCAGTAGGATACTCAGAACCAAAAAAGAGAGTGGTCATTTCATAAAAAGGCTGCAAAATTGCTGTAATTTTTACAATTTTGTTCCACTCAACATCACTAGGGCAATGTTCATAACATGTGTCAACAATTTGCAGGTGAGAAAATACTGGACGATAAACAAGTGCCCTCTCAAGCATCAAATAAGTAGAATTCCACTGGGTAGGTACATCTAGCCATAATGATTTAGAAATGTTTACCCCTACTGCTTGAGCACACTCAAAAAACCTAATCCTTCTTGCTTCTGATCTACGAACATATAAAACACTTTCTCTGATTTTTTTTAGATGCCCAGAAACTACCTTTAACCCATCTTGAACAATGAGATTCAAAATATGTGCACTGCAACGAATATGAAAATATTTTCCTCTACAAATCAAACCATTCCGAAGGTTGAGTTGGCCACATAACAAAGTCTGCATACTGGTCATGTTGCTAGCATTGTCTAATGTGATCGAAAAAATTTTGTTCTCAATCCTCCACTCTTTCAAGAGACCAAATATTTTCTCATATAATATATTAGCATTATGTGGTGGCTCAAGATGTTGAAAAGTCAAGACTTTACTCTTCAACTTCCAACCAATATCTACATAATGTGTAGTGACACAAAGATACCCTTCATCAATTAGTGATGTCCATATATCACTAGTTAAGCAAATCCTTCCAGGAAGATTTCCCAAAGAAGATCTAAGTTGTTCTGCCAATTTCTTATGGAACTTAGCAATGTCATTCTTATGAGTGTTTCGACATACATGCTTCACATCAGGATTCAAATATGAATTGTAACCATGTACCTCTTCATACTCAACATATGAATATGGCAACCCATGCTTGATTGTGATTCTACACTGCCATTCCCTATAGGTAGCTTCATCTAACTTTCGAGGTGATGACTCTTCATTGCTACCACTACCATTTAAGGAACTCTGATACTTTTCACACTTTGCCAAATGACATAAAAGGTTTTTTGTTCTTATCATGGAATCCGCCTTGTACTCCTTTACTTTACAATGTTTGCATTTAGCTCTTTTCACCTTATCTGGATACAACTCACCATCAATGGATTTAAACTCATTCCAAACTAGTGACCAAGTCTTGTTTTTCCTTCTTTTAAAACCACTTCAAATTCTAGCCTCTTGATTGTTGGCATCATCTCCATTTATACTAGATATGTCCACTGTTGAATCCATTGCTATAAAATAAAATTAAAATAAATAAGAAGGATGAGATACTTTAGTGAGAAAACAATAAAACCCAAAATTAGACACCAGTAAGCATAAAATGCCAATTTACACTGCCATAGTACATAATCTGGTAAGGGCATGAATAATCTAAATATGCTATATAAATTTTTAACTATGAAATCAACATAAAAACTGCATTTAAAAAATGATGAAAAGAATAGTGAATTTCGTGAACATGTTTGGAACATTAGCAAAAGAGGAATACTGCAGTATATCTCAATTTCCAACAGCACCAAGCTTCGCACCAATATATCACATAGGCAATGTCGAAGATGCACATGATATTCTATATTGATCAAGACGCAAGCATACAAGGAAAAGAATCATCAATGTTAAAAGTAAGCATTGCAACTTGACACCTAGAACAATAATTAGTGACAACATGTTTTCCTTTTAACAATATGTCCTTGGGCACACCAGTTTCGTTGCTTTGAAAATATTTCAATGCTACTTTTGAGCTAAGATATCTCTTACATTCATTCACGCATTTTTTTCCACATCTGACAAGTATTCAAATGATAATATCACGTCATTTTCTCTAATTGAAAAAACTATTTTTCAACCACCTATAAGAAAAAGATATTTCAATCTAAACTGACCCTATTTTTATCTTGTTAAGACAAAGGATTTGAAGAACAAATGACAATTCTCTTTGCTTACAAATTGAAAAATCAAGTACAATTGGCCAAAAGATAAGAGATCTCGGAATTTTTAGCTAACTATTGCTTCTTCAAACATGGTTAGTTACCAGAAACTGGAAAAATTCGGGGAAGTAAACTAGAATAAGTGTTGGTAGTGTAACTTAAATCAGTAAAACATGGAGAAGCTTCCAAGCTCTCGGAGACATTGCTTTTGCCTACTTGTACTCCATTATCCTTATAGAAATTCAGGTAATTCAACAATAAATCAAACAGATTCAAATGTTAAAACAACATTTTTGTTTTCCCAATTAGAACTCGATGAATGGACATATATTAAACACATGAAAAATCTTGTTAAGACAAAGGATTTGAAGAACAAATGACAATTCTCTTTGCTTACAAATTGAAAAATCAAGTACAATTGGCCAAAAGATAAGAGATCTTGGAATTTTTAGCTAACTATTGCTTCTTCAAACATGGTTAATTACCAGAAACTGGAAAAATTCGGGGAAGTAAACTAGAATAAGTGTTGGTAGTGTAACTTAAATCAGTAAGACATGGAGAAGCTTCCAAGCTCTCGGAGACATTGCTTTTGTCTACTTGTATTCCATTATCCTTATAGAAATTCAGGTAATTCAACAATAAATCAAACAGATTCAAATGTTAAAACAACATTTTTGTTTCCCAATTAGAACTCGATGAATGGACATATATTAAACACATGAAAATACTAACATAGACATAAGAGCTTCCAAAAGCTTAATCCAAATGCAAGAATGGCCAAGATCAAATAAGAGAAGATTAGTCAAAGAAAGAATACCAGAGACAGAGCAAGTGCAGGACTGAAGGTATGGTGGTAGTGGCAGACAAACATAGGCCTAGGGCTCGAATTAAGTTCCTGTGGGAAGAGAAAGTCGAATAGAAAAATAAGGAGCAACCATGAGCGGTAAGCCAAACATAAAAGAAATACCTAAATATACTTACCAAAAATTGAGAATGGTGCATGGTAACTGCAGAACAATGAAAAAGCCCTAAATTTGAAGCGAGCAGCAACGTAATCGGCGAGAGGGAACCTAGTGGGATGACCGATCGGTGAGACAATGAGAGTCAAAAAGGAGTAGGTTGTAAGGTCCTCACCGAGGTCCGACGAGAAGACGATAACCACCGTCGTCAAGCACCGCTCTTCTCATCGGCGAAAGGGAAACCGAGGGGGACTACCGATCGGTGAAACTATGAGAGCCGAGAAAGAGTAGGCTGTTAGGTCCTTACGGAGGTCCGCCGAGGAGACGTTAGCTGCCGTCGAGTCGTCAAGCACCGTAGTACTTTGTTTCTGTTTTTGCTGAAAGTTGAAATGCGAAAGCCGAACAAACAATGAAACAATTAATTTGTTTAGGTTTCAATTTCAAATTTTTATAATTTTATCTAGCGCACATATTTTATTTGTTTTTTTTGTTATCTTTTTTATTGTTACTTTTCATTTTCCGCAACAATACAAACGATTCAAACAAATTTGCACTTTTTATTTGGCGCACAAATTGAAATTGGCGGATTGGTTTTTGGTTTTGGACAAATTGAGTCAGTAAATTAATATTAATTTATTGTATTAAATCAAAGTATTTGTAGTTTAATTTATTAATATGATTCTCTTCTTTATTTGAAATTTAATTCAATTAAGTTAGAGTATTTACAATTTTATTTCTTTTATTTGTCTTCATTATATTCTAATTACCAACAAATGTAATATTTTTTTTCTAATTATTTGCCTACAATTTTAAATACACTTAACCCTAAATTTATTAACCTTAGACTATAAACCTCAACCTTAACCTTAACTTTAATCCTTACCTTATCCTAACATAACCATAAATCCTAAGTTTAGACCCTAAACCCTAAACTTACTAAAACCCTAATCCCTAAACCTAAACCCTAAAACCCTAAACATTTACTTAACCTAAACTATAAGCCCTCAATTCTAATTGTAAACCTAAATTCTAAACACTAAATCCAAACCCTAATCTTAATTGAAACATTAACCTTGATCATAAACCTAAACTTTAGCCTTAACCATATAAACCATCAATCCTAACCCTAAACTCCTAACTCTAAACCTTAAACCTAAACCCTAAAACCCTAAACATTTACTTAACCTCAACCATAAGCCCTTAATTCTAATTGTAAATTATATATCTAAATCTAAATCCTAAACACTAAATCTAAACCCTAAGCTTAATTAAAACATTAACCTTTAACATAAACCTAAACTTTAGCCTTCACCATATAAACCATCATTCATAACCTTAAACTCTTAACTCTAAACCTTAAACTTAAAACCTAAAACCCTAAACATTTACTTAACCTAAACCATAAGCTCTCAATTCTAACTGTAAACTATATATCTAAACCTAAGTCGTAAACACTGAATCCAAACCCTAAGCTTAATTGAAACATTAACCTTTACTATAAATCTAAACTGTAACCTTAACCATATAAACTATCAATCATAACCCTAAACCTTAACATTTAATCTTATTCCTAACCCTTATCCTAAACTTTAACACATAATCCTAATTGGCTAACCCTTATTACCTTCTAAATTTAATAAGTCTCACTCTCAACCTCATATTTAAGATTTACATATTTAGTAACTTCTATTTTTTTGAAACATTTATATTTATTAAGTTTTATATTCAAAGTCTTCCATATTTAATAAGTTTCATTCCATATTTGGGTTGCTCTAAATCAAGTAACTTTCATATTTAGTAAGTTGGATGATTTTGGTAGCAATTGTCAAAATTACAATATCAGTCCCTAAACTTCTAAGTATACTGTAATAAAGTACCTAAATTTTGAATATTTTCCTTTTAGTCACTCATAATAATTACAAAATGGGTCCAAAAACTTTTTAAATCTTTTCATTTTCACCTAATTTTTTAAAATTTTACATTTTAGCCACTAATAGACTAGTAATAGAATAATGGTGAACTAGAGTTATATTTCATAGTAACATCAAAAGTTGGATATTATAACAAATTTGTCGAAACATAATTAAGAAAATTTTTATGAATTTCTTAATTGAACATACTATTAATTGCACCAAAATCAAATTATTTAATTTCAATTTTAACAAAATTTGGGGAAAAAATTGAATTGATTAAGTGATTTCAACTTATATATCAAGGTCTAGTAACCCGAATAAACCCAACTGATCAACTCGAGTTTGGCCTGAAACCCGAATAACCCAACCTGAACTTACCCGACACTGAAAGTAACCCGACCTGTATTGAACCCGAACCCAACTGAACCCGACCCAACCTGAACCCGAACCCAAAATTTGACAACCCGAAATCAACCCAAACCCAAATGACCTGACTTGAACCCGACCTGGACCCGAAATCATGCTAACCTGATTTAACCCGAACCCAAATAACCTGACCCAAACCTGACCCGACCCACCCAATTGTCATCCCTAAAGAAATGTATAAAAAATAACTGAAAATTGTGATTGAATTTTAGTTGTAACTGACATTAATTGCTTTTCAGTGGCATTATTGTGGGTCATGGTAGCAAGTGATTGTCTAATGATTGAAAAATTTAGTAGCTCTCCATCAGTCGTCAGTTAATCGCTTCGTTGTTGGGCTCCTGTTACAAGTGACACATTTCAATTGCTCATAGCATTCAACTTCTAGTCACACGGATTGCTAGTGTTTGAGCCATCATTAATTGATCAAGCCCTTGATTGGACTAAAAAAACACCTCCCCCTTCGAATCCATGTTCTTCTCCTTGCACAACCAAGAAAACTAGATGCAAATCTTTCTCACTCATTATCTCTTGCTTTTCTTTAATGTTTTCAAGTTTCACTTGACAATTTCAATCTTGTATTCGCTAAACTCTGTCTCTCTATGCCTTTCTAGAAAATTACTTTTTGACTTTTTCAATCGTTCAATATTCGTGACTTCCTTTCCTCCTAATTCTAGAAACCCAAATGTGATTCACCATTTTAGGCTAATCCATGCCAGGTGGTTGATGAGCGGCAAACAACGGTTGATGAGCAGGGAGAGCAGCAAATGGTAGGCGGCAAGTAGCGAACATTGGTGAGCAGCAAACAACGGGCAATGAGGAGTGACTAGAGAGGCAATGATGGCCACGACGACGAGCTCCAAGTCACTGTCCTTGTAGACTCAGAATGTGGTCTGATAGGGATGGCGATGACATCGAGGGTGGTAAGGGGGGGGCAACACCAGTGCACTAGAACTGGTAGGCCACTGAGGTCCCTTGACCTAAAAATTTGGGAATTTGAAATTAAAAATAGAATTAAAAAATTAAAGAAGAAAACCCAAAGAAGGAGACACTCCTATAAAAGAAGTGACTGAACGATTCAGGTGCTCAAAGTACTTGCTCATTAGTCGGTTATGACCAACAATTATATGTCATGTCATTGAATTTTTCAATCGCTGCCACTAACTTCGACCGAAAGTTCAGTCATTTTTCTATTTTTCCTTCGTAGTACTTTTCTTATTTTATGGGAATATACGATCTTATAGTTTGAGAAACTTCGCGCACTAATTTTTCATCTCATCACAGCTTCCATCACAGTCACAAATAAAAATGTGAGAGGTAATTCATTTTAATTTACATTTGGATCAAATAAAATTACTAAACCGACTAAAGATCTTGCTCAAATTAAGTTAATTTGAATTTGCACAATATACTGATAGACAGGAATCGAAAGTAAGATTGTGTAAAATTCACGTGATAAATTCATCCTGTTGAATAACTATTCAACCGAACATTTCATATAGAAGTTTTGGATATTTTTTGGGTATTCGAAATTCTGGAATTATATATTATATGCGGCATTATTATCTTAAGCAAACAATTTTTTTTAGTGGCAAGCTAAATACTATTGATAATTAAAATATACATCACCAGTTTCAGAAAGATATTGTAACGAAACAAATCTACCCAAAACAATCCCACAAAGCTTTAAAAGTACATCACCTTAAGCAAGCAATACCCCATTAATAACCTTTAAATCTAGTTTACCTTAATTTTATTATAATTAAATTGCAGTAATATATAGGGGAAGATAAACGTACATGCACTAATTAAAAGTTTCTTACAAAATTCACTAAATCCAATCTGTTATAATGATTTCAGGAAAATGAATAAAAACCCCCTAAGGTTTGCGCGGACCTACACTTATGTTATTCTTGTTTCAAAAACATACACTTACCCCTTCTAACATTAACACCGTTATTGACCATCACCATAGAAAAGAGAAAATACCTAATTTTGCCACCCTGTCATTCTTGCATAGAAACTTTAGCTCCCTATGTAAACAAAAACAAGAATGAAATCAAAATCATAACAAGAATGAAATCAAACGGCCACTTTAGAAACGAAACCGATCGGCCACTCCAAAAGAAACGAAATCGAATGGCCACTTAAAAAATGAAATCGATCATAAATGAAATTATAAACAAAATCAATCGGCCACTTCAGAAGAAACGAAATCGAACGGCCACTTCAAAATGAAATCGATCGGAGCAGGCGGCGGCTCCAGTGTCTTCCTTCTTCATTGTCAGATAACCCATCCTGATGGCAACAATAGAGACCGAGACGACCCGTTAGCTTTCCCCAGCAACCCTACCGGGCAGGCGTGTTGTTGCCGGAATCAGACATGAGTTCAGAAGCCCGTGTACGTACTAGGTTTCGTTCCTCCTTCGCTCGGCGCGGGTACCAGGTTTTGTTCCTCCGGTGGTCCTCTTTTCGACTTCCCTTCGCTGGTGGCCTTCATTCCACATCTACTCGACTTCCCTAGAGACTTGGATCAACAGAGCTGTCGTGCCAGCCCTCGCCCTCCTGGAGTCTTTCCAACAGCTGTTTTCTGGTTAACGAGAATCCAACACACATTCGATTGACCTCCTCGGGGGGTCCAACTAGAATGAAATCCTCTAAGCATCAACCGAGATACTAAATCCCTAGAAGCTGCGAATGGATTCAAAATGAAATCATCTGAAGATTGTTCAGATACGAAATGGATTCAAAACAATGCTGCGAATTGGACGAGGTAGCAAGCGCTCTGCAACGGCGAATCGGAGGATGAGGAGCTGAGGGCGAATCGGAGGATGAGGTGGTGATTGTTCGTGAGAAAGTTGAGAGTTCCCCGTTAATATTTTTTAGATAAATTGGTTTGATTGAAAAAATTTTAGTAGTTGGGGGCAAAGAGTTTATGGAATAAGGTTAGAAGGGCAAAGTCAGAAGTTTTCTCTTTTTTATGGTAGCGACGATTCACAGAAGTAAATTGTACGATTAGCCCCTAACCTTAAATTATTGTTCCACATTTAACCCCAACCTCCAATTTGCACGTTTTGCCTCCCTAACCTCGTTAAAATGTTTAATTTTGGACCTTGGTGAGACGGAAATCGTTAGTTCAGACGAAAAACACCACATCAACATAGTATTGTCGGAAAAAATGCTAAGTTTAGCCCATAAAAAAATTTTCCTTTTAACAATAAACTCTAAAACTTTGAAATCTAACATCAAACTCATTAAAAAGTCCTTGGACCATCCCTAATCCTCTCCCACCTCTCCTGCCACCAGTCCCCAACCTCTGACCACCCCCGGTCCTCCGTTCTCTGCTGTTTAGTCTCTTCACCCCTGTTTCAATTGCCCGATTCACTTGGGCATTTTGTCGAACATATCATAAACAAAACTTAATTTGAAGTCAAAAGGCATGTACTAATAATCATTCATCACTAACATCTCCTGCAATAAATCAAAATCACAACCCATAAAATTGGACATTTCCTGCAAAATTCAAGTTCAATCCCGGCGATCGGCAACGCCATTGTCTTCATCTCTAGTATCTCGGTGTCGGAAGTAAAGAACAATCCTGGCGATCGGTAGTAGTCCCAATCTAATGGCGAAATACAAGGACACAATGGTTGCTATCCAGGGCGTCGTCAATCTGTTCGCGCCGACCTCGTTTCGGTCCACTACCTTCATTGGCCTGTTTGCGTCGAGCTCATTTCCGGCCCGCGTAGGGATGCCTAAGCCACCAACGCTCTCCCCTTCCTTCCTTGTCAACCTTCCTCTCCCCGCCACCGATGCTCTCCCTTCCTTTCCTCTCGAGTTCACCTGATTCCCGCATACCTGCCGTACGATTTCCATAATTTGCGATCTTTGCCGTTGCAATTTGCTGATTCGCGCATCCCTACCGTCGTGATTACCCGATTCCTTATTTCCTTATTTGCGCATCCCCACCGTTGCAATCACCATCGTCGCGTTTTCCCGTCAAGATTTCCAGCCGATCCGAATTGCGGTGGGCATTGTACCTGGAAATCTGGACGGTGCTGGTGTGAGGAAGGGGGCTGGGGGCTGGGGACGGAAGATGGGGCTGCTTGGAGAGGGAGTAGACGGAGGAGATGGATTGCCAGAGAGGGAGGCAGAGATGGAGCTGAGATGGAGGCCGATGGTTTTCTATTAAATTTTTTTTAGGGCGTTTTTTTTTAGGTTTTAAAATTTTAAGGATTTTTTTATAAGTGATAAAGTTAGCATCTTCTCCTAAAATTTTATGCTGATGTGTCATTTTTCAAGTGAACTAATGACTACTGTTTCATTAATGTTTAAAATGAAATATTTTAATGAGGTTAGAGAGGTAAAACATACAAGTTGGAGGTTGGGATTAAAAGTGAAATAATAATTAAATATTAGGAGCTAATCGTGCAATTTACCCTAATTCACAGGTTAAGTTGGTAGGGGAGAATGTGTAGATGTTTGAAATAGGAGGAAAAAACTGTAGGTTCAAGTAAACCTCAAGCGGTTTTTTGTAATTTCCTATTTGATTTCTGAAAAAGCGAATGAAACACACACTGACACTTTGAATTTAGTAAAACCTTCATTCACAGTTTTTAATGTATATACGGGGTATGGAAGACCTGTGCATTACGGTGATCATATAATGTCACAATATTAAATAAAATAATAATAAAAAAAATAATAAAACAATTTAGGGTTCAAGAGAGAAAATGTAAAACTTTAAGCATTAAGAATTTAATAATTAACTTAGGAAAAGTTAAGAAAAAAAAAGTCTTATTTCACTAAAAAAATAAATAAACCATGGTGACCAATATTTTAGTTTAGAAAATAAAATATAAAAAAGAAAAAGAACAAAAAGATTAAACAAAAACACTATAATTTATTAAACTCAGGGTCTAATATCAGAAATGAAAATAATATAGGGACTGTAAATGTGTTTCACAAAAAAGAAAAGTAAAAGTAGTAGAATAGCGAGATTGACCATCGAAAACATATTTTCATTCAAAAATTTCACCAACCTTCCAAAAGAAGCAACCCAACTCAACATAAAAAAAAAAAGAAAAAAAGGAAAGGACAGACAACCCAACCCAACACCGAAGGGTAAAATCAGAAAGAAACTATAGTTTACTGTAGATAAAATGGTGGTTAGAATATAGAGAGTTTTTTTAGGCGCACTTTGTAGCAAACATTTTTTTATATAAATTTTGACATTAAAATAAATGCCAATAATAAATATTTAAAAAATTCTCATTCATAAATGGATGTTAATCAATTAAATTTTGCTTCATTTTAATTTTGGGTTGGGTTTTCTTTATGTCATGTTCTTATTATTAAAATGATTAATTGTGATCAAAACATAATTCTATAAAACATAACACTGCATGTGCTTCGAAATGATAAATATTTTTTGTCATAAAAAATTGATTCACTAAAAAGTTTCATCTCTTATTAATTTAAATTTCAATTTTTAATATCGATAAGAAATTTATTTAGTAAAATTCACTCAAAAGCTTTAGAGTTTAATAAAGTAATTTGATCCATCGATCCATAATTGTTAAAATTAAAAATGAATATGAAACATAACATTGTACATGTTTTGAAATGATGGATAAAATTTTTCATTAAAAATTAATTCACTAAAAATTTTTATCTCCTATTAACTGAAATTTCAATTTTTAATATTCTTTATAAATTTATTTAGAAAAATCCATCTTCAATTTATTTATCTTTTTTTAACCTTTATTAAGTCAATTATTAAAACCTTAATGTCAAAAGTTATTTCTTCAAGCTAAAGAAATAAACCATGATTACAAAGATTTTACTTTAGAAGATAATAAATAAAAAAATAAAAAAAATTAGAGATAAAGAGAACAAATTATGTTCACAAATGTCTTTCCTTAGAAAATAGTACATAAAACAACAACAAAAAAAAAGCTTGGGATGAAGAGAGCAAATAGAAGAGATAGATTAATAGTTATAAAATTTGGGGACCAAAATATAACACTGATGTAAATTCGACCTAAATGGAAGCATTAGAAAGTTAGGGACTGAAACCGTGTTTTCACCGAAACAACAAATGAAACATATTGAAAACGTAAAATTGCAACACAGATCCTCATGAAATTCTGTACCTTGCAAAAAGAGGATCAAACTCTAAAAAAAGCAAATCGTATCCGGAAAAACGCAAAAAAAATTGATGAACGCAAAAAAAAAAAAACTGATGAGGGGCAAAACCATAAATGCACTGTTTTTACTGTTTATTTGAACGGTAGCTGATCACGGCTTTTAGTATATAGTATAATATGTTTAACAAAATTCTTTTGATATATATATGGTTCCATACAAATATTGTGTGAGTTAATGGAAGAGCTACCATTAATTCATAATTTGAAATTAATCATATTGCCTCATAAGTTTTTATTTCAATATCAATTTGTTAAAAAAATGAATAACAACATGAAAAAAAAAATAACGATAATACATTATACACGCCAACAATATTATTAACAAATCAATTAACACACAACTATGTCCTTAATAATTTTAAGCATTTACGAAAGGGTATATCTCGTAAATAAAGTTGCAACTTGCACCAACTACTCTGCCACCTTGCTTGCCATCGCAACAGCTGGGAAGCTCCCCAATGATACCCTCCAGGCACTGCCTGCACTCGCGTCCACTCAAATCCCTGGTACACTGAGTCAACCCGTAAAGCTTCGTTGCCCCCCCCACCTCCATATCACCGGCGGAATACAACCTCGGACTGGAAGAAGCTTCTCTGGCCAACCGGCCCAACAACTCCCTCGTCTTCTGGTTGAACGACGTCGGATCGCTCACGTTCTGGGTGTTCCACATGTAGAATTTGTTCTGGTAATCGATTTGCCCGAAGAAGTCAGAGTCTGAGTACTTGAGCAAACAGTTATCGTACCAGATGACAGCGCGCCTGTCGTCAGGACATTGTCGGACGATTTCGTTGGTGGCCTGAAGGACACAATCTTTGCAGACGGCAGTTGGAACGTCGCCGCGGCAGAGGGCGAGGCCATAAGGTTTGTTGGGTTGCTCTCCGATGGAGCCGAGGCCGAAGCCGGTTGGAGGAGCTCGGCGAGAGAGGTAGCCGAAAAGCTTGTTCAGGTTTGTCTCGTAGAGGTCATGGGAAGAGTTGGAAGATCCTGAGCACAAGTGAGAGAGGTAGTTCTGCCCTGGCTCGGCTCTGACACTTTGTTGAAAAATGCAAAAAATGATGAAAAAGGGAAGAGAGAGCGAATATGTTGTGGAAGCCATGGAAATTTGTTTGCAGGGTTATTAGGTAGTGATGGGTGTGTGTTGGGATTGAGATCTATGTGTCTTGCTGGGGTTTTATAGGGGGAAGTTTGTAAACTGGATGTGTCTTTTGATCTGTTCCTGTTGACTTGGCAAAGTCATTTCTCGATTGTGAGATGGTCAAACATTTCTCTCTCTGTTTTTTTTTTCATTGTATTGTTCGCTTTGCCGTTCAGGGATCTTAATCGGTCAAATAGACTTTAATATGTCTATGGCGGACGAAATAATAAAATGCAAATGAGTAGGTGAATGTAAAGAATCTAGAAGAGAACTTGCATAGGACCTGCTTTCAGGCACAGCTAATACTTACATCAAAATGTCTAATTTTTTCCTGTACCGTTAGTTCAATTCACGAAAGTGTAGGGAAAATGGGATCCTATAATCTCTTTGTCCCGAATTCGAGTCTTCCCTTCTTTCTTTCCGTTCCTAAAAACCTAAAACTTGTGAAATCGAGATTCTAAGTGAAAAAAGAAAAAGATGCCTAATTTCAGACAAAGGTTCCTCATTGATGGAACGGTTAGGGAGTAGAGGAATAATAATTGGGACGCAGGTTTGAATCGTTTGATACCTAAGGATGTATGCCGTTTCTATTTTTTTCCCACTTCTCTTCCTTTTTTGCTTCTTCGTTTCTTTTCTTTTTATCCAGGAAGGTACAAAAAGAGTTCTATGACTTCTATAATTTTTCTAATTAGGTCATATATCTTCATGAATTTTTATCTGAGTCTTATATCTTTGAAAACATCATTACTATTTGGCCTATAACCAACGACCTTGATGAAAATCCCATGTGGCAGATGAGGAATATTAAAATTAGTCCTTTGACTTTTGCAGCTTGTCTAATTAAGTCTCATAATTTTATAAAAAGCTTCATTTTCATCATCTACACCAGGTCAGAGCTCTTACATTCCATGACAGCTACGCTTGCTCTGGTCAGTTTTGGCACGTGCCTAGCAACTCTCTGCAGTTCATATTAAATTTTACAATCATCAAATTAGTTTATGTATGCATCAAAAGTGAGTTTAAAATCGTCTAACACCCAGAAATATTAAATCACCGGTAATACAAAAACAATCATATTCCTTAGTTCATTGAACTTCAACAATTTTACCAAATTTTATCATATTTATTTCACTTGTCTTAGTTCTAAGACAATATACCAACTTGAAATATGTAAATATTTCCATTTTCTATTTTCTGTGCTTCTAAAAATTTAGATTTTTCTATTTAGGCCCAAGAACTGAAAAGCTACAACAAAGCTACAATCAATTTGTCTTAGTTTTTTTTTTTAAATATTGTATTGTTCGCTTTCGCCTCTCGGGATCTTTATCGGTCAAATAGACTAATGTGATTTGTTAGAGACATAAGCATAAATAATGTGGAATATTTCATGCAAAGTTTTACCTGATCAAGTTAATTTCTTGTCTGTAACAAAAGCCTTTTCAATATGCACGCGGCAAACGAAATAATAAAATGCAAACGAGTAGGTCCATTATTGATGGAATGGTCAGGGAGTAAATGAATCATGATTGGGACGCGGGTTTGATCTTTAAGGATGTATACCCGTTTCAATTTCACCCCTTTTCCTTCCTTTTCTGTTTCTTTTTTTTTTTCTTTGATGAAAAGTGAAAAAAAAAATAAAGTCTTATATCTTCATAATTTTCTATTTGAGTCATATATCTTTGAAATTGTTAGTAGTGTTAGTCTTATAGCAGATGGTCTTGGTGAAAATCTTATGTGATAGATAACGGACATTAAAATTAGTTATTTAATTTGCATAACTTGTCTAATTAAGCATCACGATTTTATAAAAGTCTCATTTTTATTACTCTGCACCACCTAAGGGCTCTTACATCCCACAATGGCTCCGTTTGCTCCGGTCAGCTCTAGTACATGCCCACCAACTCCCTACCTTTCAAATTAAATTTTACAATCATCAAATCAATTCATAATACATCAGAAACCAATTTATAATTGTCTGAAAAAACAATCATATCCCTCAGTTCATTGAACTTCAGCAATTTTACCCTGTTCTGTCATATTCATTTCACTTGTATTAGTTTGAAGACAATATGCCGATTTGAAATATGTAAATATTTCCTTTTTGCTATTTTCTGTGCTTCTTAAGATTTAGATTTTTGTCCCAACAACTCAAAAGATACAACAAAGCTATAATCAATTTGCTTGCCTGTTTTCATTTAAGTACACAATTCCAAATTAGTTAGGATTTTACATGATAGTCCAAGATATAGAAAAGGATTTGAAGTGCATGCTATGCTTAATTCAACTTATAATCTACCTTTATGCTATGATGTTAGCAATTTATACCCAGAAAAAAAAAAAAGAAAAATGATGCTAACACCGCTTCGAAGAAAAAATTCATTTCGTCAAAGAAAACAAAAGAACAAAGCCAGCTGTTGAATCTCTTTGCCCTTTTCAATCATTTTTGCATGCAGTAATTTCTCCCGAATGATCGAAGGCGGCAACTTTGTATCTTAAATTGTTCAGCAACCCAGTTGGCGCTCCAGCTAATAGAACAGATGTTTTGGACTGTCTCATGTCTGGTTTCCTAGAAAATGAAGGGAAAAAACAATGATTTCCCAACAATATTGTTGCTGTTTTAGGTTGCCAATTTGTCTTTATGATGGATATTAATGTGGCCACCTAAGGCTTGCAAGTTGGAGAATCCCAGCCTGCAGAAGGTGTACTCATAAGACCGTCTTTGGCTCGAACCCTGCTCTTGTTCCGAGCTTTGTTGCTCTGGATTCTCTATATATATCTTCGGCCCATCATCAGCTAATTGATTCATTAATGTCAGGAATCGAATACCGTCAGGTTCAACTTGATCCTTCGGTGTTGGTGTTGGTTTATTGACAGAATGAATTTATACCTAGCAATTTATAATTGAATACCATTCGCGTCGGCCGTGATTTATGGCTCTAATCGGTGTTGGTGGTGGCAAGGTTGGGCCTTAATTAGACAAGTTATAAAAGTTAGAGCGCTTGACTGATGTAATGAGGCTTTTATAAACTCATGAGACTTATAGTCAATTTGTTTTAACTTAAATTAATTGATTTTTTTTTTTGCTTTTACATCTTTTTTACCTAAAAATAATTTCATTTAAAAGTTAATAGTATGTAGATACAATAATCTATTTGAAAGTAAGTTTTCATGAGGTTGTTAAAGTTTTATGAATTTTTCTTTTTTAATGCCTTAAACTAGAGAAATTCATAAAAATTTAGTAAAATTACAAAAAATTATATTTTCAATGGATTATTGAGGCTACATAATATTGGCTTTTAATTAAAATTAGTTCCAGGTACAAAAGATATAAGAATTAAAAAAATAGTCATTTTAAAGTTAATTAACTTAAGTTAAAACGAATTATGTGTTAATTAGATAAGTCACAGAAGTTAGATGACTGATTTTAACGTGTGTTATTAGCCACATAGGTTTCTGTTTAGGCCATCGGTTATATAAGTCTAACAATAATGACATTTTTTAAGATATATTGCTCAAACAAAAAAAAAATGGTAAAGATATGGACTTAATTAGAAATGTTGCGAAAGTAGTATGACTTTTTTTTACCTCTCCCCCCATTTTGCTTATTTATTTTTTCCTTTTTATTTTTGTTGTATTGTTTCATATTTTTTAATTTTCTTTTTCCAGTTTTTTTTTTGTTTCTAAAATCTTTTTTTTTTCTAACCTTTTTGGAACTGGTTTTCTCACTTTTTTTTTTTTACTTTAGAAGAACAACTAGTTTCTCTTAAAAAAAAAAAAAAGAATAACTAGTTTCCATTTATTCTTTTATCAGTTTTTATTTGTTATTTTATCAATTTTATTCATTCTTTTATTAATTCTTATTTGATCTATTATCATTTTTATCTATTTATTAATCAACTTTATTTGTTCTATTATCAATTCTTATTTATTTTTAATCATTTTTATATATTCTTTTATCAATTCTTATTTTTTCTTTTATCAATTATATACATATTTTTTATCAATTCTATATGCTCTTTTATAAATCTTGTATATTCTTTTATTAGTTTTAATAAAATATTTATTTTTTTCTATTATTATTATTTTTTAATTCTTTTATCAATTTTATCTTTTTTTTTATTAGTGATATATGTTTCTTTATTAGTTTTATCAGAAAATTTACAAAAGGCCTCCCGATGTTTGGCCTAACTTATACTCACCCCCTCCATTTGTGAAACCTACACTTTGCCCATTTGGAATGTCACATATCTTGATTGTTATGCTAGTGGGCCTAATGCCCTGATTACCCAACAAGATTTGCAAATCATGCAAACTAACCACAATATTCATCTTATGCTACCTCAAATCCATTTTCCCCAAAATATATGATGTCCTTCTAATGAATTTTCTATTTCTTAATAATTTCTATATTTATAAATTTACTAATAAATTTTAAAGCTATAATACATTTTCACGTTTATAAACAAAGTTCATGCTTGTTATTAATATTAATCTTTACTTTTAACATCTTATTTATTTTTTAGTTAGTTCAAACAAAGAAGTACTATCATCTTTTAGGACAAATATATTTTTCATTAATTTCATATTATTTTAAAAACTAGTTCTCACCATATGAAAGAAATGTACACATTCTATATTTTTTAGCAACACGTAATGTACAATCGTGCTTTTTTTTGTTGCTTAGGTCATGCTTTTTTATTTTATTTATCTATGACTAGATCATGTTATTTTCTTTTTTTTTTTTCTTTTTAAATTACCGTATTGATTCGTACATTAGTCTCTTGTGTAAGAAAAAATCATTTGAACAAATTTGTTGGTTTGTATTAGTTTCCTGTTATCTTCTAATTGAACTAATTAGCTATAGACTAGTCACCGGAGAGAGAGAGAGAGAGAGAGAGAGAGAGAGATTATTGGTTGATTAATTCGAATAACATTGAATAAAACTAATAAGAAATCCGTGTAGTGCAAGATAAATATATAGAAGTAAGATGAGATTGATTATTGGTTGATTAATTGGAATAACAATGAGTAAAACTAATAATAAAGCTGCATAGTGGAAAATAAATATATGGAAGTAAGACTTTTTGTTTTTTCTTTCAAAACTTGTTGTAATTGCCAGTATTACTAATTAAGTTGATTAGTTCATGTTATACTTCCCTTATTTGTCACCATCTACCAATAAAAACCCTACATGCTTCCACCTATATAACTAGCTTAATGCTATATCATATGGTTTGGTTGATATTAAAGATATTCAGATAAGAAATCTATTAAATTAGTGACAAAAGATGCATCAAATTAGTTAAAATATGTTTGTCCTAAAAAATGACACTTCTCCATTTGAATTAATTAAAAATGAATAAGATGTTAAAAAGTAAATATTAATATTAATCACAAGCATAAACTTGGTTTATAAACATGGAAATATATTATAGATTTAAAAATTAATAGTAAATTTATAAATATAAAAACTATTCAGGAATGAAAAAATTATTAGAAATATACCATACATTTACAGAAAATGGATTGGAGATGACATGAGATGAATATTTGTGGTTGATTTGCACAAATTTAAAATCTTGTTGGTCAATTAGGGCATTTGGCCCATGTAAAGGCTCTCCTAGTGTTTCCTTTACATTGAATATTAAGGTAAGTAAATCCCAAGTTATTTCCCTCAAATAAGTTTTATTAATAAAAGAAAGCAAGCTAAGTAAGGTTAAATTGAGTTCCAAAGTGTAAGTAGCACCTAAAGGGCAAAGATGGAAAAATTGTAATTTTGACCCAAGTTAGTGGTATGACCGTAATTTCAGTGAAATTAGGTTCATGCAAGTGTTTTGAGCTAAATGAGTTAAGATCATTAGTATTTCTAGCCATTTGAACCAAAAGTGAAAGTTAAGAGTGAAAAATGCACTAAGTGAGAAATTAAGCTATTGTATCTTATAATGGCTTAAGTGGCTTAAGGGCAAAATATTTGGATAAAAAAAACCTTTCTATGGGATCAAGGAGTGATGATTTAGTAGAGGTTTAAGTGGCCTAAGTGATTCAAAGTTAAGTTTGAGGGCCAAAATGTCAAATGGAAGAAAGGTTGGCTATACAAGAAAAGGAAATGACATTATTCATCATCTCCCCCATTTGCCATTTGTGTGGTTCTCCTTCCTCTATAGCTCTCCACATTCAAAGCTCCCATTCTAGCCAAAATTCAATGGAAATTGAAGTTCTCAAGACCATCCCAACAAGCCCTAGCTAGTTTTTGGTGGATTTGTTGCATTTGGAGTTGTTCTTGCAAGTTTTTAGTTCAAACCCTAAGGTAAACATCTTTGATCCTTATGGGTTAGTTCTAAGCTTATTAAATGATTAGAAATGGTCTTAATTTCGTGGCCTTGGTGTCTAATTTGATTGAATTAAAGCTTAGAACTCAAAGGAACTTTATGGAACTCAAGTGTACTTGTTGTTTGTTTCTTGCTTTAAGGATGATTTGAGGTAAGGGATTTAAGTTAATTTAACTCAAATAATGCATATAAATGTAGTATTATGTGTAAGAATGAAGTAGAAATAAGACCAATGTGAATTGGACTTAGGATGGAAAAGTTTGAGCAAGTTTCATGTAAGTTCGCACGTTGTCATGCAATGCTGTAGTACATTGGCAACGCGAATTGGAGATGTGTCGCCAATAAGCCTCAGAATTCCCAAGCGTTGATGCCTTTAGTAACACGTTGCCAACAGCATCACCATGGCATTAGTCCCCCAAGCTTAAGGCATCCTAAGAATGTCTCAAACTCTTAGTTATCATCCCTAGACTAATTTAAGATGTTCCATAGCCTTAATTGGGTCTAGAACTCATTCCTAAGTTGAGAATTATGTATTATTTAGGTGGTAGCTAAGTGGTATGGTTAAGGTAGGGTAAGGAATAGAGTATTTAAGTTACTAAGGGAGCACTAAGGGGATTAAGGTGGGTTTCAGACTCTTTATTGACCCAAGTGGGAGGTCTTAAACTTTTGGGCAATCAAAGGAAACCTAAGAGAATCTCAACCAAACTTTTGAGGATTCATAAGTAAGCCACTAAGAAGCCTTTCGAGCTTAGCAAGATGAACCGCATAAGGCAGCTACCCTACACAATAAGTTAAGGGAAGAGACGGGCAAAGAATGAGTAAGTGGCGACTTACTCTAAGTAATACGTCAGAGGTGGGTAAGGGTTTAGTAAGTGACGACTTACTCTAAGGCACCTGTAAGAGGACTTTATGGTGTTAGTTAAGAGCTAGCATAGGATATGAAGGCCAGTATCCAAATACCACAGTTGTATGAGCTCATGGCAAGTCTAGCACCTACGGGTGTAAAGAAGTCCTAAATGCATTTACATGTGCATATTTCATTCATTCATCTATCCATCCATTATTTACATTATTTGTTGTTTTTATTCTTGACTCTGGTTGTGTAGTTGGTTGCTTGTTTTGTTTTGTATGCTTTATATATATACTTGTTGTGCTTTGTATACTATATATCTTTCCCCCTGTAGGTATTGAATCCCTTACTGAGTACTTTAGAATACTCATCTCTTAGTGTTGTGCAGGTTTAAGCAAGCTAATAGTTAGTAAGGGGCAGCCGTTAAAGTTAAGTTTTATTGGTTTAAAGGTATTCTCTAAATATGAAACTTTACGTTTCTAAGTTATTTATGACATAAGCTAGTACTGAACAAAGTGTTTGCCTTACAGTTTGAGGCTAAGTGAGTATAAGGAAAGTGTGGCTCATCACTTGAAGCTAGCTCGCTTTGATGAAGAGCTAAAGATGGATTTTAGTAGATATAAGTCGCTTCTTCTAAACGAATAGTATTTTCATACAATGAGATTGCCTCTACTAGTGTCCATTGGTGTGTATAACACTAGAGTTACATTTGGGTGTATATAAGTTTGAGATGTATGCACATAGTTGTTACTTGAAGTTAAAACAACTAAAGTTTTTATGTCTTGGCTTGTTTGGAATTATGTTTTCATTAACTGCCGTAGCACTGTTATCGCATAGCCAGGACAATGCATACATATCTCCTATGCATGGTAGGCTACGTAACTACTTGCACGTAATGATTTAATATACTTCACGAATGATAACTAGCCAATTATAACCTAAGTGAGATCATAGTTCTTAAAGAGCCTACTAGTGTTAGCAATTTAGGGCATTAGGGCCGTGTTCCGGCACAGCCAACTAGCATATTAGATAAGTTGACCGATGTGATGTTTTAAGGAGAGAAATTGTAGGTTTTCTAAAATAGATTGGGGCAAATGTAGGTTAGGGCAAATGTCTAGGGGGTTTGTAAATTTCCTTAGTTTTATCTAATTTTTTACTAGTTTTATTTTTTTAAACAATTTTATTTATTTATTTTTATCATATCTTATCCATATTTTTATCAAATCTTATATGTTCTATTTATCAGTTTTATCTATTTTTCTATAAGATCTTACCCATTCTTTTAGGAGTAAATTTCAATAAAAAAAATTATTTTTTTGTTCTTTTATTATTATGTATTTGTTGTTTTATGAGTATCTATTACCTTTTTTAGATAAATTATTTGTTATTTTACCAGTTTTTGTTTGGTTTTTGAGGAATTATTTGTTCTTTTGACTCAATGAGAAGTTTGTTTTTTTTATTAGTTGAAAATTTTGAAACAAAAAGCTGAAGAAAAAATAGATAAATTAAAAAAAAGAATAATATAAGAAATGAAAAATGAAATAAAGAAAAAAAAATGTAAAAAGTTTTGAAAAAATGAAACTTGAAATAAAACAACAAATAGAACTTGAAATAATACAAAAAAAGGAAAATGAGAAGGAAAATATGGGGAAAAAAAAGTGAAAATGAAAATAAAGAAAATAAAATTGAAAAATAGTGAATATAATACCAAACCAAACCAAAAAAAATGAAGAACGAAAAAATGAAAAATAAATAAACAAAATAGAAGAATTAGGAGGAAAAAACAAAAGGAAGACAAAAATTAAAAAACAAGAAAAAAAAACGTTAAGGGGGTCGCTGGGATTCAAGCATAAGCCCAGCTGCTCTCAACATCAGTACACAAAGCACTCCACAAAACAAGCAAGTTTGTCCTGATCTTGCCGAAAATATTTAACTACTAATCCGTGTGACGGGGGCATGATTGCTTGAGTTTTTAAGAAGTGGGGTTAACATAACAATTCATGAATCTTTCAAGGACTTTGCAGAGGTATAAGCCCGATTTACAGTAGGGTTATTCAAGTGTGTAATATGTAAAACAACTTTAAGTCTTGCTAGCTTCTAGGGGTGTAAGTGTTGACCCTAAACCCGAACCCGATCATAATTTTAGAGTTCGGGTCGGGTTGGGCGAAGAGAAAATGTAAATTCGGGTTGACCCGATCCGATCCGTGTTCAGAATTTAAAGAATCGGTTTGGGTCGGGTGAACCTGAAAAAATCCGACCCGACCCTATTTCTGATTTTCAGCAAAATGGCAAGCCCAACTATGAACTAGAATTGCGGGTTGCGGCCTTGCTCCATTTTCTAGCCAGCCCAGCCCAAGTTACGCATGCACACCAGCCGTCTTTAGACTCTTCACTCTTCACTCTTCAGATCTGAATCTGAATCTGATTCCTCTAATCCTCTCTTCAGTTAAGCTCTTTGCCTCTTCTTCCCGACTTTCGCCTTTTCCCGATGAACGTGAACGAGTCACGATAGTCATCAATTGACAGCGGCAGTGACAAGTTCCGACTGTCCTCCTCCTCCGTCCGAACCGTCCCTCTTCTCGGTGTTCTCTGCGACTGACTGTTGCGACTGACTGCTGGTCTTCTGCTGGCTGCTGCGACGGTGCGACGTGAAGGTTTGGGCTTTACTTCTGAGTCTGTGAAAGTTTTTCTTTTGGATGGTTTGCTGCTTAGTAGTTAATAATTTGGTGATTTTGAATACCATTTTCACCCGATGTCCTATCTTTGTGCAAGCCTTTTGTGCTGTGTGTGTTTAATGCTGAATGAAACTGTGCTATGGCATCCAAATTTCTACAGCAATAGAATAAGAATTTGGGCGTGATCCTAAAAATAAATGTTTTATCAGTCACTTTTGAAATGTGAGATTGGTGGAATATTAGTTGCCGAGCTGATATGCTCTCTTGCTAGGTATTTCAGTAGTCGAACAGAAATTTAATGGACAGAAATAAGTTCTCTGGTTTAACTTATTTTTTGCAAATGGCAATTAGCTGTTGCTTTGCTGATTTGCCTATTTTCGCAAGTTTTCATGGTTCATTTTGGTGCATATTTTTATCAATTCAAGGGGCTTCTAGACATGTTAACTTGAACCACATGCATGTTGATGCATATGGCTTATATCAAGGTAGTGAGTCTGAAGGTTGCAGGTAATGTGGGCCGTAAATTTGCACATATTTGAGTTATGAGTGTTGGAGGCTTGTCAAGTATTCTAGGGCAAAGCCAAGAGGCGTACAGTACAGACAATTAAAGATGTGGCTGCATTGTATTTTTATTGATCAAAACTTGTTCTGGATTGAAGTACATTCTTCTTTTGTACAGTTTGTGGTTTTCTTAACCTTAACGTTTGATTTTAATGTCATTTCGAAGTATCTGTGGAGGTTTTGCTTCATCAATAATGAAGTTTTCTCCCAAGATCTGCTCCATGTGATCTCTTTGTTTCTTGGTCATAAATTGTGACCAAGGAAAAAAAAGACGAACGATCCCTACTTCCTCTGGTTGAAGTGCGTTTTTTTTCCTTGTTTGACTATGTGGACGCCAGTTTTAGATTTAGTTTGACTATTTAAGTAATAGTTAGGTTTTTATGACATTGTTGTTAGGTTTTTATGTAATAGTTGAAGCTTCTAATTCTCATGAATGCTTGTGTATATAGGAAAGCTGATTTTTTGCTGTAGATTTCTTTTATGACATTGCTGCTGAGCCACTTAGCTACATTGTTGTTCCAATTGTTGTTCCAATCATCCAATTGTAATTGACTATATTATGTTACGTTTCAATCAAATTTTGAACCTTGCTATTTTTAATTTTGCAGATGGCCAGCAGCAATACTGATGGTGATTTTAGTAGTGAAAAAAGTATGGCAAATGTAGAAGTGGGGGAAACACAAACAACTACAACAGAAACAGATGGAAGTAGTCATGCTCCAACGAGTGAAAGTAAAAAGATAAGGAAGAGGGCTGGCTATTGGAATCACTTCGAATTTATTGATGGCACCAACCAAACAAAATGTAAGTGCATTCATTGTGGTGAAATTTACCTTTGTGATCCTAAGAAGCATGGGACAAGTAATCTAAGAAACCATTTTGAGTATAAGTGCAAGGCTCGAAATGATCCAAAACAAGCGACCATTAATTTGAAGAAGGGTATTGATGGGGATCCTTTTATGAGTAATTGGAAGTTTGATATGAAGTCTTGTAGGACTGCATTGGCTCATATAGTTATCGTTGATGAGTTGCCTTTTCGATTTGTTGAGGGTGCTGGCTTTAAAGAATTTTGCAATGTTATCCAACCTAAGCTTCAGTTGCCATCTAGGATTACTGTTGCCAAAGATTGTTATGAGTTATTTGTTGCTGAAAGACAGAAATTGAGCAAGTTCTTGAAGTCTAATGCTAAAAGAATTTCAATAACCACTAACATATGGACTTCTGTTCAAAGAATTAACTACATGTGTGTGACTGCTCATTTCATTGACAATGACTGGAAATTACAAAAGAGAATCATTAATTTCTGTCCAATTTCTAGTCATAAGGGTGAAGCAATTGACAAGGCAATTGAAAAAGCCTTAGGTTCATGGGAAATAAAAAATTTGATGACCATTACTGTGGATAATGCTAGTTCAAATGATACGGCTGTTGCTTACTTGAGGAGAAAAATGAGTAATAGCCCTAGGTTGACTAGTGTTCTGAAGGGGGGCTATATTCATATCAGGTGTGTTACTTATATAATGAATTTGATTGTGAATGATGGTCTTAAGCTTGCTTCTGATTCCATTGTCCGTGTGCGCAATGCTATGAGATATGTTAGGCAATCTCCAGCACGATTACTAAAATTTAAAGCGTGCATTGTTGAGGAAAAAATTCAAACAAACAGTTCATTGTGTCTTGATGTCCCTACTAGATGGAATTCAACATATTTAATGCTTGAGACAGCTTTAAATTTTCAAAGGGCTTTTGTTGCTTATGAGGATCAAGATCCTTTTTATGTGACTGAACTTAGGGATGGGGGAGGTTTGGGCAAACCTGAAACAGAGGATTGGGACAGTGTTAGTTCAGTAACAACATTGCTTAAGGCTTTCTATGATCTTACATTGCATGTCTCTGGATCTTATTATGTGACTGCAAATACTTACTTCAATGAGATAAGCAATGTTGATATGTTGTTGCGGGATTGGAGCATATGTACGGATAAGGGCTTTACTTCTATGTCCTTGAAAATGAGAGAGAAATGTGAGAAATATTGGGGGGATCCTGAAGAGATGAACTTGATGATTTTTATTGCTGTTGTGCTTGATCCAATAAGTAAAATGGAATATTTGGAGTTTGCAATAGCAAAGATGTACGGAAAGAACATTGGGGATAAACTTATTGCAAAGGTGAAAGTCACACTTAAGCAATTATTTGATGAGTATAAGTCAACTTACTCCACTCCAAACAACCAGCCAAGCAAAAGTGATGAAAGTGGTAGTTCTAATGTAATAGACTTGGAGGATCAAGGACCATCAATGTCAAAGGCAATCTTAATGAATCAATTCAGGCAACTCAAAGCTGTTAGTGGTCTTGAATCAAAAAGTGAGTTGGATAAGTATCTGGATGAGAACTTGGAAGATTGTGTTGAAGACTTCAATGTTCTTGATGGTGGAAGGTCAATAGCCCTAGGTTTCCCATTCCTTCTTTGGTTGCACGTGATGTGTTGGCTATTTCAGTGTCCACTGTTGCTTCAGAATCGGCCTTCAGTACCGGTGGTTGTGTGCTTGATCCGTTTAGGAGTTCACTGTCTCCAAAGATTGTCGAGGCACTTGTTTGTGCACAGGATTGGCTGAGAGCTTCAGGGAAGAAAGAGCATGTCAATGTCGAAGAACAATTACAAGAAATTGAAAAGCTTGATTAAGGAGAGCTTAATTTTGTTGATCATGCGATATTAACATGCAAAATTTTGTTCTATTGAATTTATGGTTTGTTTGTTTTGTTTTGTTTTTTTTACCAGATTTGGAGACCATCTCTTCTGCACCTGCTGTTATTAATATCGCTTAGCTAGTTAGCTAAGCTAGCTTGAGCATTGTATTTGTATTGGTGAGTTATGACTTATGACTTATGAGTATTATTGCAAACGTTTCACTTACAATTTTTATTACTATTTACATCCCTATGTGATTGTTTCCTTATTTTTCTTGAAGGTTGTGACTAATGCTTCAGTGTTGTTCAACGCAATAGGAGGCAATGAGTAGAAAAGGATGGTGATGCACTTATGCTTTTTGTTGAACCAAATTAAACTATGTGTGGTTATGACTTATGTTATGATATTAAGTTTCACTCTTTGTTCATGTTATGGCCATTGGGACTTGTTTATTATCATGTTAAGTTTGTTCATATTGTGTCCATTTTTATGTTTGTTACTAGTTCTTTTAAGTGGATATTTTTAGGACCTGCAGGTTGGACATATTTGAATGTGGAATGGAAATTATGGAACTATTGAACTATGTAGTCAAAATTTCGGGTCAACCCGACCCTAATCGGGTTAAGGTCGGTTCGGGTCATCAACGAAATATGGTCGAGTTAGGGTTAGAGTTAATCGGGTTAGTGATAGCTTAAAAAAAGTGGGTTTCAACCCGAACCCGACCCTACAACCTGAACTTACACCCCTACCAGCTTCCCACCTTTCCTTTTCCTAACAAAGTTAATTATGTATTACATATTGAATTTGCAAGAATACGCCAGGAACAACTAAAAAAAATAAGGCAACTTCATTTCCAATTTCTAAAAAAAAAATTTCTCTTTTATGTTTCATTCTGTTTTGTTTAATTAACACCAACGTCATTTGAATGTTAATAATATATTCTTATGAATTTTTCCTTACCTAATTAAAAAATAATTAAAAATGCTTTTTTATTTACAGAAAATGTTTCAAATGTACTTCTCAAACTTCAAAGTTTAATGTTTTACTTGATGTACAGCTTAGGTAAATAATCACTGCATATGAGAATAAATACTTTTGATGCAATAAAAAAAATCTTAATTAGCCGATCCAATCCTAACATTAATTAAAAAAAAAAAGAATAAATAAGAGAGGCCGTATATTCTTTTTTGGCTTATATAAGAAATTTTCAATTCGATATCCCTTCGATAAAATTCTCACTGTCTCAGATTAATGGTTAAGACTAAATGCCACAAGAAGTCCTTTTGTTCAATTCTTATTTAAGATTCTAAAAACAATATCAATCCCAAATACTATATACAGTACATTTTAGTTTGTTATTTACAAGTTTTTCGATAATCTACATATTAATTTGGTCACATGTGAAACTGCTATAATAAAGAATGTATTGACATAGTGATTCAGGATTATTATCACGTGGGTTAAAATACAATCCCCTTCTTCTCTCTTGGGCTCTTTAACCATGCACTTCGCTGCGTTTGTGATCCAACTAGAGCAAATTTCGATTTTCTGGAATATTTCACTACTTCACTCGTTGTTTTTGGAATGGATTGTCACTAAGATATGTCAACTTCCTCCTCTATCCTCATCTAACTGCAGAGATTATATTTTGGTTTGGTCGACCTTCAAGCAATTTTACTGCAAAGTGAGAATCTTAAAGAAATTTGGACCCATTCTTCAAACCTAAACTGGTTCAAGGTTGCAGGGTGATATACATGCTTTGCAGCCTATTCTGAAGCGAATCTAGGCCTTCAACATTCCTAAAAATATTTAAAGTTTTTCTTTGGAAATATCTTCTTAATGCACTTCCTATATTAGTTAATCTTGCTCCTCATTGTGGTGCAATTTCTACATGCTCCACTTCACGTCTAGTCTCTTAGCTCCACTTCACATCCAGGAGAGATACTTAGTTCAGCAGCTATTTATAGCTCGGGACTACTAAATCATTCAGTCTATCTTTCCTTATAATTCACTATACCCTCTTTGCCACACATGGGGTACATGCTTTGCCTCTCAACCGGAGAATAATTCTGCGGTTTTTATTGTGGATAGAGTGCTCTTTAAAAATGGGTTCTACATCATGAATCTACCTGTTTTCCATGATGGCTGGCTTCTTCTGCATTGCCCCTCCGCACTGGGAATTGAACTCCATGCTATTCATTGTGCTATTCTAGCTAGGTGCTAAGAACTTTTGAATAAAACTGCTTACTATATTAGCCAGCTGTGCACAGACCATTGCTACCTGCGTGGTTTCTTGGTCATCTACCCAGCTTTGGCAAGCTTCGTTCAACAAATGTGCACAGGTCTGGATATATATATATATATATAATATGCTGTTGTCCTATGTTATTGGAATGCATCTGTACTCATAAAAACATTATTGAAAACCTTCTTTCGGCTAAAATATTTTTTAATTTTTTCATTGATCTCCTGGTTCCTTTCTCTCTCACAGCCAAGGAAATGGGCTAGACGGTATTGTGACTAAACGACACTACATCCCTCAAGCAGCTCCCAAATCCTTCGTTGCTTATTCAGAATGTCAAATTAATCAAGGATCTCAGCAAAATTCACCACTGATCTACCTAACTTAATTTTCATGGTAGCCTTCATTTTCTTTTTTCTTTTTTCTTTTTTATTAATCACAATGTTCTAAACCTAATAGGTTAGACAATTTCTCACTCTAATTCTAATCCATCCCACTAGTGTAAAAATATTTATTACTCCAATTCTAATCATTTACTTTGCAAAACACTACAAGAGAAATTTGTAAAGGTGATTGAAAAAAAGCTATTGAATTTCAACCTCTTGTTGGAGTTGGTCGCTATTGTGTGGGGCTTATAAATTGGTGACTAACTAATGATTGAGATGCTCAGTTGCTAGCCAATTAGCCCCTAGTCAATCGCACAAGTCATTGAAATTTTCAAATTCAATCACTTTTCAGTTACTAAGACAACTTTAGTCACTTTTCAGTAACTTCTCCAATAAAATACAACACTCCTCAATCTCTCATTCTTATTCCTCATCAACTTTTTTCTTATATTGATCGGCAATAGAAAAGAAAAATGGGCCAAGCAATCTTTAACCTAGCCAAGGTATGGCTCTCTGTATTCCTCTCCCTCTACTTCTATTACAACATTTGAACAATGACATCTAGATCCACCATCAGGCTCATCTTTGTGTTTCCCATCATGTTCATGTACCTCCTCCTCCCTCTAAATCTCTCCTCCATCTATTTTGCCAATATAACCAACTTCTTTGATGCTTGGCTTACCAATTTCAAGCTCCTGCTCTTCGCCTTCGGCAAATGCCCCTTCTCCTCCCCTTCCCTCTCTCTACCTCACTTCATTTTCATTGCTTGCCTCCTACCAAATCCAACAATCCCAGAAACCATCAAAGGGTCCCAAATTGTCTGTAAACCATGCAAAGAAGATGCTTCTTTTTTGGCGTGCTGCTAATTTAGTTTCATTTTAATTTATGGCTTCATAAATTTATAAATTCATTTAAAATAATTAGAATTATCAATTTCATGTTAATTTTAATACCTACGACTAAATAAAAAAAAATAAACTAACTTTCAATTGCTCTTGTGCACAACTGAAGGCATTAGTCACTTTATTTCATGGCTTTAATTGAGCGTACGACTGATCTCTTTCGTCGCTAGTCAATCACTTTTAGCTGGTGACTAGGATTTAAAGGATTGCTTATTGTTATTGAGAATGACAGTTTCTTTAGTGCATTTTCCTTGTAGTGAACTATTAAACAAGAACCAAATTTATATTTCATGTATGCTCCAGATTAGGCCATCATTGCATTAATTTAAACAATAAAAATAAAGAAAAATCCTCCACAAAATGTGATTTTTTATCATTTGATGCGTAAATAGGAAAAAAAAGTATTGTATCTTTTTTGAAAAATTGAAAAAGAAAAGATTTTTTCTTCTCATTATAAGGAAATGGAAGATTAATTTTGAAAAGAATTTGGAAAAAAAAATGGTGAAAGTTAAATTGGTATTTTTCCAAAAGGTTTTGAAATGCCAACAAATCAAAAGGCAAGGGAAAGGTCACGTTCAATCCTAAATCTTTTGTGAATTTTCTATTTAAGTCCTTGGTCAGTCATTGAAACTACAAAATATAATTCTGATTTCACTAATAACTCAGAATAAATGAATTTGTATTATAGTAGTGAAAATCATGTCAAATCCTAAGGAAAATTTATAACTGAAAGCTTTTAGACATAAAACTAAAGTAAAAGATTGGGAAATTTTTTGAATCGAGTGCTGAAATAAACTAATTGTAGAATTAAAATAAAATTAACAAATATTAAAAATGCTAGGTTCGTGGTTGATTATTCATTCAAATACACAATTGATCATCAAATAAAAATAATTTTTTAATTCAAGTAATAAATTGGACTCTCTTTAAAGCTTAAAAAAACTCAAGAATTCAGTAGTAAAATTAACCAAATAAAGCTTCAAATCAATTTCTTAATTTCGAGCAGCTAGATATTAAAAAACAATTTCTGATCAACTCAAAATTAGCGTGAAGAATATTGAATAAAAATTTTATTCCAAATAATCATCTAAAAGTTTGAACAATTTAACCTATCTTACTTCTCCCAGGATGAGCTAACTAGAAATAAGAATAATTTCCGGTCAATTCATTTGTTTCTAATCAAATTCTTTTCACCTAAGCAGTTTGAAAGAAAACCAAGAAAATATGTCATCTTAGAACCAATTCAACAAGTGAAAATAGAAAAATTATTATAATAAATCTCAATTATGAAGAAGTAGGTACTTGAATTAAAAAAAATTCAATAAGCAAAATCAATTCTCACAACCGGTGTGGGCAATGAAAATCGCTCCTTTAACCGAGCCAGAAAACTACTTACCCATGGATGAAAAACAAGAAATCTCAAAAAACAAAAAAATGAAAACTTGCCGAGAGTGGGAGAGAGCTTTTTTGTTCCTTCTGCCCCTTTTATTGGCAAAAATTCCCCTAACAAAAATGCGCTAAAAAAATAGAAATTGAGACTATGGGATACCTACTCCAAGTTAACTTATAACCGGACTCTCCTCTAATTGTCCAGTTAATTGGCATGAATTAAGAGTCTCAAATTTGTCAAACTTACTTACTGGCACCTTTATCAGACATTTTATCCAAAACTGTGCAGGCATCGGAAGCTTGGAGGACTAATGAGCATTTCTGAGCTTGGCTTCGATTAGTAATCAAACCACAGCAACTAAGTCACTAGAGGCCTCCAATTGTTAGTTTGATTTTGCTTGGAGGTGGCATATTGCCTCAAACAAAATTGGAATGGTGAGATGGCAAGCTTGTGTTGGAGGAGTACCACGCATGCGAAGAAAGGGCTGCTGTTAAAGTGGCCAAATGGGACTTTGCTTCCTTCTTGCTGAAACGGCAACGTACCATGCTCCCATTAAAGGCAAAACAAATGCACTTAAACTCCACCACACATGAAAAGTTGGTGCCGAGACAAAAAAGAGTAATTTTATTTCTTCTCCTGTTTCCTTTGCTCCCTTCAAAATAAAAAACAAAATTATTAACAGCCTTATCAACTTAATAAATTAGAACAAAATCAAAGATAATTATTATATAAATATACACAAATTATGAACTCATCAATCATAAAACTTTGTAAATTTTTATTTGAACCCAAATACTTGTAGATTTTAGGGTTCAAATAGAAATTGGCAAATTACAAGTGATTCTTAAGAGAGAGCGAGTGAGAGAGTGAGGTTCGGAGCTTCTCAATCGGATTCGAGATACAGTGGTAAGCTTCACAATCGAGATGACTGGAGGAAGCTAGAACAGATCTCTTCAACTTTCTTCTTCTCAAATTTCCCTGAGGATTGACAAGTTGCAGACCTATGGAAAGTGTTCAAGATGTATGAAGTGGTTCTTTGACATGTTCATCAGTCGGAAGAGAACAAAGTCTAGCAGGAGATTCAGTTTGGTCAAATTCAAAAGGGTAGATGATACAAAGAGCTTGGAAGAAGCTTTGGACAAAATATGGATTGTTACTTACAAGATGCATGTAAACCTTGCCAAGTTTGACAGGAATACATAAAATGGAGGCGTCATACAAACAAAGAGGAGTTACAGAGACATTCTTGCCCCACGTAGAGAAAATATTCAGGAAAAGGAGAGCTAAAAAAGAGGCATGGGCTAGATTAGAGTTCCAAACATATAAAGAAGAAATGGATAGGCTTCAAAGGTGTGCGCTTGGAGAGGTACAGGATGTTGAAATTGTTAAAGGTCTACAACATATTTTCAATATGGAAGGGGTAGGTCCCTGCAAGATTAAACCTTGCGGTGGGAAAATTATTCTAATCGAATGCCAAACGAAGGAAGAGCTGCGTGGACTGCTGTGTGATGGTGCGGACTAGATGAATCAGTGGCTGGATTTGGTGCAGGAATGGGAACCAACCAATAAAGATTCCGTTGAAAAAATAGAATTGTGGGAGAATCTTCACATAATTACTCAGAATTTCGACGGGCCTTGGATTTGTATACTCGTTATAGTGCTTGTGGGTTGAAACTGAGCCGCATTGATAGGGTTGTAGTTTCACAAGAATTTGCTCAAATATGGAAGAATTTATCCTTGATAGGATTAAAAACAAGTGTCTCCGACCACTGCCCAATTTTCTTAAAACAAAACATGGGAGACTTTGGTCCAATTCTGTTCAAGTTATTCAATGCATGGTTAGATGACAAAGATTGCACAAGATTTATTCCAGATGAATGGGGGCAGAAATCAAGTAACTGGTAGGGCTGGTTACGTCTTAAAAGAGAAGCTAAAATGCTTGAAATCAAGTCTGAAGAAATGGAGTAAAAAAAGAAAATTTCAGCAAGCTTGACTCTGAAATTGCAACTCTGCAAAATAATTTTCACCGCTAGGATCATGAATCAGAAACTAGGATCTTAGCAGCAAGTGAGATACCTAAAAAAATTGAGACACTTCAAGCTCTTTGGAAGAAAATGGAGTTTATAGAATCCATGATAAGACAAGAGTCTGGAGTGAAATGGGTGGAGGATGGAGATGAGAACACAAAATATTTTCACTCCATGGTGAATAGGAAACAGAGAAGGAATAGGATCAATGGCATCTCAATGAATGATATGTGGCTGGAAGATCCTGCAGGCATAAAATATGAAATCTGGAAGTTTTTCAAGCATGTTTTTTAGGAGAAAATCAAAGTAAGGCCGATGGTTCCATTACGGAATCTGAAGAAATTATTTGAACTGCAGTTAATAGAGCTTGAAAAATCCATTGACAAGGAATAGATCAAGCAAGCAGTATGGAATTGTGGCATCTCTAAGGCACCTGGACCTGACAGTTACACTTTCTCATTTTTCAAAAGATGCTGGGATATTGTGAAGAGTGGTATGGTCAAATTTCAGAGCAGCAAGCTGGTACATGGAACCAACTCCAGTTTTATGAGCACTCTAATTCCAAAGAAGGCAAATCCAGTGTCTCTGAAAGATTATCAGTTTAATTGATGCAATGTACAAGATTGTTGCTAAGGTGCTATCCAACATATTGAGTGGTGTGGTCAGTGGTCCTCAAACAGCATTCATGGAAGGCAGATGCATCTTAGACAGTTTTCTTACAGCAAATAAGACCATAGACTGGATAAGGAGGAAAAAGAAGAAGATGGCCTTGTTGAAAGTAGACTTTGAAAAGGCCTTCGACTCAATCAACTAGAATTGCCTGTTATCAGTTATGAGTCAGATGGGCTTCAGAAATAAATGGTTGAGCAGGATGAAAACTTGTATATTATCAGTTAATGGTAGCCCGACTAATGAGATATCACTAGTGAAAGGTTTGCGCCAAGGAGCCGCTTTCTTCTCTTCTATTTCTAATTGTAGCTGAAGGTTTTCACTGCAAAGCTGAAGAAGCAGTCAGAGCAAATGAGATAAAAGAGGGTTCAAGTTGGCCACAATAATGTAACTATTTCGCACTCGCAATACCCGGTTGTAAAATGCCGTTAACCGAAAACGAACAGGTTGTAAAATATATTTTGACTCCCTCCATGGATAAAATGCCGTTACACCGTGCATTTAGGCTAGCACGTGATATTATAACACTATTTCATCCAAAACGCTTGGGCACTACTTTAATAAGCGAGCAAGTAACTTTGCATGTTTAGACATGTAGTGCAGACACATGCATTGGCCAACAACAAAACTACAAACAAAGTTGTCTCATACAATGTTGCTAATAGGACACGCAGCCACTCAATCTCAAAATTGGTAAAGCTTTTACATTGAAATGATGTTAAAGAAGATAAAAATAAGCAAATTAACCAACCCTAGCACACTTTCTCTCCTCCCATCATTTCTTTTCTTTCGTTCTTTGTGTATCCAATCAGGCTTGGATTCTAATCTAGATCTGGACGGTTGATTATTTACCATCAATCTACCTGATTATCCTCAATTACTTTCATATTATTTTTTTTCACAAAATTTCTTCACCACTAGCAATAGGAGTATCATCTAATTCATCCAATGTTTTATGACAGACAGATCTGAGTTGTCCGTTTTTAAAATTGGTAGCTACAAGAAGATTGATTTGGGTGCGGAAAGCGAATAAAACTTAAATGATGGGACATTTACAAATACTAGATCGAGATAATCATATGTTATTTTTTATTTATCTTGTCTTTTATCTGGTCTATTTTCCAGTTACTTATGAGTTATATTTCTCCAAAATTATTCTGTTTACCTGAAAGGTTTCAATTTGATCCTATTCTCTTCTCTTCATTCTGTATTACAAGGATAAGTAGTCTTTTATTGACTAGTTTATATGTTCCTTTTATTTTTTTATATTCTATACTATTGATTTGTAAGATGTCGTTTGGCTCATTGGTAATTGGAATGAAGTACTCTTTTATCAAACAAAAAAAAAGATAAAAATAAGCAGTAATTAATTAGGGGCATACACATGGGTAGCTAAGGGAGGCCTGACACCTCCTAGATAATTATGTTTTTAATCGTTAAGTGTTAGTATAAAATACATTCTAGTCCTTCTTAACATTGGTCAGGATACCTTTCATGAGAACTAAAGTTTAAGAAAAACTTATCTTTCATCCTTCCTTTTTAAAAAAGCTAAATTTGCATCTCACACTAATTATAATTCATGGTAACTATTACCTCATTGTGATCACTCACTTCCATGGTAGTGATAGAGTGATTCATGTTTGCTCTGTGGTCAACACTTACAATTCTACATGTACTTATTCTATGCAATTATGTTAACATATGACTAGAGTTCACTAGTGTTAATTAAGTAGTGACCAGAGTGCAATGTTTAAATCACTTACAAATGAGCTTGTGTTTGAGATAACAATTACCATACATTCACTACCAAAATTCTAAGGTTTACCAATACACATTTCTAATGGTTGTGCACCGGTAATTTTGAATTTCCAACGCATAGCCATTGATAAATATGCGTTGATAATTGCTCATTGGAAATTCAGTTATCAATACGCAAAATTTAAGCCGTTGATAATTTATAACATGAATGCATTGGTAACATGGTCGTTGGTAATTACCAATAGTCATGCACCATATTTGATTTCCAATGGGTGAATAGATTATTAATGCGCATGCGTGTTAGTAATTACTAATGTGCGTGTGCGTTGGTAATTTCCAACGAATGTGCGTTTGCGTTCGTAATTACCAACATGTATGCACGTTAGTAATTTTATTACGTTGTATTTAAAAAAAAATAAAGCAGTTTCCAACAATGAATCATTAGAAACTACCTTTTAAAAAAAATTAAAATAATTAATTTTAAATTTATACATTATATTCAATAAAACATATATAATTAAAATTTATTAGTACACAAAAATTTGAAAAATTCGGTAAAAATTTAAAACTAGATAGTTTCACAAAACAATAACTAAAATTTCGCAAAAGTTAAAAAAAATTCTGAAATTCATAAAAACGTACTGAAAGTAAGAAAAATTGAGAAATTAAAAATTTTATGAATTTTTAAAAGTCAAAATAAATCTGAAAATTGAAAAATTAAAAATATTAGAAAAAGTAACTCAAAATTTTAAAAAATCATTGAAATTCATAAAAATTTTCTTGAAATTAAGAACAAAATTAAAAATTTACAAATTAACAATCAAACAAGCAGATCAACAGAATCAAGCATCTAAATCTATAAATTCACAAAAACAACCAAATCAACATAAAATAAAAAAAGAAATCAATAAATAGGTGAAGATTCGGGTGGCAAGGCGAGGGGAGGAGGCAAGGAGGTGACTCAGCGAGGTAAGAGGAAAAGGCGAGGAGGTGAAGTGGCTGGGCAAGGAAAGGACGATCGGTGGTGGGGCTTGGCAAAGAAGCGAGGGCGATCGACGTCAAGGTTAGACGAGGAGGTGAAGTGACATGGCGAGGAAAAAACGATCGATGGCAGGGCTAGGAAAGGAGGCGAGGTGGCCAGGGTAGTGGAGGGAAATCGCCGGTTGGGGAGGAACAAACGGAGGAGAGACAACAACAGAGAGGAAGGAGAATGAGGCAGCAGATGGAGGAGAAAGAGAAGAAAGAGGAGAGACGAGAGCAGAGAGAAAGTGAGGAGAATAGTGATAGGCAACTGAAAAGGAGGACAAGTTAAGGTATTTATATGGGTTAGGTTAGGTTTAGGTTAGGGTTATTGGTATTTTTGGGCTTTTACCTAGATGTATAACATATGGGCTTTTAATATAAGATATAATAATAATAATAATAATAATAATAATAATAATAATAATATATTAAGAGATTCAATCTCACCATATACATTAAAACCATAAATTTAAATTTCAGTATATAAATATGTTCATACACATTATAAATTGTATATATGTTACCAACATATTACATGATACATATGATACATTATATTAGACATATCGACATTTAATATAGGATATATATTATATATTATTATCATTAATTCTTCAATTAAAAAAATGAACCAATTGACTTCCAAACTATATAAATTGAGACAAAATAAAAAAATGATTTTCATATGATTTCCTAATATAGTCACTTAGTTTGTGAAACATTTATTATTAAATGAGCTCTTATCCTAACATGGACAATACAACTATCTTTTTTATTTGAGAAAAGAAATTGAAAATGTTTTATAACAATTGCATATGATAATGTAATGTGAAGCAAGGATAATTGGTTTATTATATACGTTAAAATCATAAATATAGTTATTATTATTATTATTATTATTATTATTATTATTATTATTATTATTATTATTATTATTATTATTACACACACAGACACACACATACTACAAGGAAAACGCAAAAAATTGACCAACAAATTGGTCACTATTTTACTTTTTGATGACCAATTTTCAGTCACTAAATCCTTGGTCACTAAGGAGTAGTGACCGGCATAGTAACCAATGCTAGCAACTGAAAAAATCGGTCATCAAATTAGTCACAACACTAAATACCCATCTCATCTCTTTGATTTCTGTTTTTCTGGGATTTTCATTGGATTTTCCTTTTAACAATTCTTTCATTAATTTTTAGTTATGATGAAGTTTCAAGTAAGTTTTTTAAAAACTTCTAACTCAATTTGGTAGAAATTGAAGATGTTTGCTCTACCATTTAAATTGCTATGTCTCTGCAACTTTAACTTCAAATCACTCAATACTCTTCATCCTCCCTTAAAATACACTTATCAGTTTTCTTGAACCAAACAGAAAGAGTGACTCTAATCTAACATCATCTTCTCTACCACCCTCCTCTTCGTCAAAATTGGATAGCTTGCTCGTTCAACTTTGCCTTCTAGGTATCAACCTTTGACTCATCGTTCTCTAGTGAATTCCACCAGTTGGTCTTCTCATGCTTCATCAGCAGTAGTGAGAAATTATAGTATGAAGGGGGAAGAGATTAGTGAAACTTAAAATGCAAAGGGAGGCAAGATTGGTGAGAATGGCAAAAACCCCGATTTTAATTTATATGGGAGAGGTATGTGAAATTTGATTGGTTATGTATCATATATATATTAATGTATATATACGATTAAATAAAGTATATATTCTTATATATGAAACATTATATTATTATTATTATTATCATTATTATTATTATTATTATTATTATTATTATATTATTATTATTATTATTATTAAAATATATTAATATATATTTATAATTACCAACACACTGACGCATTGGTAATTTTTCCGTTAAAAAATTGTTGATTTACCAACACATTAGACCATTGATAAATTAGCAACGCATTAGCGCATTGATAAATTTCAATTTTTTTTACCAATGGCCTGACGCATTGAAAATTACTAACATGCAGGCCATTGATAATTTGCCTGTTGGAAAAACTAGTTTTTTTTTAATAGTGATTATAATTATTGTATTTGTTTTACATTCCCTAAATAGCACTCAGACATAAGAGCTTTACCAATTGCAACACTAAGTTTTATTGATGTTGGATGATATCCTCTCTAGACTCAACTTCAATCATTTATGTATTACCTTTCACCAATGTAAGCATAGTGATCAATGCCAAATCATGTTGGCTGCATTCTTTTTTCAAAATAAGATTCTTATAAAAATCAATTAAATATTGAAATAACACTTCTAATGTAATACCATCAGCCGTTTTACTAGTAAAAACTACTTGTAAACCTTTAATTGCCATTGTGAATCAGTCATCAACCTTTATTCTATTTCAATTAGTTCCCAACTCTTATTACAAGTCATAACAGATTGATCTTTAATCTTGGGCAAGACCGTCGAGACATAAAAACCCGATTTATAAAGAGAAAAGTTGGTAGTTTAAATGGACCATTAACCATAAAAAAATCATGACATAGTTTAAATTTATTAGAAAATGTTATGAAACAAATTAAATTTGTTAACCCTCATAGAGCTATCTGAGATCAGCTTTCTAAATTTTAATTTAAACTATTTGTTAACTGGCTTCTCATAAACTCAAAATGTTAACGATTAATAGATTATCAATTTTTCTCTCCGTAAATTGTGTTTTTACATTAACTCAGTCTTTTCTTGAGTTAAGGACCAATTTGTAATGTTCAGGACATATGATGCAATTTACCTACCATTATATTTAGCATGACCAGAACAAAACCCTTAAAAACACACAACTAGGGGTGAAAATGGGCATGGCCAAGCCCGAGCTCACCCAAATTTTTATGCTTGAGCTCGGCTCGAGATAGGCTCAAGCTAGGCCCGAGGGCTTGTCACGCTCGAATGACACATACAAATCTTTAGTCTTAGAATTATAATTTAGATGAAAGATATGGATTGAATCTGTAATTTTCTACAGACATAGCGAGAGAAAGGGAAAATGACAGATCATATCTCAAACTTTCTAATTCTTTTGTAGCTTTACCCTGATTTCACAAATCTCACAAATGAGCCATCACCTTCCTCAAGACGAGCCGGAAATACGATCCAAGCTGCAACAGCCTTATCGAGTGCATGAGAGCAAGTTGGATAAATGAAATTTCATTTATGTATTCACCTATTTGGCTTCGATGTTTGTGTTGATTGGGTACCAGGATATTGCGCTTCGAAGACCTTTGAGTCATTGGCGGCGGAGGAAGGGATGAGGTTGGAGTCCAAGACTCGTTGGATGCAGGCCCAGACATCAGAGAGCTCGGTCTCAATCTTGAATCTGTAATCTTTGACGAGAACAATATGGCCCTCGTTTTGCCGGGCCTTTGCCTTCTACTCAATAGAGGATACGACATGCCATGCTGCATAGAGTGAGCCAATGACATTCTTGTAAGCGACGGATAGGAGGTTCTGCTCCTCAACGGTAAGCTCCGCCACAAGGGTGGCTGCTTAGATTATTGAGGACGACGGACATTGCTGCTTGTTTCACTTCGCTGACTGCTCAAGAATGGATTAAATGGATACAATTGGGAAAGGCAGAAAGGGACAAATGTTGACCTATAAGGCCCGTTAGCCATTAGGGTCGGGTTTCTTTAGGCTCAAGCTAGGCCCCAAAAGAACTCGAGCTCATTTTTCAGCTCGAGCTCAAGCTCAAACTCGAATGGGCTCAACTCGAAAAGTCTCAGCTTGAGCTTGAGCTCGAGCTACTCGAAAAAGGCCCGGCCCATTTTCACCCCTACACACAACATATACGTTATGACAAAACAACAATGAAAATGATAACAATAAGAACTTGACGACTGGAACACAAATGGTAGGATCGATCATCAGCCAAGGTTGATACTGAGATAATGGCCATAGAGGGGACAATAACGGTAAGGCTCTGGGATGATAAGGTAGGCAGGAGCACCATAGCAGCAGCTGGCCAACAAAAGAAACGGATGGTCGTGTTGGTATTTGTAATTGTAGCGGCAGTGCAAGAAATGGGTAGAGACCTGACGGGTCAAGTGGTTCCAAACAAAGCTGTTGTGGAGCAGACCATGTCCTATATTCACACGGTTCCTCAAATCAAGAACCACATAACCAGTCTCTACATTTTTATATGCATAAAAGAACTTACACAAACATAGAGGATAAATACCCAAATGGAAAATTCAAATTGTAGGAGTGAACAATGCACACACAACTCAAATTCAAGACCGTTCTTGGCTCATTCATATCATTTTCAATTCAAAATATAAACAAATTGATCAAACTCATTGTAACTCATCATTTTCAATCCGAGTTTGGTTTGTCCAATACTTAGCTTGGCTTGGCTTCATTTTAGCCTCATTCAATCAACAACCGAGGAACTAAGGCATGTTAGAGATGGATCACAACAAACCTCAATGTCAAAGGAACGCTCCCATGGATAAGGAATAGGGTTGTCGAGATGACTGGTAAGAAAGGTTATAAGAATATGAAGCATAAGAGCTGCTAATCAATTTAGCTACAGCTACTTAGAGAAAATGAAGCTCAAATTTATAAGAGAAATGAATTGATAGGAGGATGTGCAAAAAAAATTCATGAGGGTCGTATAAAATGAAGTATTTTGAGGTATTTATACAAAGAAAAAAGAGTTTGATCTGAATTTATATATATTTGGATTTTTCACTTTTTTTTAGGGGTAGTCAGTGGCTTGCCAAATAAAGAACTCTTAAAATTCACATAAATGCAATTCAAATTCTATAACCATATTTCAAGTAGTGTTCTGTCCATTACATATCAATAATTAATAATCGATTGTTTGGTTTGAGGGTATAAAAAAGAAAAAGAAATTGTCTACATCACTTGCTCCTTTTTGTCCGAGTGAAGATGCTATGTAAGCAACTGAGGAACCTCCCTGAAATAAGAGAAAAAAAGTTATTCTATATTTAGATAGGCAAAGAAATAATAATATAGATCATTAGCAAATTATTAAACTGCTATTATTAGATACGTACTAAGTTGAAGTTATTGAAAAACAAGTATCGTATAATTTAAATTATATTTCAGAAAGTTGATATTAGGCAATATAAAAAGAAAAATTTTCTCAAATCCAGGGATAATTGTTTTTCTTTTTTTTTTTCATGGTGTCTGACATGAATTTATCAAATTTTAATTTAAGCAGCACAATATTTTTTTTTTAGTAATCTAAATAAAAAGTCAAACAATATTAAGGAATAGTAGTAGAAACTAATTGATGGACTAGCGGCACTTCCTAGGATCAAGTAATGATGGAAAGCTTCCATCATTTCTCGAAGCTGATGAGCTAGCCTAATGGATAATAAGTCCAAAACTACTTGTAACACATACGAATAGTTTGTGAATATAGTGATTGTCCTCATATATTGAGATGCTGCAAATCAAACTCCCCATTAACAGCGTAAAGCTTAACTACCAGCACAAATTTAAAATAGCGAATGAGAATACCGTGGCTATGTCTCATGAATAAATTCCAATTTTCTAATACTAATTTCAAAGTTAGTTAATAATTTAAATTCTCAAACTTTTTACAATCTAAATGTAAGAGCCCTTTTTTCCTAATTTGGAAGAAGACTAGCTGCTGCCATAGCCTTTAAAATCAAAATAAACGATTTTTCATTTTTTCCGAAAAGAAAAAAGAGAGTGAGATGAAACAATTGTTGAGGTTAGGAATTGAAATGAAATGATTAATTTCTTGATGTTAGGTTTCCAAAATAAGATAATCTTGAGGTTAAGAATAAAAATGAGATGGGAGCGTAAAAGTTTGGGGATTACATATGTTTTTAACCCATTATTATCACTAGGATCGTTTTCCTCAAAAGAAAGAAGCCAGCTTTTTATTAAATCAAATCAAAGTTTAGTAATAAATCAGAAGAGCATGCTCCTATTCAACTGTCACAATGTATGATTTGTCCTCGCCTCTCTAAATGAGTTGGTAATAGAAGATAGTTTTTAAGTGGTATATCAGGATTTAAAAAGCACCGCACTTCATACAAACACCTAATAATTCTCATATATTGTATTTGTAATGATTTTAAATGCTAAAAATCTTAAGTTTTCCTATAATAAATTTTCATATATTATACTTTTAATGATTCTGAATGTTAGAAATCTCTTTTCTTTTTTCACACATAATAAAAGAGTATATAATAACATCCCAAAGCCACCATTGTTATATTCCATCCTCTCCACGACATGAACAACTATCAATGAACCATAAACTGCTTGTTATAACCAAGAAGCAATTAATCTTGCCAATTGATCACTCATAGTATTCAGTTTAAAAAATTGAAAGAGTGGAAAAATTGGTTCCAATTCCGTTCGGATGATTTTTTTTTTTTTTTGGGATCAAATAGATAGTAAGATTGAAAGATACTTTGAGATTGTTGTTACTCCATCTCCATGTATTGAATTATTGTAATGATCTGCAATCATTTCGACCTGGGAGTAATAAACACTACTAACAGCTCAACATGAAACCTTCCTAATTCCCCAAAGTAAAACTTGGCATCAAAGTTAGGAACTGCGATTTAATAAAACCAGAAAAGTGAAAAGTTGAAGTAAAAGCATAAAGAAAAATAATAGGGTACAATTTTCTTCTTTTACAAAAGTAAATTTACTTATTGTCATTTTATTGGATAGTTTAAAGGTTACTTTACATGTAATTCTAGGTCTGGTCATCTGTTATCACATAAACTTGTACAAAAGAGTTAAACCTTACCAATTTTATTTTTTTTCTTTTTATATATGACTTCTGGTGAGTGGTGATGGAAAGCTTCAATTAAATCTGACTGATCTAAATTAAACCGAATAAATTAATTTTAAATGGCAAAACCTTTCAGAACCTATTTACTCTATCCATCAAATTGTTCGCTACTAATTAAAAGAAAAAATATTCTAGAATTCGGTGAGGTGGCAGCATCTCCTTTAGTTAAAAAGTCGCTCTCTCTCTCTCTAAATTTGCTGCAAGATTTGCTATTCAATTTCACGCTATCTGGACTTCATACACAACTCCAGATCTCAATCCGCCATTTCCCAAAAAAATGTCAGAAAGAGTCTTCCCAGCTTCCAAGCCCTCCAATCCCGCCGCCGCCACCAATGGCGGGGCCGCCCCCACCAAAGCCCAACCATACAACCCCGCCGCCCGCCCCCCTTATCGCCAGCCTATCAATCGCCGCCACTACCCTCGCCCGCGGCGGAACTACTGCTGCTGCTGCTGCTTCTGGACCATTCTCCTCCTCCTAATCCTTGCCTTCTTTGCCGCTGTCTCCGGCATCGTGGTTTATATTCTTTACCGTCCCCACCGCCCCGCATTCACCGTGGACTCCCTCCGCCTCCACCGTCTCAATCTCACCACCTCCGCCGACTCCTCCGCCCACATTTCCTCCCTCTTCAACCTCACCCTCTCCTCCAAAAACCCCAATTCCCGAATCTCATTTGCCTACGACCCATTCCAGATCTCCATCGTCTCTTCACCCAGCGGAGTTTTCATCGGGAACGGATCTCTACAGGCGTTCGTCAGCGGCGGGAAGAACGAGACCACGTTCCGGGCGGTGGTTCTGACGGCGACGGAAGATCTGGACGCGGACGGAGCGAATGGGTTGAAGTCTGATCTGAAGAAGAGGAGCGGGTCGGTGGAGCTGAAGATTCAGATGGACACTAGAGTGGAGGTGAAGATGGAGAAGTTGAAGAGCAAGAAAGTGGGGATTAGGGTTTCGTGCGATGGAATTAGAGGGGTTATTCCGAAAGGGAAGACGCCCGCTGTGGCGAATGTCGCCGGAGCGAAGTGTGATGTTGATCTGAGAATCAAGATCTGGAACTGGACCTTCTGAGTTCTGGGAAACTGGAGCAAATCGCCCACATCTTTTTCTTTTTCTTTTTTTTTTCTTTTTTCGTTTAAATTTTTATTTTTATCTGCCAACGGTAATTACAATTTTTTTCCCCATTTACCTTTTTTGGGCCCGTAAAATTTTTTAAAAAAAATGAGGACATAAGAGAGAGAAGAAAGAAAGAGGTGGAATTGATAAGTGAAATGAATTGAGGGAAAAGGAAATCCGTACTTTTAATTATTGATAGAATTATCACTTTATTGTTATAGTTTTGACAGTGTGATCTAATGCAAATCAGACTATTATTTCTTATATTCTGGCTTTGTTGGCTTGATGTAACAATATTATCATCAATGGCACCGACACTTTCACCATGAGACATCACTCATTGTGTGTAATTTTTTTAAAAAAAAACAACAAAATGAAATAATAAAGCTGTATTTAAAAAAAAAAATTATATAAAAATATAAAAAAATTGATCAGCCAGGGAAATAGTTGGGATTACCAACACTATGTAGATCAAAGATTGAGGCTCTGCCATTTGTGAGGGATGTAATAAACAAGAAGCTACAAGGCTCTAGTAAAAAGGCCTAAAGCCCCTTTTATCTATTGAACTTTGCTAATTAGGACCTTTTACCCCTAAATTTCGACTCGGTTCAACTTGTCCCATAACTCTGCAAATTGGGAACTTTTACCCCCAGTCCAATTAAATGAAGAATGTGTACTAAAATGAAACTAAAAGAAAAATTAAAGGGCTAACTAAATCATTTGTTCGATGGTTGACTTTTGTGAATAAACAATGAAAAGCCGTAACACAAACTTATAAGTAAAGATAAGGGAAAAATTGTCAATCTAAAATGTGAAACTGAAGCCTTTTTACTTGTAGTTTACTCACAAGGATCAACCATTGAATAAATGATTTAGTTAGCCCTTTAGTTCTCATTTTATTTTTATTTTAGTACACATTCTCCATTTAACAGAGTTAAGGGGGTAAAAAGGCCCAATTTACAAAGTTTGAGAGGTAAATAGAACTGAGTCAAAATTCATAGAATAAAATGTCTGAGTTGATAAAGTTCACGGGGCAAAGGGGCTTTAGGCCCTTGCATGGGTCATAAAACATCCTGAAAAACTGTGGGTTGGAGTAGTTTGCTTGATGGTAAAGACAATACAAGGAGTCAAGTCTGTTGGCAAATCCAAAAAGGAGATTCTGTTAAGCTCTTGGGTTTCAGTGTGATGTTCTGTATCCGTTTTAGACGTGTTACAAGTTGTCGGATCGTAGAATGTGACATTATGCGTTATAAGTGGATGTCTTTTAACACATCTGTAAATTGTAATAGTTCATAACCATCACAATATAATTTTTACTTCATTTACGTAGTTGAATATTTTCTTATCATTATAACAAAATAGGATTGTAGCTGTTAGTATTTGGTAACGAGTAGATAAAATCACTAATAAATCGTTAATGATTGCATTTTGTCCCATTTAGCCATTGATTTTTTCCCCCTTTTTTATTCAAACAAACCACTGATATTTTAAGTATGACTAAATAAATTAATGATATGACCAAATAGACCACTAATATAACAAAAAAAAAAAGAAGTGACTAATGTTAGTTTACATGAAATAGAAGAATATTCTGCCAAATATTTCTTGATGGTAAAATGATTTCATTCAGTAAAGACCAAATCGGGTTGTGAACACCAAGCTTAGTAAAGTATCTAATAGGTCACTTTCTCAACAACGCTTTGGCTACCTGAATGAAGGGCTTTCAAAGCCAATGATCACAAGAATCAACCTTATATTTAGTCAAGGTGCAATTCAACTTTACTTGTTAATGTTTTTATCCAAGTTTTGGAGTGGCCTGTTGTGTCTGCTTTTGTAAAATCAGTGGTTTATTTGCCATAACAAAATCAAATGGCCTAACTGAGCCAGAACACTAAAACTAGTGATTTTTCTTTTGAACTCTTTTCTAGCTCTAATACTACTTATAAAGAAATTAGTTTAATGGAAGTAAAATTAAGTAATATTCATCAAATGCCTTGCATCAAAAACTTCAACTCAATCAAGATGAAAAAGCCCAAGATGGAGGGGCATTTTAGGCTTTTGCTTTAGGGCCCAAAACGCTATCCCAAGTTTAGGGCTGTCAACGAACCAAAACAACACAAATGAGAATTGTTCGTGTTTGTTTATTTAGGTTTTTAATGAATACAATTGTTCGTGTTTCTTCATGAATAACAATAAATGAATCAAACAAAAAAACTTGTTCGTAAACTGCAATACATGAACACAAATGCGTTCATGAACAATATATAAAATATGTTCATGATCAATTTAAACAAATGTAAATGAACATAAATGAACGATATATGTTAACATGTGTGTGTGTGTTACTATACAGAATAAATTAATAAATAAACAAATGAATGAATATAGATGAACAATAATTGAACTGTGCATGAACATAAATAAATAAACATAAGCTTACATTTGTTTGTTCGTCTAAATAAACGAACAGAAAATTATGTTCGTGTTCGTTCGTTTAACTTAATAAATGAACACAAATAATCTCCCGCCAAAAGATTCATCAATGTTTCACCAAATGTTCGGTTCGTTTACAGCTCTACATAAACTATCATGGCAATAACACAAAATTAACATTAACAGTAAGATAGTCAGTTTTAAAACCCAACACTTAATGTTTGAGTGAATTACCCTTTTCCCCCCAAGTTTTGGTCTCAACAACACTTTCACTTCTCAAGTTTGAAAACCCAACAATACTTTATTTCCACTATTTGAGGTCAAAGAGTTAGTCTCTTAGCTTTGACTCATCATGCTTTAGTTCATCAACTTAACAAAATATATCGAGTTAGTCCATAGTAGTATGGAATGGATACGACATCAATTTTTTTTTTTGTTAACACCTGAACATTCAATTCCTCTCCACCGTTCGTGTCACTATCCCCAACTCAACTAGAACAGTCTACGTCCTTTTCTTGATTCAACCAATTGGCACAAAGGCTAAGGAGATTCGCCTGGAGCACCGCCGGAAGGGGCCCTCAATGCAGCGGTGAAACCATTGAAGTCTTTTCCCCAGCACCGCCGTGTTGCCCTCCTCTTTGGCACTGCACCTCTCTTATCCCAAGCTCTGCCACATCGTTCTTTCTCCTCTTGAGCACCGCCACATCGCCCTCTCTTCTCCCAAGCACCGCCACATCACCCTATCTTCTCCCAAGCACCGCTATGTCGTCCTCATATCTACTCAGCACCACCGCATCGTCCTCCTTTTCGGCACTACACCATCATGTCACCCTTTCTTCTCCTCGGCACCATTGCGTCGTCCTCATCTCTCCCTAGCACCATCACGCCAACCTTCGATTTAAAATGCCGTGAGCTCGCCAACGAATCAATCATGGAGGATTTCTCAACAATTTTGTATCAATCGATCTCCAATGTTAGATTTCTGCTTGAGCCTTTAATTTCTTGCCCTAAATCCATCACCAGCTCCCCCACAAACTAGATTTGAAGGAAAATTCACATCACCGGCTTACTGAAGGCGTTAAAGTCACGTGGCTAGGTCGTGCACGCTTTCTGTCATATAAGGGACTAAGTTGCTAAATCTAGTAAAGTTTGAGGATTAGGTCATTATCAGTATCAAAGTTGAGGACTAAGTGATACTTAGTCAAAGTTAAAAGACTAACTTGTGCAAGTTTGCTGAGTTAAGGGACTAACCATGCATGTAAGCCTTTTTTAAATTTTAGTGAGTGTTTTAAATTATCAGTTTTTCCTCTTTATAAATATTTTTTTTTTCTTTACTTGAGTTGAAAACAGAAAGCGGTAAAAGTAGGTTTCCAGTTAAACCTGAATATAAAAGTGTAATTAGTACCAAACTATAGGGGGAAACTGCAAGTAACCCCACTTTATTATGTCATGGGTACATATTACCACTGAATAATGACGCACCATTTTGAATATATTTCAACTTACCTTATGATATCCTATATGAATATAAATGTATCTCAATTTATATTACTCCGTTTTACCTATAAACAAAATAATGCAAGTCAGAGAAGAATAGAATACAATAATCTAACACTCGTCCAGAAATTTCTACCTTCCAAACTATGGGTTACAATTATTTTTTTGCTACCGTTATTTTGAAAAAAAATTGTAAATTGACTGTCCATTATGCCAGAATGAGATGGAAATGAAGAAGAGAGGAAGAGGGGAAAGGCTCAAGAAAATATATGTCTCTATTAAATTTGTACAAAAAAATTGGATTCTGATACATGAAAATTGACAAGAAATCTGAGGAATTAGTATAGATGGGAAACAATTCAAAACATTCAAATTTCCTTTCACAAATATTCATCTATCCGTTGGTGTTGGTAAGAGGCAGCAGAGAAGTGACATTTCTGGGATCATGCGTCTCTGTAATTGATTCACCATCTGCTTTTAACACATTGTTCTCACTGGACCAGGGGAAAATAAGAAAGATTCTAATTAACAAAAAAAAAACACACACACATATAATATAACCCTATAATTTCATCACTTTCCTGCCAACCAATTAATTTTTTTTTTTTTTTACCTCAGATGCATTTGTATAAATGTATAAGGTTGAGAGTATATAGATATCTAAGGACAGGGGAAAGTGGCAGAGGAAGCTCCGCCGGATGTTCCCAGACACCTAGGCCATTTTATCGAGACTATAGATTTTTTTCTTAAGTCTATCAGTCTACCATATACAAGCATGAAACACACATGAATATAGATGCGAACAAACAAAAAACCTTTCTGTTAGTGTGTCTGGGCCAAAAGAGTCGACGGGCGTTTCTCCATTGGCATCAAAAGCTTCGGATTTTATGCAGATTTTATCGTCAACGTCCGGAAGACCTGGAGTTGGGAAATCGTATCCCCACCGATATATCTTCTCTGAGTAATTAACACAAACAGGTGGCAGGTGTGAATCAGAGGCGACGTCAGCAGCGCAAGCCCGGCACTGGCTGAGGCGGTGACGCACGAGGAGGATCTCGGCCTCGACTAGTTGGATTTGGCGGTTGAGGTGGGAGATGACACGCAAGCAGGCGCCGAGACGGTGCTGGGGGCGGCGGTGGGGGTGGAGCGAGCGGACGAGCTTCATGATGTTGAGGAGCGGTGACGAAGTGGAGGGGGCCCATGATGTTGGTGGGGCTATTTACAGGGCGCGGACGCTGGGGAAGCGGCGGGGTTAGGGGACGATGGTCGGTTTTGGGTGGAAGGGTTTAAGGAATTTCGGCCGAAAGATTGGATTGATGGGCGAATCGCAGCCTAATTCGGCCAGAATATTACTGACTGCCAATATGCCAGGTTCATGCTCGCCATGACGCACTAATTAAATATGAAGGGGATAACTACAAAAGTGCCCCTAAGGTCTTGGTAAACATACACATTGCTGTACTAATAAGACTAAAACATTTTACTCTATATTTTTCCCCAGTTTTGAAAACTCTTTCCATAAACATAAAAAATACAGTATCTACTCTACAGAAAACACAAAACTGGAAGCATGGAAAGATAGTTGCAAATATGGCTGCTTGACCATTTAACTGTTAAGTAGTTTAATAAGATTAAATATTCAGGGAGTAAGTGTATGGTTCTAAAACAGAATGAGATAAACTGCATTTTCACTGGCTCAATTACACTTTCTCATGAAATTTTAGTTAAAAGTATATTTTTCCTCCTTTGGTTTCAAAAATTACACTTCCCTCATTATTCTCTAGATGTTAATTAACTGTAAGTCAACAACATGAAAAGGCAATTTTGTTGAAATATAGGGAAACTAATCTTTTAAAATTTTCAATTTAAATTATTCAGAAATTGTCTGTCAATAAATTCAAAATTTCTAATAACTGTCAATTTAGATTGGAGTATTATTTTTTTCTCTATGTTAAAGAAAAAAGCCATTTTTTTCTCAATGTTGACTGATGGTTTTAAAGGATTGGAGATGAAAGTGTAATTTCTTTCACCATAAAGCTAAGTATAATTTTGACCATGTGGCCTCTGGTACTATATAATTTTTTTTTTTCAGTACTTCAATCAATAATAAATAAATAATACAAAGTACGACAAATATAGTCACACCATTCACAAAAGTGACACTTAGGCTAAGGCCACTGGGGTTTTGAATCATCATTTTCTCGTTAGAAACACTTTGGACCATAATTAGGCTCAGTTTAGTTCCAGAAAATTTTTCAATTTTTTTAAAAAATTTTCTGAAAATTAGAAAATAAAAAAAACATGTTTAGTTAAATAATTTTCATGTTCACTTTTCTTAGAAAACAGTTTTCTAATTTATGAAGACATGGAAAACATTATTTTTGTTATTTTCCAAGTTTCCTAACCCCTCTCTCTCACGTCTCCATCTCTCTCTCGAGACGTCTGGATCTCTCGATCTCTACTTGTTCACATTCCGTCCTCGCCATATCTTGCTTTCCGCCACCATCTGACCAGGCCATATCCCACTTTCCACCGCCATCTGACCAATCTCCTTGTCACCGCCGTCCAACCAGCATCATCAAACTCTTCAAACGCCGCGTTGGCTGGCCTCTATCTAATCAACTTCTCAAGATCGCTAAATCCTCTCATCTCTCATTTGATTACAGGCGCCTGAGCTACCATTGGGGAATGAAGTGATCCTGGGGAAGCAATAGCAGTGGCATCGAAGCTCTGGGATTACGGAGTCGGTGGCGGAAAATGGGATGTCGACAGTGCTGGAAACGGTGGTGCAGACATAAGGAATAGAAAAATTGGGAGCCTAAATGGCAAAGAGCAAACAGTTGGGGGCTGACTTTGTGAATTTTACATTTTTTGCTTTAGAAGATGATAGACTTGGGAAAGTATTCTGTTATAGTGCACAAACTTTCCTTCAACTTTCAACTAAAGCATCGAACTTTTCCAATGTATTTGTATATGTATATAATCATATTTACTTGCTTTACAACAACTAAACATATTTTCTAAAACACACTTTAAAAAATTGTACATAGAAAATGAAAACAGATAACAGAAAATGAAAAGGAAAAATGTTTTCTACATCCAAACACCTCCTAAGTTTTTTAACCCACACATTGTAGTGGAAATGATCGTCTATGCTTGCTGTAGAATAATGTGGTAGTTTTAAATTCTAAAAGTTTTCAAAGTTTAAGGATGAAAATACAACTTTATCCAAAGATACAGGACCTTTTGTGTTATGCAACGCTCAATTTACCGTCCCTGAGCTTTGTCGCCACACCTTGACTATGGAACTAACAGACCATGCCTTCACAAGCTTGCCCGGTCAAGAAAGACACATGGCGACTAACCTTTGCCACTTCTGCTGGAGACCAGGCCCAGGCCAAAAATGCCATACAATTAGCTCCATCACCCCAGATCATTGCTCGTCCTACAGAGAACCCCATCATGAGACTGGTATTGCCACTAGTCAGAGCCTTAGGTCATCAATGCAATTGTTAGATCAAAGCATGACAGGGAGAATCTGTGGTGATTATGGTTAAAATCTGGGCATGATTGTTAAATAGAAAAATATAGACACAAAAGGGAAGAAAAGAAATCTATAGGGACTAGAAATGGGTTTGACCATTCAAAGAATAACCCAAAAAGGAAAAAAAAAAAAAAAAAAGGAAAGGAAAAACGACATCATGTCAATTAGTGTTCAGTGAACATTATCTCCTCTATGCTGGTTAATAATATTGCTCAAAATTTCAAAAAACATACTCATCCATGCTCAATTAAATAACAAACTATATTTTACATTGGTTGGTTATTGACCATTGCTGTTTTCTTTTTAAACTCGAATATACCGACCATGTCTTAAGATTGGTCAAATTGGCAAGTCTTTACTAAATTCAGTAGTCAACTCAGCATTAAATTGTTTCTTCTAATATGTGGTTGTAACAAGCACTTCTAGAATCCATTTCTTTAATTTTTGCATCATTGCTCAGTTTCAACCCAATTAAGTGAGTTTTAAATCTTTAGTTTTTTTCCAATTTAATGCAGGATTTTTTTCACGGAATATACTCATTTCATATAGAAATACTCTTGTGATTTAACAGAGAGTAGTAAATTTGGCTCATTTAAAAATATGAGTGGTATATTTTAGTTTAATGGAGTACAAACCATAGTTGGTTTTTTTCTTTTGGTGAATTTTTTCCCTTCTACAATTTATTAAGCAAGCAGTGAAAATTATAAGAACCCTTAGATTTGCTCTAATTACCTCTCACTATTTTGACAAAATATATTATTTAACCCTTAGGATTTTCTAAAAACCTAAAGTTACATTCTTGCTAGCTAGACATTTTAGATGTTAGGAACCGACTCTTCAGGTCTTGGATTGCCAAACAAGAAATAAAGTTAATTAGATATGAGCATCTAGCCAAAACATGAAACATCAATGATTGAATCTACCTTTTTTAGAGTTAAAGAACATAATAAACTTTAGTACCTTGTCATATTCCTAGAGATGGCCACCGGGTCGACCCTATTCGGGACCAGCTGGTCTTGGGGCTAGGTTGAGCAGGACCGGGCTCTGACTGGTCCCAAGGGGGGTAGTCCAGGGTCAACTTCAAGGCGGGGCGAGGCAGGTTTAGCTTTTTTTGTTTTTTTATTTTTTAAATTAGAAACATAATTAATTGTATATGCAATAAATATTTTTAAGAAAAAACACTACATCTGAAAACATAAATAAATATGTAAGTTTTATTAAGTAAAAAAGTGAAACACTTACAAATAATCAGAACGGGCCTTACATTTTAAAATAGCAAAAACGTTCTGAAAATGATGAAAAATAGAAACATATGATCTGTGCTTAACAGTATAATCAAATCAAATACAAACTACATGTATGATTGAAAAAAAAAAATTCAAGACTCGGTATCGAATATTACATCATCATCCAAACTTTTTTTGTCTTGCTACCGGAGTGCTGTGAGGCTCCAATCTCGATTGCATATTGTAGCAACGTGATTTTTAGGAGTCGCCACCAATCAGTTTTCTTAGGTCGATTGGATACCTGAAAAATGATCTGCGAGAGATTCTAAGATCGTGAGTCGGTTACGCTAAAATAACCCTATTAAAGCGCCCGGGAATTGGTACCATGGGGTTCAGTTTTATCTTTTCCTAATTATTTATTTCTTGATCTAATCTTTGATTTAAAGTGATTTTTATGAATTTTATTTAATTTTTAATTCCAAACCAGGGATCTTATCAGACCAATCGAATATGGAATAAACAATCTGTCTCGGGATTTTATCAGACCACCGAGAACAGACATCCAACCGGGGATCTTATCAGACCAACCGAATATGGAATAAACAATCTGTCTCGGGATTTTATCAAACCACCGAGAACAAACATCCTGAAAAATAAATGTCAAGTACTAAAAATATAAAAAAAAATTACCTTCATTTGATTTCTTGCTAATGTCTATATAATGAGAAAAAATAAGAAAAATCTAAGTAATTAAAGAACTAATTATTATTTATTCTAAGACACATTATGAGATCCTAAAACCAAATTGCATAATCCTAAAATTAAGTTAATAAAAATGAAAGATGACTGAGGTAATTTAAGAAAATAAAATAGAATAAGCAAAAAAAACATACTAGGTGAAATTAATGACTAAATTTAATGGGTGCCCAAAACAAACAAACAAAAAAAGAAAGGAAAAAAAAAAGAAAACGCTTGCTGTCAGTGATTGATCTGCAAAACAGAAGAACGTTAGTGACTTAGATGGGTGAAACAGAAAAGTCTAGGGACTAAATGGCGATTATACCAAAAGGAGAAGAGAATGGGTCAGATCCGGATCGCGGGTCCGGTTCGCGGGTCTGGAAACGGGTCTCCTCCGATTTCGTCTCGATTCTCTTCAGCAGCGGTGGAGGAAAGCTCGGGGGTGCTCGGGCTTCAGAGACGGCTGCACGAACAGCTGACCGGAGGGGCAGCCCGAGCGCTGTCGCATCGAGAGCAGCGGCGGAGATGGATTCGAACGCCGCGGGAGTGGTGCTCGGGCGTCTCCTTCCTCCGATTTACGTCACCGGCGGTGAGGAGACGTCTAGGATGGTGGTACAGCGTGGGATGGAGTACGGGCGGCCAGCTTGGAGGGGTGACGGTGAGAGATTGGCGAGAACTGGAGCGCGAACGGTGACGGCGGCAGAGGTAAAAGGTTTAGGTTTTTTTGGAAAGAAGAGGGCTGAGACAAGGGACTAAACAGCAGTTTCCCCTTTTTTCGTCAAAGCTTAGGGTTTTGATTTTTCTTTTTCCTTTTTCTCTCGAAATTTGAGCCTATATTTATAATGGAGGGTCCCTTAAAACGTGATTAACAACATCTCTAAAGTTTAAACCTGATTAAAATCAAATTTGAGGAAGTTTAGTCCAATTAGGAGAGAATTACATGAAATTACAGTTTAAGTCCAGTAGAACTCTAAATCTGTCCATTTGACCCTAAACTTTCAGGAATTGCCAGATTGGCCCTAGAACTTTGAATTTTGCTCAAACTTTCTAAAAATCTCCCATTTTCTCCCAAACTTTTTCTTTTTCCCAAATTGACCCTACAACACTCTTAGGACTCCAAATTAGTACCTAAACTAAATTAACTCCTATTTTTACCCTAAATGATCAAAAAAACCAAAAATTACCTAAAAGACTAAAATGCCCCTATAAAAATCAAAATGCTCCTAAACTAATTTTCCTAATCTAAAATTTAAACAAAAAGTTAGTGCCCGGACAAAATTGGGTGTCAACACATATGCATACTTCTACCGCCTCAGGTATCAATCTTAATCATTTCTCCGATATCACCCATTTTCCTGCACTAAATACTGCTTTTGATGATACGGTAGAGACTAAAATGACAAGAATCTCCTATACGATTATCGACAAAATAAAAAACCTTGATCTCTTTTGTTTCCACTATTCTAATATGTCGACATCACTTGACTCAAACAATATGTTGAGATAGTCATCGACTTCAACTAATCCTGATGTCGTCGGTTAGGATTGTTTGAGCATTTGGAGGGCCGGGTTGAATCTTAATGAGATTGATCTCCTTGGAGGCTTGGTTTGAGGAGTTTTGGATCTTACCTTATCCGAATGCCGCTCGCAATATAACTTGTACAAAGAATGCAAGTACTTGGAAACAGTAGCAGACATAACAAAAATATTTATATGAGACATTTCTAAATAAGTATGAAAAATTCCTTCAAGCAATGTTGTTGTGCTCGATAATTTGACATATGGGTCAAGCAAAGAAGCAACTAAAAAGATAGGTGAAATGTTTTCGAAATACTTTGACATATGCTCGTTAATCTGATTATTTGTGCTCGTTAATTTGACATATGCGATTATCGACAAGATAAAAAAACCTTGATCTCTTTTGTTTCCACTATTCCAATATGTCGATATCACTTGACTCAAATGATATGTTGAGATAGTCATCGACTTCAACTAATCCTGATGTCATCGGTTGGGGTTGTTTGAGCATTTGGAGGGTCGGGTTGAATCTTAATGAGATTGATCTCCTTGGAGGCTTGGTTTGGGGAGTTTTGGATCTTACCTTATCCGAATGCTGCTCGCAATATAACTTGTACAAAGAATGCAAGTACTTGGAAACAGTAGCAGACATAACCAAAATATTTATATGAGACATTTCTAAATAAGTATGAAAAATTCCTTTAAGCAATATTGTTGTGCTCGTTAATTTGACATATGGGTCAAGCAAAGAAGCAACTAAAAAGATAGGTGGAATGTTTTCGAAATACTAAAGCCACTTAGCTCGCATAGCTTCGACTGTCGGTTTTAACAACTCATAATCTTTAAACAGATGTAAAGCATATGTAATGTTCACTAAATGAAGCAAAACTTAATGAATGGTTGGATAGTAAACACTAGAGAAAAATTCAGTAGCCTCGTAAAAAAGCTTAACCAATTCACCAGTTTTAGAACATTTTTCCCAAACTTCAGTCATAAGAAATTCACAGCTCATTTTTAAATTCATGAAATGTGTCAACAAATTTGCATACGGTTATACATCTTGTAACATCAAATATGTGGAGTTTCAACAGGTTAGGCAATCCAATTTAAACCGTTTTCAAGAAAATTCTTTTTGATTTAAAAAAAAAACCTTTTAAATTCATGAAACACAATAAGACTTGATTTCAAACACATCAATGAGTTCTAAATGAGTAAAATTTCATTTTGGAGAACTTCTAAACCCTTTTGCACACAAAGGTTCAAAATATGACACATGCATCTAACGTGAAAAAATGTACAATTGAGAGGTAGTTTCAATGCTTGACTCAAAAGATGAGCGGCAACATCATTATTTGAAGCATTATCAAATAAAATGCACAAGACTTTATCAGCACAAAAATAGTTACGTAAAGTTTCTAAGATACAATTGAATATGTGATAACCAGTATGATCCATTTCAATGACCCTAAATGACAAAATTCATTTTTGAATAATCCAATTATAATCAATTCAATGAGAAGTAACACAATAAAATGATTGACCTATAGGTGATGTCCACATATCAGAAGTGAATGTCATACAATGATTAAGAGCATAAAAATAGGCTTGCAAATCTGATTTTTTGACTTTAAATAATTTAAATCTTTCTTTCCTAACTGTTTTCCTAGACACTTTTTTAAATGTAGGATTTAATTATGATTTTATTCAAAATTCTAAGTGTACATCTTCAGCTTGTGAAAAAGGTTTTTCAATAAGAATCACCCAATTTATCATGCCTTCTTTACAAGATTGTTAGTTAAAACAAAGTATACTTGGTCCGCCAGCGCCGGTTATAGACCTAAGCTGTGTTTGTCCTCCAAAACTAGTCCCGGCACTGAGGAGGGCATTCGGATATTGATTTTCAATATGTTGCTTTAGCGTTCCGGTGCCGAAATTCTTTTTATGCACCAATTTGTTCCCGCAATGTTTGCATTTCCCGTACCTCGACTCCCCTTTGTGTATGAGATCATAATGCTCCCAAACCTAAGCAGTTAGTTTCGAGGATTTACCTTGTGTTTGGGTTTCCTCCACAACGGCTCCACGAGTTGTCTTAGTCGGTTGTGTTGACGGATCCCCGGCTGTCGTTGCATCCAACTCTTCAACTTCATCATTCGATAATTGATCGTCAAGTCCCAAATCATAATTCGTCATATTGATTCCGACATCATCGTCGTGCAACTCTTCAATTGAGATGCCTTTAATGGCAGATTGAGAATGGCGACGGAACAAGCCTCGGAGGCTGGTGGTGCGGGAAGATGAAGTCTCCTTCAAATTGCCTTTTCCTCTTGAAGCCATGAGTCACGAACTAGTAGTAATAATTAATGCAAAATTAAGAGGAGATTATGAAGATATTAGACGGAGATTAGTAAGAAATTTGGAAGAGATTAAGAAAAAAAAACTCAAATGCTTGAGAGACTATAGTAGAGGAAGAAGAGATTGAGTGATAGTGTGAAGATAAAGTAAAAATGGCATTGGTATTTATAGGGGAAGGCAAAAAATTATTTGAACAAAAAAGTCCTTAAAATTTAGTTGTTTGGAGGAGTGAAAATGGAATTTTGGGGGCTAAAATGGAGCAGAAAATCGTTGGAGAGCCTACTTTGTAATTAATTCATTAAAACAAAAAAATTTACAAGTGTTTGTTGCAAGGAGCCGTTGGGGCTCTCCAAGCCCGGCCTGTCTTGAGCCAGGGTCAGTCCACAGGGCAAGTCAGGTTTCGTAATGGGCCGGGGCAGTCTGTTTTACACAATCACCTTCCTTCAATCCCATATTTGTCCCATATATATGCGGGTTTATACTGGGCTATGCCGAGTCGGGTTTGACTTGCAAGCCGGTCCCGGTTTGGACTGGATTGAACCGATCCATGTCCCACCTCTACTTCCATCCTCTATATATGTAAATCATTATATTCAATCATCTGTTTCTGGCTAACGCTCTTTGTGGTCAATATATTGTTTTTTGTTTGTCATCTTAGAAATTGGTTAGGAGGTTTTTAATTTCCAAAATGAACAATGCAATGTAACTATAGGTTTAGAATTTATTTCTCAAAATAGGATGGAGCAATTGTAGGTTGGGGAAAAGTCATCGGTTCTGTAATTTTCTCAAGTGAAGGGATCAAAGAAATTTGGATCGTAGTGCCTAGTAAAATCAGCTTCTGGCCACTAAGGCAGATCTCAATCTTTCATTGGAAGTGGATTCCCTGGTACTTCAAGAAGCATATGTTTTTTGTGTGATACAGATGTGTAGTGAATTCTGTTAAGAATTACTAGACAGGCAGGTGAGCAATTTTCCACTTCCATAGAACTTCTAAATTGATTTGAGCTGTTGTGTTTTCCTCACTTTGTTGTTTGTTTCCTAATTCGTACGAACATGGTTAGACTTTTGCCTATGAAATGAAATTCTTAAGCATCTAACATTGGGAACAAAGGATCCAAATAAATGTATGACAGAAGCAAACTTCCTAAGGAGCTAGAGTCAAAAACCTGATTGCACTGTTTACCAAGTTACAACAAATACTGGTAGGCTCCCAGAATAAATAAACATTTCCTGACAAAAAGGTGATAGAATCGAAGGCCCATTAAGATAACTAGGCTACACACACACACACACACACACACAAAATAAAAATAAAAAATATAATACAACAATAGGAAGAAAGTAACATTACCAGTATTATACATATCAGCCTGCAGGAAATTAAAGAAATGAATTACAGTTTGATAACAGCAAAACCATCCAGCTCAATTGGAGTTGTCAAGCCAATGGCAAGAATTATTCTCTGAAACACAACAAAGGACAGCATCACCAACCCCTCAGGAATCAATGGAGATGAGTTGTGCTACAACCGCAAACTCTTTTTCATGTCAGCCTGGAAGAGAACTCCAGCAAAATCTCATCAGTTTCGCTCACCCATGAGTATTGACTGCTTCCCAGACTAGGTTCCTAGGAACCGGATTGGCAAGGTCTCGAGCCTGCAAGGCTGCAGCGCGGAGGGTGTCGACTGTCATGACATTGGCCTCCCAGAATGATGCACAATTATACGGCAGATTGTGCTTCTTGCACAGCTCTCTAATGAGCGGGGAGATCATCCTCAGATGGCACCTAGGCAACCGCGGAAACAAATGGTGCTCAATCTGAAACTGTAGACCCCCATGGAACCAGTCCATCCAAGATGAGCAGGAGATGTCAAGTGAACCAGTTGTTTGCTTCTCAAACCAGTCACTCCCACTAGGAGGACCGAGATAGACAACTGAAGAGAAATGATTCAAACAGAACTGAATATGCTGGATTCCAGTTACCACAAAACTAGCCACAACAAACATAATCTTCTCCTTCCAATTGGGTAAAAACGAGACAAGCAAAGGGTACCAAGTCCAGAAGACAAGCAGCCCGAAGATCTCCTGGCCCCTGTGGGGCACCCTTCTGTTGGACAACAAGAGTGAGAATGACTGTGCAAACAGATTAATCCTAGCAAAGCACATCACAGGATAAAAGGTCCAGTGCTGGTAGCTAATCAAGAACCTGGCACCACTATCAAAATTCAACTTTCTTTCATAAAAACGAGAGGTGAGCGAGCTAAAGAACTTAGAAGATACCGCAAACAAAGGCATGTGTTGAACATCTGGATCGTACTCCAGACTATTACAAGCGATATGATGAGCATTGTGGTTCCATTTCCACCATCCATGGCTGATTCCTGCAAGGCAATTACCACTAAGGAGCTGCGCCAACCGATTAAATTTCGAGTTAATCATAACTCGGTAATGCCCAGAATCATGCCCAATCCACCCACTCTGAATCCACAAAAACCCCAACAATCCACCACAGAAAAGATGCACCAATGTACTGTCACAGCACACGACCCCATAAACACTGACGCAAAACATCAAACAGATGAAGCACATTGTCCAGAAAACCCCGTGCCCTTTCTTCTCGAAAAGCCCCATCTTTGAGAACTCCACAACCAGCTTCCTGTAATCCTTAGAAACCTCAGAGACAGAGTAATCTTTCAGAAAGTACCCAGTAAAGAACTTGTCGAGATATTGCCAGGCCGACGCCGGATGGAAGGCGACGAACGCGTCAGTGACCTCTTGGCCGGCGAGATTCAGCAGAGGAAGCTCTCCTCCGGGGTGATCTTTGGCCCAGTCAGAGACATTGTAGATCTTGCCCTGGATAGAGATCCACAAGTCTCCGGGTTTGTTGTGGGTTTGGAGATCAGATTTGGAAATGAACCTCTTGAGGCCAGCCATTTGCGGCGAAAGAGGCGAGCAAGTGAAGAGGAAAGATCGGAGCTTTCCTCTCACCCAGTGAGAGAATATAGCGCGAGTGAGTAGATCTGAATCTAATGGAAGTTTCAGAGATGCTTATTTCTTTGTATTTTTCATGACATTTTCGGCCGCTGCCCGCTGGTTTCGGTGGTGAGCGAGAGAGATGGAGTTTGAAGGGTAGATATATGGCGAGAGGCGTTGAGTTGGATCGGAGACAGCCTAGCATGAACGAAAAGCGCCACAGATATGTTCAAAAAAGATCCTCTTTTTTTTCTATTTTTTTTTTTTTTACATAGGATAGGAAAAGAAATCGGGAAATTTAAAATTACCCTAAGATTTACCCTAACATACAGTTTGCCCATCTTAATTTTGAAAACCTACACTTTACCTCCTATTACTTTTATATTGTTCATTAAGAACTTCTAAAATTGTAATTTAAACTATACGATTGTCATCTTCCCGTAATTTCAATCTCTTTAATATTTTTTATAGTTCATATACATTATAAATTATAAGTTTTTCCTTTCTGTAAATATATATTTTTTTCTTATAAATGCATATCAGTATTTTGTAAATGTTAGTTAGCAATGAAAAAAATATCAAAAATATTGAAACTATTGGACCATGAATACTAGCTAGTTTAAATTAGGGTTTCAAAAATATCAAAAATATTGAAATTATTGGAACATGAATACTAGCTAGTTTAAATTAGGGTTTCAAAAGTTATTATTAGACACTGTAAAGGAAAGATAGGGTAAAGTGTCGGTTTTTTTAAATAGAAGGGATAACGTGTAAGTTAGACCAAACCACATGGGAGTTCTTGTAATTTTTCTAAAGAAATTTTTTTAGTAGAATTTTGCTTGATAAATTTTTGTAATATGTAGGGCGGGTTTTTTTAATTTTATTTTTTTAAAAAAAATTATGCTTGGAAAAAAATTAATTTTATTTTATTTTTGACAAAAGATGCTTTATTCCAATTAAAAGTGAGTCAAACAATATCTTACAAACCAATGATGACATAAGACTCTAAAAGACAATAAAAACCTAAAACTAGTAATAAAAAAACTACTTTTTCCTATGATACCAAATGAAGAGAAAAGAATCAGATCAAACCGAATCTTCTAAGTAAGCTAGAATAAATTTGAAATACATAACTCATAAATAACTGAAACAAAGTTTAGAACAAACCAGCAATAACTAAAAAACGCTAAAATTAACCAGGCATTATAGAACTGAACAAAACTCTTTATAAAAACAAAATGACTACTTATAAAAATTAAAAAAAATAGAGAATTACTTTATTTTATACAATTACCTTAATATATGTTACCAAGCGTCAGAATACCTCAGTAGAACCGAAATTCTAATGAACCTAAGAGAAAATTTAGATTTATCGTAGCCTATCTTCAATTGAAGATCACTTTTGAATACCAAAATCTGAAAAATATTATATCTACCATAAAATCTAATAGATAATATCATATAAAATCAGTTAATAAATAGGAGGATTACAAAAAAACCATCTGGCCAAAAATTGTAGAGGAATATGGAAGAGACGGGAGGCTGCGTTTTTTTTTTTATTTTCTTGTGAAACCTAGGAGCAAGGGTTAGGAACGAAAATTGGAAGATATATATATATATATATATATATATATATAATTTAAGTGAGTGAAGTTTTTAATTTTGATATATGACAGTTTTTTAAAGAAAAAGAAAATTTTCTACACTATAAAAATGCCCCTAAAGCATTTTTTTTTTTACACAGAAGCATCCCTAAGCACTTTTAGTTTTTGCATCAATGACATTTTCTGTTTAAAGTTGATATAATTACACTTACTTGTCTAAGGAAACTTTTTTTTTTACTCTGAAAAAACAGATTTATGAAAAAATAATTATCTAAAAATATAAAATAATCATAAAAATAAATTACTATATTTCAAAATAATAAAAGATGTATACCAAAAATGAAAAACTGAAAAATTCCAAATAATCTAAGATGAAAACATTTTTGGGAAGGAAAACGTAATTTTATTAAAAAGTATAAGTTCTACGTTTGTCCCCAATCTGTAGCACTATTTATAATTTTTTCCTCTGTTTAGATGCAAAATAATCCTTTCCCAGCTGCTGTGTCAAAAATTATGGAGATAAGCGTACGTTTATAAATTTTGGGGGTAAGAGTTGAAAGATACTAAACCTTGGGGAAAAGGTGGTCATTAAATTGCACGAAGCTGGGCATGGATCTCGTGCAATAGTGACTTAAAAAGGTCCGAACCATATTACAACAAAAAAGAAAAAAGGGGGTCCGAGCCATTACTGGTAGTTGAAAGCTATAATAGAGAGGGAAAAATGCCAAATCCCCACTGATGTTTGACACCTAGACCAGATCGCCAATATAATTTTCCATGGTTTAGATATGGCCACTAATGTTATGGTTCCATATTAGATTAGTCATTACTGTTAAAAACCCAATGATAAATGCAATAAATTATTAGTTTTGAGATCTTGGGGGTACTAATGTAACTCTTAATAAATTTTAGAAATTTTGTGTAATATATTATTTTCATTTTTTTATGCGCCAGCCATTATATTGATCACTGTCAGTCCATCACTAGATGACATAGGCTATACCAAAAGAGGTATCGCTATTCATAAATAGAAAAACTATACAGCTAGATTTGGTGATTCGAAACACATCGTGTTTTTTAAACTAATAAGAGGGAGGAATCTACTTTTTCATTTGGTTCAATGTTTACATTGCATATAAAAAACACATCGGTATTAGATAAGTGAGTTTCATTTTATCGGAGTGCAGATTATATGTAACTTTAGAATATAGTAACTAATTTAAATATTATTTCTAAAATGACCAATGGATTTGGTGATAAATAACAGTAGTTGTGGCACAAAAAATGAAAATAATAAATTACACAAAAGTTTTTAAAGTTTATTAAAAGTTACATAAGTAATCTCAAGACTTCAAAACCTACAACTTCTCGTGTTTATCATTAAGCTTGTGACAGTTGGAGATATATTCGGTCCTAAATTGTAACATTAGTAGTCAATCTAGCGCAAAACTATAACTTTAGTGACCATATAGAAACCAGAGAAAACTATAGTGGGAAACTCGGTGTAGAAGCCAAATATTGGTGGAAATTTTGATACTTTCTCCAATGGAGACAGCCAATCAAAGGTTAGATATATAAGAGACATAAGAAGTATATATATTTTTGTATGTGTGTGTATAATATTACAAGATTTAAGATTATTGAGAGAAATATATTGTATAGAGGAAACTTTTTTTTTTTTTACTTAGAAACATTATTATAAGTATATAAGGCGAAAATGTACAATTATACTGATTAAGAGGGAAAGTGTATTAATTAAGAGGAAAAGGCATGCTAATTTTTTCGGGATCTAAAGGACAATTGTACTAGTTGTTTTGCGGCATGATGTAGGATATGAACTATGAAGTGACTAAAATCGAACTGCAAACCTTTCCAACTTCCTCTCATGTCTTTAGTCCTTACGCTAAGATGTAGAGGAGATAAAGGAAATTTCTAAATATGTCTCAAACGACATTTGAACTCTTGTTATTTAATTAACTATTTCAAATAGCTTAAATTTTGAATATCCTAAATTCATTATAATGATTTAATTCAATTGCAACTCCCAACATCAAAATCTTGTAAGTAGCATTATTTTCTATGTCATCCATCCTTTATTTCTTAATATGGTGGTTGATGTGACAAAAATTTATATGGTAAAAGAACCGTAATCTAACCATTATTGATATGGTAAAATTGATATAGGAGATTGTAGAGATTTTGAGACTTTAATGTAATTACACTCACAGCAATACTTCTTCCATTGTTGACATTAAAGAGTAAAGAACAAATACATAGGGTGACTGGTACATAAAGTGATAATATTTCAACTTCGAGTCTTTTTTGTTTTTAATATTCAGAATCATCATACAAATTAATAGGGGGAGATATACTATTAGAGAAAATGACATATTAATTTTTTCAGGACGAGACAAAGATTCAATTTCTGGACCTCCCTTATGTTTTTCAAAACTCTTAGCCACTACATCAAGTAGTTGGAGATAACTTCAAGTCTTAGTGGCTGCTAATAAAAGATCTATTTGACGTATTAAGCTGGAGAATTAAAATTATTAGCATACAGGTAAATTAGTTCATAAAGCCTGATGAAGTCCCTAGCTCATGTCAAGGTGTTATTTTGTTGTCTACTTCAATTGCTAAGTTGTCTTTTTCTGACTAAACTCTAAAGTATCAGGGTTGGAGACAAGAAAAGGTTTTGGGTAAAGTTTGACAAAATGTAAAAGTTAAAGGGCTAGAAGGGGCCTTTCCAATTCTATCATTTTTTTTTCAATCAAAATGTTACAAAAAAAATGAATATAAGAGATATTTTATAACTTAATATACCCCACACTCTCCCACTTAACCTAAACCTACCATTGGCTATAAAGAGAAGTAATCTTTTGTACAAGTCAGGATTCGATTCCTTGCCACTTGTGTTAAAACTCAATCGGTGTTTTCAATTCATTTTGTGACTTTTTAGCCCTATAAGGAATTTCTTTAATTTTATACAAAAATGAAACAAAATAAAAAGTGAATCTACATAACATTTTTTGAAAATAAAAATGCATGATTAATTAGAAAATGGAGGAATCCTATCACAGAGGATATGGACTAGGCCAATCTATGCCCAACAACAGAAAGCACCAAATAGGCAACCGAACATGCAAAAAAATTGAGGAAACACAAAAGATAGATAAAAGAATAAGTAGGGCTGTAAATTTCAGGTTAGGATTGGATTCGAATCGGAACCCAAAAATTTCAGGTAATTTCTCCATCCGGAAAATGTAACCCGACCCGATCCAATTTATTACCTCAATCCGAACCGACCCTAACCCGAAAAAATATAAGGTTAGTGTTAGGTTCACCTGACAACCCACCGCTGGCCACCATTTCCTCTGCCTCTTCGTCTCCGATCCCCTTCGTTCTCATCTTCTCCGTCATTTCCATGTTGATTTAACGACTATCTAAAGCAGTGAAGCCACGGCGAGGAGCATGTCGCGACGAGGAGGGAAGGTCAGCTAACAACGAGACGATCAATCAAGACGGAGGACTAGAGGAGTTCGAATCGGTGGTCTGACACGACATGTAGTGCTGGCGAAGATAACATGATCAATCAAAGACAGGGCAGAGCTACGGTGGGCTGTCGATGAGCGGACGATGGAGAGTAGGAACCAGACAAGGCGCAACACGAGTCGCGACGACGCTGATGACCAGACCAGGCGGCAGGGAGACAAGCAGAAGTAAGAGAGAAGCAGCAGCAGAGTAGGTGAGGAGGAGGCCGAATATTTCGGGTCTGTTCGGATGAATTCGGGTTCAACCCGAACCAACCCGTTTTCTCCTTTTTAAGTCAGGTCAGTTTCGGGTTAACCCGAATAGGCTTAATTTACCTCTTTAACCCGACCCTAACCCGAAAAATTGGTTCGGGTTTCGGGTTCGGATAAATGCTTTCACCCCTAAGAATAAGCCATAAAGGACGGGACTAAGTGACAAATGTTGTCCAACAAAGCTCCAAAGGGCCAAAGTGAGGGACCACCAACCACCCATAACATGTAAGTCATGAACCAAAGTGGCAGCATCTTCGAGGAAACTTCCACTAATGCCTCCAAGAGCCCGTATAAAATGGCCATAGCTTACTTTGATGCAGACGTTACATGCTATAATATAAGACCGTTAAAGTAGCTTAATAATTTGCCAAGGGAGAAGAAAAAGAAATGAAGTTAGACGATTCACGCAAATGAGTATTTGAAACAATTTCATGGATAGGAACCCACAGCCACTTGCCTTCATTACCAGAATATGCCTCCTGCATATACTCCATTCTAAAATATATGGTAAATTTAATTATCTTAGCCTTTAAGTTTACAAGTAATTTAGGGCCCCATGCATATGCTTCATTTTGACTTATTCTTTTTTTTTTTTCTGTTTAAATGCTTTAAAGCATTAAACTAAGTTGACAATTAGGTAAGTTACGTTGTTCTTCAAATAAGTACTAAGTATGATAATTTGTTCAAATCTAGACAAGAAAGCTATTAAATATAAGTTGAGACAAAATTGAGTGAGCTCGAGTTAAATTCGAGTAATTCATTTGAATTAAGATAAAATGTTATATAAGACTGAAATCAAGGTCTTGACGTCTGGTGATTAGAACTTTTGGCTATTATAAGGAGGTCAAACATTCAATCGCCCAATTCCCCATTGACCTCCTCCTCATGTATAAAGAAAAGCAAATAAAGTTGGGTCAAGCTAAGCCAAGTTCTTGATGAGCCAAGTTTGGCTTGAAATGACTATCAAACTAAAATTTGTTTAGTCTTTTCTATCAAAAGAAATATGACCGTGCAATAAACGAGCACAAAAATTCTCAAAACAAGTTGAATACAAGCTATTTGTTTGTACTTGGCCCCTATTAATACTTTCATATCTTTTTTATAGCAACATTTTCCTTTGTAGGGTTGTCTCAAAATGAACACTGAATTAGAACGCTTACCTTTTTAAGTTCTTGAACTTTGTCTAAAAATTTTTTAACAACATTTCCACACCAAAAATATAAATAATAATTGCAAGACAATGTATATATTTAAAATGCTACAATAATATGAACCTAGAAGTCTGACAATACATATTTGGGGTGCCGAAGGAAAACTAAGAGGGCCAAAGTGCACAAAATAAGCAACCCAGAGGCTCAATCCACGGCGAATTTACTTGTGCAATTAGACTTGGGCCTTGAACTCTTCAGAGGTGCCCAAGATGGTATACCAATGTCTGAAAGTGACTGAAAAGACGAAGACAAGTGGGTCCAAACCCAATCAAAATTAATTGGTGCCTCATAGAGCATTGTGGACAAAAGGTCAGTGGCACTGACCAAGGATTGGGAGGAACACCGAATTTAAGAAGACTGCGAGAAAAGGACAAAGTCAAATTGATAATTAATCAAAATCAAATTTCTGTCGAATGAAGCATTGTTAACGTGACAATTCATTATCTGAAGCAGGGACAAGCACTAGCTTATTATGGATGACATTCATACCTGTCTTGTAGGGAATATTTTGTATTGCCCCTGTGATAAGTTGGTGCAGTAGTTAAATTAAAAAACAACAAAAAATTGTAAATAGATCAGAAAAAATTTTCATCGGTTAACCAGTTATTTTGATGATGAATGGTAGTTATAAGTGTAATTTATAACGGAAACAAAGAGTAAAAATATTAAATAATGTGTAATATTATGTTAAATAACTAGTTCTTTTGCCTGTACAATATACAGGTTTAATTTTTTTTATATATTTTAATTGTATATATAGTTACCTAATTATTTTTTATAATAATAATAATAATAATAATAATAATAATAATAATAATAATAATATGTAAGAGATTGAAAATAAATCTATATTTCATACATTTAATAAAATGTAAAATAAATTAGTTGTTAGTAGGTAAAGAGAATTAAAAGGAAAATGGAAATTGTAAAAATAGATTAATGTTTTTAACTAAAAAAAAAAGAAAGAATATTCTAGTAAAATTAAAAATAACACAATTAATTGCATCTAACCATATCTCAAACTATTTTATAAAAGAATTAAAACTATTATATAAAAAAGTATAAATCCATCACCAATAATGCAAAAAGCGTAGATAGTATGAGAAATTTCTTTCAATTAAAAAAATAATATAGTAGAAGCTAAGTTTAAAATAATTATGAATAAAATTAGAATTACCTGAAGTTATATATCTAAAGGATAACCATTTTAGAATTACATAGAATTGAAAGGTTTTTGTTTCTTCCTTTAGCTCACAAGGTTAGGCTAATTTATACAAATTATTTTTCTCTAATTACTATGTAATTAATTTTAGTTTAAAGAATTGAATTACACATTCAATGTATAAATTTGGCATAATTAGTGGATCAAAATTATTGACTAATAAATGTTAGTAACCAAAACATTAAATAAAATCATAAATAATTATAATAGAATTTCTACCATAATACTCTAGTTGATAATAATAACTCTAGAAAAAACCCAATAAAAAGTCTAGTTATATCAATCATTAAATTGAAAGGTCATGAGAGTAAATGATTAACTTTAAATCTATTGGTGTATTTTAATAGGTAGAATTATATTTTGAGATTAGTAAAAATAAAAGATAATGACTAAATTATAACTTAACAAAGATTCATGAGGATGCTAATGTAATAAAAATTCAAACAATGGAGTGTAGTTAAAGGGTTCATAAAAATATTTTGGCATTGAAGAGTGAGTTAAAAAAATTTTAAAAAGATTAAAAGAGCTCCATAATTAATGATTCCAACCTATTGTCTAGGTTTCTCCTTTATATATAGAATATAGATTCAGTAAATATAATCATTGACATGTTATTGTTAAATAATTTAGATAGAAGTAAAAAACATGGCATTAAAGAGCTTAAGAGAGAGTAGTATGTAATAAAGAAGAAAATTAAGGTAGGAGTAGTAATTTTGTCTGTTTATAAGATAAAGCTAATACAATAAGGAGGGTTAGATGGGTGAATCAGAGGAAGTTCAGAAGTAAGAGTTTAAAAGCTTTAGACTTTGTTAATCTTCTTACATAGCTATAACTCTTGAGAAGATTAATGTCATTGTTGCGAGAATGTAATATAAGTATAAGTTATACATGAATAATCATCAAGGGCGAAGGTGTTTGTAATAAAGATGCACAAAGGGGCAGGTCGGGACCAGCACGGGTCAAACCTGGCCCAGGATCGGTCAAACCCAACTTGGCACAGGTCCGTGTTAAATTTGGCAAATAGAGGGGCGGTTATAGGTTTGAAGGAGGAGAGGGCGTGAAGTGGGCTTGGCACGACCCAAGGTGAAAGTAGGCCCGACAAGCATCAAGCCCGGCATGGAGACCGACACAGCCAGTCCCAACGGTCAACTAGCACTCCAACAGCTCTAGATTAAAAAAAAAGGAAAAATTACACATTTGGTTCCTGTAACGGCCTGCAAACTTTTTTTGACCCCCAAAATTACTTTTTTGCCCCCCAACAACTATAATCTAATGGCTTTTTAGTAAAAAAAAAAAATGGGCTTTCGCTTATAAATAGGGAAGTCATTTCCACCATTTCTTCATACCAATCTTAGCAATTTCTTTTTCTCTACTAATACATTCGCTTATTTCTTTGAAGCTCTCAGTCTTATTTTCTTCATTTTTTCTTAATCATTCCTTAATTATTTTTAAAGCTCGTAATCTTCTCAATTTATTCTCACACAAATAGCATCAAAAGGAAAGGAAAATGCCTCAAGCTCTTCATCCCGCACTGGTTTGAAGTCTTTTTTTCATGGCCTTTCCCGACCGACGACCCGTGGGGCTCAAATCCAACCAATTGACGATGATAAGCAATTCGATATGAGTTAATACGACTTGGGGCTCGACGATCAACTTTTTGATGATGACGTTGAGGAGATGGAACCAACAGCATCAAAGAATGTTGGTGGAGGAGATGGTTCTCAACAGACCCTGACAAGCCATCAACCCAAACTTCCACCACAAGGTAAGACGTCGAGACTTACTGTATGGGTTTGGGAGCATTTTGGTCAAGTTTTCGAGAATGATACTCATGGAAACGATGCAAGGTTCGTAAATTGCAAACATTGCAAGATAAAGCTCACGCACAAGAAGAACTCTAGCGCAGAAATACTGAAACGGCACATGGAACCATAAGCATCCGAATTTATGTCCAGATGCAACTGCTAGTACCGGCTATCAAATACAGTTTGCAAGTACTGCTGGTGGATCAGGTATTTTTAGATTTAATAAAAAAGATTGTAGAGAATGCATGGTAGAATGGATGATATTAACTGAAAAATTATTTACACAATCGGAAGATAGGCACATGAAAAAATGGATTAAATCACAATTAAACCTTGCTTTTAAAAGAACATCTAGGACTACTGCTAGAAGTGAAGCATTTAAAATTTATGAAGCCGGTAAATCAAACTTACAAGCATACTTCTCTACTTTTGATCATTCTATCTCATTCACTAATGACATGTGGACTTCACTACTAGGGCAAGATTATTATTGTATAACTGCACATTGAATTGATAATAGTTAGGTCTTTAAAAAACGTATCATTGTATTTAAGTAGATAAAAGTCGATCATACTGGTTAGAACATATTTCAAGTTATTTTAAAAAGTTTTAAAGATTTTTTTGTCATGACAAGGTTTTTAGCATAACATTTGATACTGTATCAAACAATGATGTCACGGCTGAAACATTGAAAGAATCACTAGAACCTGTCCATGATGCCGTATTTTTTCATATTAGATGTGTATGTCATATTTTAAACTTAGCTGTCCCAAAAGGTTTTCAAGTTTTGAGTACTGAAATTACTCCAATTCGGTGGGTAATATATTATTTTAAGTCAAGGACCAAAGTTTTTAAAGAGTTTAAGCAATATTGTCTTGAAAATGGCTTCGATTTTAGTTGAAAACGTTTTAAACTTGATTGCCCTACCTGATGGAACTCGACTTACTAGATGTTATGGATGTGATGCCATTTACTGCACACATGACATGTTTTATAAATTTCAAATAAAAGAAAATGATTTTGAAACAAGAGATGTGAAATAAACTATCAAAATTGGCTGCTGTGCTACAATATTTTTATGAGGCCATTGTTTTTTGCTCTGGTGTATGTTATCACACATCGCACAAAATTTTAATGCATTTGGTCAATATTGCATAGGTTTTTAACTAATACAAGGATGATGAGTTCTTAAAAGACACAATTAAGGCCATGAAAGACAAATGAATTTTATATTTCAGTACTATAGCCCCGATCTATTTACTTGCATCTGTACTAGAGCCGACCATCAGAATCACGAGTACACAATAGCTACTTAAGGGTTATTATAGTTTCTTAGAAATGACACATATTTCTGTTCATGCTATAACTGCCATTATTGATGAGCACTTGCAAGAGTTATTTAAGATTTATGCCAAACGACATAAGGATAAGGTTACGAACGCTACTTCCTTTGCCATCGGGTGTTCATCATTGTTGGGCTTATCATCATTCAATCCGTCGGAACAACTCCTCAAACGGCCTTATGCTGCAACATCCGGTCTTAATGAAGTAGATGCATACCTCAACTTGGTTTTGGAAAATAGTGAAACCGACATTCTATAATGGTGAAAAGCAAGAAGCAACAAATTTTCAATACTCTCTATAATTGTCAAAGAAGTTCTAGTTGTTTCCGTCTCAACCGTTGCATCTGAGCCAGCTTTCGGCGCTTGAAAACGTGTAATTTTAGAGAAACGTGCAAGGTTATCAGTAGATGTAGTTGAAGTTTATATATGTAACCGCGATTGGGTCTTGCAGCTTTAAGATTACAAGACCACAAAAGTTCCAACAAGGATAACCCCGATGAGGTAGATGCTTAAATCCACAGCTTACTCATTATTTTCTTACTTTATATTTGATTTGATTTTGCTGTTTAGCACAGATCGTAGCTTTTATTTTACATTTACTTTTATGGAACGTTTTGCTATTGACTCATGTAAAGCTCGTTCCATGTTATATAAGTGCCGTTTGACTTTAAAATTAATAAAATTTCACATCGGTAGTCATGTTTTACTCTTAAAATAAGTAGTTTTAAAAATTTTGTTTTAAAATTAATTTTTAAAAATATGAAATAAAATTAAAATTAAAAATTGCTAGCTTAGGCCTGGCGTAGGCCTAACTCGGCCCAGGACCGGGTCAGACCCGGCACGCCTCAACTTGGGTCATGTCGGGGCCCTTTAAACCCAAGACCGGGCCTAGGCGGTTCAGGCCGAGCCGGGTCGGCCCACTGTGCATCTCTAGTTTGTAAGGGAATCAGATCAATAGTGGTGCTTAATTTATTTGTGAAATATTTTTTTAGAGGTTTGTGAAAAGTGTAGTAAAAAGTGACACATGAAAATGCTTTTAAAGACACGTAATTGTTTTTTTTGTTGAGTAAATCGCATTTGTTAGGATTAAATCACTTTTCTTACATGAGATGTTGGTGTTTATGAGTAATAGAAAGGCGATGATCAATTAGCGCTAGATTACCAATAAAAGTGATAAACAAGATGAAGAGGTTGTTAAAATATGGTAAAAGTGATGAAGATATAGAAAAAAAATGATATATAATTAGAGTGTTTATTATAAAAGACGTTTCTAAGTCTATAAAGGTGATTTTGCTAATATAGTTAAAAAAGAGTTTAAAGCTAAAGGAAAAATGTTTATTGTTGTTAAAAAATGCATTTATGTTTTGGTAAAGGCGATAACGTCATTAAAAAATGTTTATTGCAGTTAAAAAATGATTTTTTTGTATGGCAAATAGAAAATGTGATAAGCAAATAGAAAAGGTGACAAGCAAAATAGAAAAGACAACAAGACAAATACAAAAAACGACAAGAATAATATCACTTTTCAGAAAACCTAATCACACAAATCCTTTCCTCTATCAACCAAACCCTTTGTTATTCAATTTTTTTTTGGCAAAATGCTTTGGTTGAGTTTCCAACTTCAGTAGGTTCACCACCACATTTTGCCACCACGCCCCGTTACTACCCTAACTCGTCTGCCATTGTTCCATCTTTAGACCTAGCATGATGGTGCCTTTGGTAATCCTCATGGCAACAGCGTCAACACCATCAGTGTCACCATCTTTTCATGTTTAGGTGGGTGACAATCTGCACGATGTTTTTCTTCAATCTGCTTAATAAATTTGATAACCAACCAAACATCAGAGCCCACTAAGCACTAGGAGTAAACCTTCTTGTGGTAACGATTTAGGCTTGGAGGAAGAGGCACAGTAGGCAAACCATTGCCAGGTGAGAGAGTAGTAGACAAACCATCACTAGGTGAGAGAGTAGAAGATGAAGCATCAGCTAGAGAGACGAGAATGACATGCTAGAGATTTGGTATTTCATCAAGGGTATCATTGACATGTATGACCCACAGGAAGTAAGGCGTGTTTTAGACTTGCCCAATGTCAATTACTCCACCCGTTTCGCAATGACCTTTTTATATATTTTTTTTATTAAAGTTTGACTTAAATATATTCATATTAATTTGTATTATAAAGTTTTTAAAAATTATAGTTATAAACTAAAGTCGTTAACATATTATTTTCATATAAAAATTTAATATTTTTATAAGAAATTTTGAATGAAAGAAAATTATAAATTAATTGTTGTGAATAGTAAAAGGACAAGTTTTGCCAGAGGAAGGGAGTATAAATTATTTCTTGTATTAATTAGTTTTCAATGAATTAATTGGGTTCAAAGATCCTAAGTCTCAATTGAGTCACCTAAGAATTTGCTAGGTACATATGAAAAGTTTGGCGCCTATTGAGCATAGGGAATACTTTAGGTGACATGTGGCCATGAATGTCAAATTTCAGGAGCTAAAAGGAGTTTGCCTTTTGGAAAAGGTCAAGCAATGGTTGGAAACAAAAAGGATTTTTAAGGTAGAAAAGTTACAAATCAAAATCCTTATGAACTAAGAAACAGAAGAGAAAAAGTCAAATCCACCAGCAGTTAACAATTTCAGAAAACAAAGGAGGGATGAGATGACGGTAGCCTCTAAGAAAGAAATAACCAAATAAAAGAAAACTCTACTAGTAGTTGGAACATAAAAACAACTAGGTTGGTAACACTTTTTTTTTTAAACTTACTAGTGAATATAACCATTTTTTTTTGTAAATTTTTTATTTCTATTTATGAGGAGAGAAAGTAAAACTTTGTCAAAAAGATAGAAGTATGGAAACTTTGTATTTAAAATTAAAAACAATCCCAAAATTAACAAATGAAATATATTGTTTTACTAAATTTTCACTTACAAAATTTTCCAAATTTCAATCCATATCTGGCCAATTAGATTATCTTAGCATTCAAGTTTGCAAGTAATTTTGAGTCATCACTGCTTCATTTTAACTTCCTTTTCTGTTTAGAGGGGCGTAAGGAACAAGATCAGTTCACTTCATATTTGACAAAGATGTTGATAATATGAACAAGTTTAGATTGAGAATTATATGAACAAGTTATGGACGCATTTTACTGAGTTTGAATAGAGTTCGATTAGTTTGTTTGAATTAAGGGAAAATGTTATACAAGGCTAAAATCAAGTCAAACCAAAGCCTTGAGTTAGAGGTATAATTCGTGGTTATTATTAGGAGGTCGCAAATTCAATCTGATAGCGGAATCATGAATTTTATAAAATGGTGTCCATAAGTATATGTATCTATGAGATATTTTAGTTAATGTTTTTACTTACGGAGCATCACCAGTATTACCTTTTGCTATCATAAAATATTTTGAATATTATCTAAGATATCATGGTACAACATAATATTTTATAATAAAATTAATTTGCGCAAGCTTTTAATATATTTTATAAATTTTTTTATAATATGCCACAGTTTATTGTGGGATATTCATATGGAACAAAATTTAGCATAACACCACAAACAAACTAGTCAATTTTATTTCAATTTATTTGGTTATGGTTGACCTTCAAAAGTGGTAAAATAGGCAATGGAGAGAAATGTATATTCATATATGGAGTACAAAATACTACAAAAAATTTAGGTTTAGTCTCTAAACCTCTATATTTTCACTACTTAGCCCCCTTACTTTTTTCTTTTGACTAATTGACCCCTAGAGTGTTTTTGCAAGTTTTAAGAAAAGAGAATGCGATAAAAGAATCCCCTATTGTCAGACCACTCTCCGATGATTGTAACCATTCATGAGGATGTGATTATCAAAAAATGGCACCTCGGATTCTTAAACCTCTTGCTGCATGACTCTAACTTTGTTCATTGTGCTGCTAAAGGTGTGAATTTGAAGGTCAGGGGCTTTAAAATGTTCCAACTTGTCAAAAAATTGCAGAAGATTAAGATGGAACTTAAAATTGTTGAACAAGAAGCAGTATTCTAATATTTAGTTGCTTGTTACGGAGTAGGTGAATCGTGTAGTTGCTATTCAGGAGCAACTACAAAAGAATAGGAAAAATTAGAATCTTCTTGTGCAGGAAAATAAGGCTAGAAAGTTATGCTAGAAGTTGATGAAGGCCGAGGCCAGTTATTATCGACAAAAAACTAAGCTTACTTGGATGAAAGAGTCAAATGCAAATGCCAAGTTCTTTTTTTTTTGCAAAGATGCAACACTCAAGAACTAGTGCAAGAATTTGGGAGATCTAGGATGTAGCTGGTAATAAGCAAATTGGTCATTAGCAAGTCATTGCTGATTTTTTTGGAGTTCTACTAGCATCTTTTGGGGCATCAGGACATGATTTCTAAAAAGCTTGATGTTTATATAATCAAGCAAAGGAAGTGTTTATCCGAAGAGAATCAATTGGACCTAATGAAGCCTATCTCTTTCTCAGAGGTTAAGGAGGCTGTTGATACCCAATTTAATTTATCTCGACATTAACTTTTATTTAGTTTTAGGTTAGAAAAATTAGTTTAAGGGGGCATTTTTGTTTTTGGGGTAAATTTGGTCTTTTTGGTCATTTTATAGCTTAGAAAATTGGTAGGATTAGATGCGTTTAGATTATGCTTTCATTTTGTGTTATTAATTTTTAGGAGGTCATCTAGGGTAGAATAGGAATTAATTTGGTTTAGGTATTGATTTGAGTCTTAAAGGTTTTGTAGGGTCAATTTAGGCAAAAGGGAAAAGTTTAGGTGGAAACTAAGGGTTTTTAGAAGGTTTTAGGCAAAATTGAAAATTTTGGGGTAAATCTGTCAACTTTAGGGAGTTTTAGGCTAATCTGGAAAACTTATAAAATTCTGGACAAAATCTTCTGGTTTGGTAAAGTTATGAACTAATTTGACAAATCTTGAAAGTTTGGGTTATATTGAAATCTTGCATGAAATTGAGGACCAGAACACTAGCCTAAGAGTTTTGTTGGACTTAAATAGGTATTATCACCAACTTATATCCTAATCCTATCAAATCTGATTTTCATGAGATTTAATCTCTCAAAATCTGTTATTCACACCTTTAATTCACCTACTATAAATAGGAGGTTAGTGTTTGGAAGAAAGGCTAGAATTTCGAAACCCTAAGCTCCAATCAGAAAAAGGGCAAAAACTACTGTTTTGGTCCCTGATTTCTAGCAGCTCACATCTAGAAAACCCTCCACCTAAAACCCTAAGTTTATTTTCCAACCGTCGCTGCCCCTAGTAGTTACGATCTCCGCTGCTGATGCTCGCCTCTATTACTCCATCTGACCCCATGCCACCATCTCCTGGTGAGTTTCTTGCAGTTGCTCACGTCGATCGAAGGAGAGAACGATGATCTCATTCGTTCAAAGCTCTGTTCGTCACTGCCTCGTCAACGTCGATCGCTGTCTTCGCCTCACCCAGGGTCACCGTTGACTCCTCATCCAAGCCCAGGTTGCCTTGCGCCCCAATGTCGCCGGCAAGGACGTAGACAGGAATCAATTCTAGGAGTGAGGCATAGGTAAAATCATAGGCAAGTTGTTAATATATATAAATTTACAATTAATTACGATTAATGATAGAAAATAAGTATAAAATAATATTACAAATAAACTCATTAAATTTAAAAATCTACAATAATTAAGTTTAATTTAAAAATTTAATATATACTCCTTCAAATACATTAAATCGTCAAGTATTTAATCCACACTAAAAATCTCTGCAATATTTTTTTGTATATAAAAAAGTAAACTATAAACAAAAAAATCATTGTCCATCTTATTTTTCAATATGGTCTTTACAATTTTTTTAGTTGAAAAAATAAATTCTGTAGTACCAATTGACATTAGAAGAATAAATATCAAATGAATCAATTTGTCAATCTTGATCCTATATATTATCATCAAAACCTAGAAAATATTTTTTAGACACTTAAGAATTAGTTTACTAACTAGTTTGTATCATGATTACTTAGGAATCACAATACAACTAACCTAAATCATCCTAAAATTATGCAAAACAATTACAATGAAAAATCTGTTTGTAGAACTTTGTTTTTTTGTTGATAAAATGGTTGAAAACTGGTGAAAAAAAATTAGGAATTGGTTATAATTAATTGAAGGTGGCGCGAGAGTTGAGGAGAAATAAAGGAGTCTTTATATTCTTATGGGGTAAAACATTTAAAAGGATAAATTACATCAAAGGCCAATATTAATTGTACAATTTACAAATAAGTACCTGAGTTTAAAAATTTTACAATTCTATATTACATTTAACTACTACTAACAAAGAATTTGAAAATTCTAAGGGGGGTGACAGCCCCTCCCTCCCCCTTAGTAGCTATGTCCCTGGTCGCCAAAGAGCAGAGAATCGAAAGAGGTTTGATCATAACCCACTTTCAACCCAATAACTCGAACCGATTCACCTATACTCGATCTGTTCAAGCTTCTCTTTTTGGCGTAGTATTCCTTTTAGCCCCCTTATTCTTTTATTTCGTTCATACAAGTCATTAGCTTTCTTTTATTTTACAAATTAGTCATAGATAGAGAGTTGTTTATTATTATTATTATTATTATTATTATTATTATTATTATTATTATTATTATTATTTCTTCTTTGTTTCCTTTGTTTATTTGTTTGTTTGACCATGCATTAAACTTAGAGATTAAATTTGCATAGGGTTATAACATAGGATATTAATTTGGTATGTCTCTTTTTTTTAATTTTTTTTAGAATAGTTTAATTTTAATTCCCATAATGCATCTAAAGGTTAACAACATATACAAATTATTGGTTAAGCAATTGTAAATTACTCAACAAATTTTCAAGTATTTGTTTTTGGTGATTTGATAAAATTCCGAGGCGGATTATTCGTTTGAGTCCAATTAGTCTAATAAGACTCACAACTTTGAACAAAATGGTCTTTTAAAATTCTTAGTGGATTTGGTAGAGTTTCAAGATTTCAAGGATATCTAGGATTCCATATTCTGTTGATCTGTTAAGATTCATGATTTGGAATTAAATTAAAAATTAAACATAATTAAATAAAATTAAAAATTATTTTCATCAAAGGTTAAGTAAGGAAAAAAATTTACGAAAAGAGAAAACTGAAACCCCCATGGTACCAATTTTTGAGCACTATAATAAGGTTATTTTAATGTAACCAACTTACAATCTTAAAATCTCTCATAGACCATAACAAATATCCAATCTACCTAGACGGAACTAATTGATGGTGGCTCCTAAAAACGCGTTGCTACAGAGGCATTGTGGGATATCCTGCTGGATAGTTCCTCTGGCCTAGATGGCTTCACAACTTGATTTTTTTTTGTCTGTTTAGGATCAGCTTAGCCAGTTTTTTTTTAAGTTGTTATGCTGCTGAAATCTGTGAACTGCATTATTCTTGTTCTTATTTCGAAAAAGACTAATGCTGGAAATGTTGGGAATTATCGGCCTATAGCTTGTTTTAATGTACTATATAAATGTCTGACAAAATTTTTGTATACTCACATGAAGAAAGTTTTGAATCTATTATAAGTCCTACTTAGATAGCCTTTGTAAGTGAAAGATCTATTCAGGAGAACATTTGAATGGGGGCAGAGTTATTAAAACATTACTCTAGGAAGCAGGTATCTCCTTGGTGTATGATCAAACTTGATATAAAAAGGGCTTATCACTCGATGCATTAGCCTTTTCTTAAAGACTTTTTTCTAGCATTGAATTTTCCTAGGAGATTTGTGGATTGGGTGATGGCTTATGTTACCACTTCCATGTTCTCTATTTATGTGAATGGCTTGATTGAAGACTATTTCAAAGGGGCAAAAGGGCTCTGCTAGGGGGACCCGATTTCTCTATATTTATTTGTGATTTGCATTGAAATTTTCTCAAGATACACTAACTTGATCAAGCAAGTGGCATGATTCCATTATAATCCAAAGTGTTATCACCATCGGTTGACTAATTTAGCTTTTGCTGATGACTTGCTTCCATTTTGTGAAGGAGACACCAAATTTATCAAGATACTATAATCTTTTGTGTTGCGGTTTTCAACTATGTCTAGTCTAAAGCCTAGTTATCAAAAGACCTTTATTTTGGAAGAGTTCATCAAGCAATAGGGAATTATATCCTTAATGCTTTACACTTCTAGGAAGGTTTTATTCCTTTTAAGTATTTGGGAGTTCCCCTATCTTCTGCCCATTTTAAATGTAAAGAGTATGATGGACTTACGGATAAGATTACTAATCGTATTGATTCTTGCGGAACTAATCTTTTATCTTACATAGGAAGGTGGTAGCTTTCCAGGCAACATTACAGCCATTATCTATGTTTTATATGGCTGCTTTTGTTTTACCTAAAGAAGTTATCAAGAAGGTTGAAAGTAAATGTAGGAATTTCTTTTGGAAAGGGAAAGCTAATTCTAAGTCCAAGTCGGCTATAGCTTAGACTAAAATTGTTGTTTTGAGGAATGGGGTTGGCTTGGGGGCTAAGCAATTATTAGGTGTGTTCGCGATGCGGTTTTGACCGGTTTCACCCTAAACCCAAACCGTACCATACAAGTGGCCGGTTTACATATTATAAAACTAAACCACACCGTTTACCACAAACTCTAATTGAAAATCAAACCGCATAAAATGCAGTTTGGTTTAACCGGTTTATCTTTTCTATCCTGTAAAATAATTTAAGCTACTTCACAACACTTGTTTTAATGTTAATACGTTGTTCTGAAAACTAAATAGTTTTATAAAACTTCAACAATTCCATACTTTAGAATATTACAAACAAAAAATAGTCTGATTTGTTTACTTTTACCCAAATCTGTTCAATTTGTTTCATTTGAGCAATTGGCTCTCATTTTCTCCGCTTATTTGTTTTTATCTTACAACTGAGAAGGGGTATGAGTATGAAAACGGGAAGAGCATAAACAAGTGGCATGACTCATTGCCAAATCCTTGTGCTAGACTCAAATTTGATCAGCTAAAAAATGTTTAAGTGACACCAGTGAAAAACACAGATTAAGCAAACAGTGATTAAACAACATTAATTAAAATAAATTGAGCAACCTCAAGTTGTTTCCAGAAAAATTAATTCAAATACCCCAAAACATCTAAACAAAATTGATTATTTTCATAAAATAGGTACTTAATAGGACGAACCTTAAAAAAAGCTTCCACTTTTATAGCTGTTACAAGAAGAAGAGAAAAGAGGCTAAAACCCGAAAGATATGAGGCTGCGACTTACGACTGCGAGTGCTAATGCCTCCACGCGAGATTGAGAGAGGAAAGGTCAGGCTGAGAGAGGTTGCGACTTGAGAGTGAAATAGTAAAAGACTGAAAGAGTAGACGCGAGATTGAGACAAAGTAAACGAAGGGCAAGGGTGTGCAACACGGGGGTGGGGCTTGCGACAGAGGCATAGAAAGCCTAGAGGCTGAGATTCTGAGAATGCGAGAATGGAACTATGGAAGGGTAGCTGGGTAGATCGTGTGGCAACGACCAATAGTTAATAGGGGAGGCCCAAACCTAATATAACTAGGCCGAACTTAGGCTTAGACTAGAAAAAGGGGATGGGTTAATGGGCTTAAAGTTTCTACTAAGTTATTAAGGGTGCAGGTTCGGTCTGGTTTTACCGGTTTTCAAAATTAAAACCCGAACCACACCGTATATATATCAGTTTTTAGTTTTTAAAACTCAAACCACACCATAACCCGCATAATCAACGGGTTGATTCGGTTTGGTTTATGTGGTTTCACAGGTTGAGCGGGTTGGATGAACACCCCTAGCAATTATATTACGCGTTGGTAAACAACACTTTGGAAAAAATTTTCCCAACAGCCTAAACAATTACCCATTGGTATTTCCAATGGCTAGACCGTTGGAATATAAACCATGACAATTTCCAACGGCCTAACCTCATAAAAGTATTTCCAACGGTTGATTAGTTTACCAACGGCCAAGTCATTGGAAATTTGCTAACAGCTCAAGCCAATGGAAATTTCCAACGCCTGGCAGTTGGAAACTCTTTTTAAAAAAAATCTAGATAATATTTTTTATATGTTACTAAAATTATATTTTATATTTATTAAAAACATATTTTATATTTTATATTTACAAAAATTAAATTGTTACTCAAATTAACAAAAATTAAATATACATAAATCTTGGAAATATTTTATATTCACAATATAAAAAATATTTCCTATTTTATATTTATAAAATTAAATTCAAAAAAATGTATATAACTCCCAAAAATATATATAACAGAAAAATCCACAAAATCAGATTGTGGGAAGAATAAATGATGGACGACAAGCAGAAGGAAAACACAGATAGCGGACGATGAGGCCAAAGGAGGAGGAGGGTAGAAGGGAGGTGGAGAGCAATGGGCAGCTGTGGAGGGATGAGAGAGATGAGGGCCAATGGGAGGAAGGAAAGATGACAGGCAGAATGGAGGAAGGGAGGAAGGAGAGATGAGAGGGATGAGAAGCCGAGGAAGGAAGGAGAGATGAGAGGAATGAGATATGATGGTTTATATAGTTAAGGTTAGGTTAAGTGGGGGTTGGATTCAATTAGCCCAACATGCACTTTTGTATGGGTTGGCCCAATAGGCACTTTTATATATTATGATAAATATATATTATATTATGTGATACATTACAATATAGAATATACATTAGAATATGATACAAATAATATATTATGATATATATTTATATGAACAAATATACATTATGATAAATTTATATGTATAATTATGTTCATATACATTATAAATATGTTCATAAATATGTATATTATTATTATTATTATTATTATTATTATTATTATTATTATTATTATTTATAACAAAATATTTTCAAAATACTACTTTACTTTATAAAATTGTAAAATTTATTGGTTTAATGGTACCCTTTTCCAACGGCCTTCGTGTTGGAAATTGAAATCTTGAAAATTCCAATGTGAGGATTTCTAATGGTTCAATACTTTGGAATTTTCCTACCATCAGACCATTGGAAATATATGGTCTTCAAAATTTCCAACGGGTAGGGCGTTGCAAATTTATTTCCCTTTTTTCTTTCCAATGACTCATTGCATTGGAAATTTCTAACGGTTTAGCTGTTGAAAATTTGATTATTGGAAAATGCATATTTTTTAGTAGTGTATTCGTAAGAAAAAGAATTCTTTATGGGTGAAGTGGTTGCATACTTATCATTTGAAAGATAAGTCTATATGGGAGGTAACCAAGTTCTATACTGACTCTACCTTATGGCAAGATCAGCTGAAAGTGAGGAACATATTTTGTCAGAAGATGGGCTCGGTGGAGAGTGTTAAGGCCTTGTTGGATAATGCTGGCTCAGGTCCAAAATTTCTCAGGTTTTGGCTTATGAGATTGAAGAGAATAAATGTTGGTTGGTACAAATTTTGTTCTGATTCTTTAGCTGCCCCGAAGCACAACCTGATTTTTTTGGCAACTTATGCATGGTGGGCTTCCAGTCCAAGCTTGGTTGAAATCCTGGGGCATCCAGTTGGCTAGTAGTTGTTTTCTTTGTGGAAAAGAAGAAGAAACTCTGGAACATTTATTTTTGTTATGCCAGGTGTCCTCCCAAATATGGAACATAGTTGTTGATTGGTTGCAAGTGAAGTTAGTGCTGGGCAGCATTTTTAATTGGAGTACCTTCGCTTCGATTCTTTCAGGTAAACATTCGATTTTCTTCGGTTGAGGATTTGGTGTCTGAAATTAAAGTTGATGCTTGTGTTAGAGCTTGGTGTCTCCCTCTCTGCCAGCTAACTGTATCTAGCTGGTGCCGGCTGATTTTAGGAGTTTAAATTTTGAAGTTTTTCCCTGGGTATGCCTAGATGTATCTTGTATTGAGGTTTTGTGTTTATAGAAATTTTGCCTTTGCCTCAAAAAAATGTGATAAAAGAAAGTTGATGAACTAGGGGGAAGAAACATTAAAGTTTAGGGCTAGAAGAGGATTTTTCCAATAGAAATTTGTTTGAAGAGATAATAGAGTGATCAAATTTTTATCTTTTTTTTTTTTTTTTGAGGTAAGAGAAACTTTTTTGTTGCGATAGATGTTATAGAAATTTGTGATACAAAATTAAACGGTGTCTAACTAGCTACTAACTTATATACTTAGTATTAATTTTTTTTTTTTAAAAAAGAGGTGTCAATAATATACAACTGCTTATGATTCAATCTCTCAAAGGCCCCTTGCCCTTGGCCTCTTCCTCATTTACCCCACAAAAATAAATAAATAAAATCAAGTCGAATTGAGTCACCGAGTCAGTGACTTGATCAGCCAACTTCAGCTTGCAATAATATCGAGCCTAAAATATGTTCAACCTTTGATTGAAAAAGAATATAACTGAGCAATGAACAAGCTCTAAAATAAGTCGAAGCCAAACCTAATTCAAGCTATTTATTTGTCTTCTACCCTGCTAATGATTTTCTATCTCTATTGTTAACATTTTCTTCTTTAAGGACGTCTTAAAATGAATGATACATTATCCTTACATATTTTCAGTTCTTGATATTTTACACCCAACATTTTTTTGGCGCAAAATAAAGAAGTTAAATTTTGTACATCATAATCAATATTTAACATTTTCAGTTGAGTGACCTAAAAAACTTACACTTAGGTTTTTAGATTTTTGGATTGTCAGCGACTCTTGTGAGTTGAGAGTAGAGATGTTCATTGGGCCGGTCCTGGCACGGCCCAGCTCGGGACCGGCCCGCTTGGAGGATGGCCCAGGAACGGCGAAGACCGGCACAGCACGGGCCCTGGAGAAGACCGCCTAAATGTGGGCTGGTTATGGGCCTGGAGGAGAGGGGGGAGGGATGTGGGCTCGGCACGGCCCAGGAGGCGCCTGGGCCCGGCACGGCACGGGACGGCATGGGACCGGCCCGGCACCGGCGGCGGCGCGCAACGGTCAGGTCATTCCCAACGTTCCGAAAAAATTTAAAAAAAAAGGGAAAATGACAGCTTCAGTCCCTGTAACGGCTCCCAGCCCTTTTTTGACCCCAGAAATTACATTTTTGCCCCCTCCAACAACTATTTTGTAAGGGTTTTTTAGGCAAAAAAAAAAAAAAAAAAGGCCTTCCCCTATAAATAGGGAGGCCATTTCCACCATTTCTTCACACCAATCTTAGCAATCTCTCCTTCTCTACTACTATATTCTCTCATTTCTTTGAAGCACTCAATATTATTTTCTTCATTCTCAATCAATTCTCAATTACTTTCAAGCCTCGTGATCTACTCAATTTTTCGTCACACAAATGGCATCAAGAGGAAAGGGAAATGCCTCAAGCTCTTCATCCCGCACCGGTTTGAGGTCATTTTTCTATGGCATTTCCCGACCGGCGACCTGTGGGACTCATATCCAACAAACTGACGATGACGAGCAATTCGATATGAGTCAATACGACTTGGGCCTCGACGATCAACTTTCTGATGACGACGTTGAGGAAGTGGAGCCCACGGCAGCAGGGAATGTTGGTGGAGGAGATGGTTCTGAACAAACCCCGACAAGCCATCAAGCCGAACTTCTGCCAGAAGGTAAGACGGCGAGGTGCACCGCATGGGTTTGGGAGCATTTTGACCAAGTTTTTGAGAAGGATAGTCATGGAAACAATGCGAGGTTCGCACAGTGCAAACACTGCAAGCAAAAGCTCTCGCACAAGAAGAACGCTGGCACAGGAACACTGAGACGTCACATGGAATCAAAGCATCCGACTTTATGTCCAGATGCAGCTACGAGTACCGGCGGTCAGACACAGCTTGCAAGCAGTGCCGGCGGATCAGGTATTTTTAAATTTAATCAAAAAGATTGTAGAGAAGGCATGGTAGAATGGATGATGTTAACTGAAAAACCATTTACACAATCGGAAGATAGACACATGGAAAAATGGATTACATCATACTTAAACCCTGCTTTTAAAAGAACATCTAGGACTACTGCTAGAAGGGAGGCATTTAAAATTTATGAAGCTGGTAAATCAAACTTACAAGCATACTTCTCTGCTTTTGATCATTCTATCTCATTTACTAGTGACATGTGGACTTCACCACTAGGACAAGATTATTATTGTATAACTGCACATTGGATTGATGATAGTTGGGTCATTCAAAAACGTATAATTGCATTTAAGTGGATGGAGGTCGATCATACTGGTTGGAACATATTCAATGTAATTTCAGAAAGTTTAAAAGAATTTTTTTGTCATGACAAGGTTTTTAGCATAACATTTGATAATGCATCAAACAACGATGTCGCGGCTGAGACATTGAAGGAATCACTAGAACCTGTCCGTGATGCCGCATTTTTTCATATTAGGTGTATATGTCATATTTTAAACTTAGCTGTCCAAAAAGGTCTTCAAGATTTGAGTAATGAAATTACTCCAATTAGGTGGGCACTCCATTATTTAAAGTCAAGGACGAAAGTTTCTAAAGAGTTTAAGCAATATTGTCTGGAAAATGGCCTCGATTTTAGTTGGAAATTTTAGTTGGAAACGTTTTAAACTTGATTGCCCTACCCGATGGAACTCCACTTATGAGATGTTGATGGATGCGATGCCATTTGCTGCATACATGACATGTTTTATAAATGTCAGAGAAAAGAAAACGATTTTGAAACAAGAGATGTGGGATAAACTGTCTAAATTGGCTGCTGTGCTGCGATATTTTTATGATGCCACTGTTTTTTGCTCCGGTGTATACTATCCCACATCGCACAAAGTTTTAATGCATATGGTCAACATTGCATGGGTTTTTAACCAATACAAAGATGACGAGTTCTTAAAAGACACAATTAAGGCCATGAAAGATAAATGGATTTTATATTTCAGTACTATACCCCCAATCTACTTACTTGCAGCTACACTAGACCCGACCGTAAGAATCACAGGTACGCAACAGCTACTTGAGGGTTATTATAGTTTCTTAGAAATGACACATATTTCTGTTCATGCTATAACTGCCTCTATTGATGAGCACTTGCGAGAGTTATTTAAGATATATGCCAGTCGGCATAAGGATAAGGTTGCAAACACTACTTCATCTACCATCGGGTCTTCATCGAGCTCATTGTCATTCAATCCGGCTGAACAACTCCTCAAACGGCCCCGTGCTGCCGCATCCGGTCTTACTGAAGTGGACGCATACCTTAACCTTGTTTGGGAGAATAGTGAGACCGACATTCTAGACTGGTGGAAAGCAAGAAGTAACAAATTTCCAATACTCTCCATCATTGCCAAAGAAGTTCTAGCTGTTCCCGTCTCAACCGTTGCATCGGAGTCCGCTTTCAGCGCTGGAAAGCGTGTCATTTCAGAGAGACGCGCAAGGCTATCACCAGATGCAGTTGAAGTTTGTATATGCAACCGTGATTGGGGTCTTGCAGCTTGCAGATTACAAGACCACAAGAGTTCTGACGAGGAAAACCCCGATGAGGTAGATGCTTAAATCCACTGCTTGCTCATTATTTACTTACTTTGTATTTGATCTGATTTTGCTGTGTAGCACAGATCATACATTTTATTTTGCATTTAATTTTATGGAACGTTTCGCTATTGAGTAATGTAAAGCCCGTTCCATGGTATGTAAGTGCCGTTTGGCTTTAATATTAATAAAAGTTCACACCGGTGGTGGTGTTTTACTCTTAAAACAAGTAATTATACAAATATAAAGATAAGCTTAGAATAATATTAATCTAGTTCTTCTATTTACTCTATTGGTCCCCAAATTTTTTTTGTTGGTTTATGTACTATTTTCTAAGGTAAGACATTGATAAGCATAATTTGTTATCTTTATCTCTAATTTTTTTTGTCATTATTTTATTTATTGTCTTGTAAAGTAAAATCTTGGTAATCATGGTTTGTTTCTTTAGCATAAAGAAATAACTTTAGTCCTTAAGGTTTTAATAATTGACTTAATAAAGGTTACAAAAAATGGTTTAACTCAAAATCAAATATATCAAAGTTTCCAAACTTTTTGGTCAATTTCTTACCTTTTATTTTTATTTTTATTAAGTTATTCATTTAACGTTTGATTAATTTAAAAGTCTAGTAGAATTGAATATGAAGTGGAATTTAAGATCCACTAGATTATAAAATATCACTTATAAAAAAACTCTCATACTCTTGTTTTTATTAAGTTAAGACTATTTAACTAAAAATTAAAAGTGAAGACTAAAACTTAAAATTAAAATAAAAATTACAATTTAAAAAATTAAAATTTAACGGGCCAGCTCGGGATCGGCCCAGGACCGGCACGGGACCAGCACGGGACCGGCACGTGTGAACACGGGCTGGGCCCGGGCCCAAAATACTTAGGCCCAGGACCGGCCGGTCCGGTCCGGTCCAGACCGTTGTGCACCATTAGTTGAGAGAAGAACAAGAAGGTGTACAAGTGTATGAAAACATGAGTTGACATGAGCAGGTGACACTTTTCTATTTTTTGTTTTTTGTATTAGTTATTTTAAAAATATGAAAAAAAATCATTTTCGGTAATTTTTATTTTTATTTTATGAAAAGAGAGTAAAATTTTGCATAAAAACATAGAAGTATGAAAACTTTGTTTGCAAATTGAAAACAAAGGAAACATATTGCCTTCAATAAGTGTTAACTTACAAACATTTCCTTTCAAATAATGAAAAATAAGATTTTTAAAAATAGAATACACAAAATAAAAAAAGTGGGAATATAATGTAGAGCATCTAGTGGATGAATTCATGGAGTGGGTTAAGTAGGTGAAACAAAAGAAAAAATCCCGAAAATAGGTCTCGTACGAACCCTAACTTTTGGAAGCTATAACTTTTACTACAGTTGTTAGAACGACTATTATAATATGTCGTTTTAAAGGAAATTTTGCACTCTACATGTGTTATTAGAGCTTTCCTCTTCATGACCGTATTTTTCGAGCCAAAATTTCATCATTCTAAGAGGTATTTGGGCCAATAAAGTTTTTACCAATTTTATTTTCTAATTATTTTTGGTTTCCTTAATTGTTTTAGTTTAGAGTTTCTTTGTAAGCCTATAAATAGGGCTCCTTTCATTATTATAAGACAGTGTATCAATAATATTGAAGTATTTCTGAGTTTTTGGTATTTCTCTACTAGTGAATTTTCATTTTTCTTATTAATTGAGCGTGTTGCTTGGTCAATTTTTATTTCTTAATGCGTCAAAATATTACTGAACAATTAAAGGTTGAAGCCGCAACCCCATGGGAAGTCAACATCAAATACTCCATTTCTCCTAATATATTTGTAATTTTTCAGTTTTATGTAAAAATTAAGAATCTAGGAAAATATCAATATATATATCATTTATTTTTTTAAACTCTGACAAATAACATAATTACTTTTGAATTCTTATTTGGATTTAGTCATAATTACACTAGTTTTTGATGAAAAGTCCAAAAACTATACTTAACAATGCATGTGAAAACAGTGGCAGATGCATGTACAATATATGAGGGTCTATGGACTTTTTTTTAAAAGAAATATGTTGATAAGAGATACATAATTAAGTAATTTGACCTCTTTTAACATAATTAAGTAATGGGACTCCTTTTAATTTTTTAGTGGACCACCATAATTTTTATAATATTTATTGAAATGAAATAATATGCCCCTCTTATATAAAGAAAGATAGAAATTTGTCAATCTCTTCTGTCCACTAACAATTAGAATAACTGTAAAAGTCTCTACTAGGCTTTGAACTTTTTTGCACTCTTTTTGTTTTTTCTAATTCAAACATAGGAAAAATTGTAAAGCTAATTGGACAAAAGATAACGTTAATAAGCTAAGTAGAAATATATATATAAGGGCTAAAATGAGATTTTGTCTCTTACATTTTACGAGTAAATTGCACACATTACCCCCAACATTTTAATTTTGTTTCTGTTCTAACCGCAACCTTCATTTTGTTTGTTGCGCCTCCCTAACGTGGCTAAAACGTTTCATTTTGAACCTTGTTTGGATGGAATCCGTTATATTGGATGGAAAATGACACGTCAACATAAGATTGTAGGGGAAAATGTTTGTTTTAATCCTTGTAAACATTTTTCTTTACCAAAAAAAGCTTTAAAATTTTCAAATCTAGCAAGAAACCCCTCATGCTTCTTCCTCGTCATCTCCGCCTCCCTCTTGGAACAACCTATCCGCTGTCCGCCTCCCTCACCTGCCGCCACTCTCATCTGTCGTCGCTCTCCGGCCTTCCCTCATCGTCGTCCCTCTCCGGCCTTCCCTCACCCCTCATTGCCTTAATCAAGCCCAATACTTTCTCTATTCCGCCGGGTCACGCCAGGAGTGGATGAAGCTCGAACACGCAATTCACGGCCACCGCCTCGACTTCTGGCAGACGGAGATTCAGAATTTCAGGCTCCAAATCCGCCATGCTGTTGCAAACAAACCCCCCGAAATCGAATTCGACACCGATTGTTTCAGCCAATTGGGCCAACTTGCAGCCCACCTGCTACAATGCATCGGCGTTATTTGGCTGTCGTGGGCCTATTCCTGTCGGTCGGAAAGCTGGAGGCCCGCCCGGTCGGAAAGCCAGTGCTTGCATCAGCACCGGCCACTGCATTCCCTGTTTCAACCTGAAATCAACAACGTGAACTCTGCTGGCCGTCGCAAAAGCTTCGAGAATAGCCTGATTGGCCGTGAAATGTGCAAATTTTAAGTACGAGCACGTCTCGTAGAAGTGCATCTGGAGAATATCGGTGTAGGAAGGGTTGAGAGAGTCTTGCAGGTATATTCTAACAACCTAACCCTTAACACCCTCAATCTCAGATTTGTCTCCCCATACCCTGTATTCAATCGACCGTCGGGGTCCCTCCATGCCTCTCCTCATCCTTCGACCAGCCACAACCGTCCTCCTCTGCCTTCTTCCTGCGAATCACCTGCAAATCACCAGCCATAATCGCGGCGCCCCCTCTTCCTCCGCCTTTCCCTCCACCCCCCGTCGGTCCGGATTCGAGGCGTTGGATTCGAAGCGTCGGGATCAAGGTCTCCTTGTGTTCACTGATCTTCGCTCGCGATTCAATTGGGCTTCTTCACTACCATCGATTCACATGGACAACAACCATCGATTCACTCTGCCAATCTAATGTCCTCCAACGATGACAGAGGCTGAGTTGCCTTAATCAAGCGATATATCTTCTCTATTTCGCCGAGTCATGCCAGGAGTAGGTGACGATCGGGACGTTCGAGACCGCTGGCCATCGCTTTGATTTCTGGTAGAACCAGATGTTCAAGGAGATTGATGACCCACACTCTTGTCAATCCACACAGAACGCTACCTGCAATCTTGCTAGATTTGAAAACTTTAAAGCTTTTTTTGGTAAAGAGAAATGTTTACAAGGGTTAAAACAAACATTTTCCCCTACAATCTTATGCTGACGTGTCATTTTCCATCCAATATAACGGATTCCATCCAAAAAAGGTTCAAAATGAAACGTTTTAGCCATGTTAGGGAGGTGCAATGAATAAAATGAAGGTTAGGGTTAGAACAGAAACAAAATTAAAAGGTTGGGGGTAACGCGTGCAATTTACCCTACATTTTACACAATATGAATATCTTTTTTTCTTCTTCATAGTATATATTTTTTTTTAGTTGTTCAATCAATGACAGAAAAAAAATGTTAAATCAGATTTATCAAATTTTCTTAAAAAAAAACATTTATTTCATCCTTATATTATAATATATGTGAATTTATAACATTCATTATTTAATATTAGGTTTTAATATTAATATATGTATATGGATGCGCCACTGCATGAAAAACAAATTTCAATCAACTTGGAAGTTTGAATTCCAGTTTAAGTTTGCACCTTTCTTTTCTTTTGCTTAAGAACACATACAGAGCTGCTTAAGGGGAAATGAAAAAATTTGGCGAAATTATATATATAAATGGATAAACGTGACAAACACTTTAGAATAAAAAAAAAAGAAAAGAAAAAGTGAGAAATATATTGGGATGGAAGCTGGAACTTTTTTCATTGCATAATTCTTTTTTCTTTTTTTTTTTTGTGATTAATAGTGTCATGCATCAATAATTACTAATTAAAGCCTTGACTTAATGATTAAAATTTGTAGTTGTTATTGGAAGATTCAATGTTTAATTCCATACTCCCTTGACCTTCCTTTTTTGTACGAAAAATAAATTAAAAAATTATTTATTTTAGATAAACGTGAAAATTATTTAAACTCATTTAGAGGTTGGATTCATTGTTATCATACTGGCAATAAGGGGGGAAAAAAGATGGCCCAATTAGTCAAACCAATTGAGTTCACCGTTCACTTTTTATTTCAATGAACATTGTTGATTTTACTTTACCAATATGATTTCACAAAATCATACTTAACTGTGGATTACCCAGTAACCAGCTTCGGTTTGCCTAACAAACAGTGAATTCTAGGGACACCAGAAAATGAGAAAGAATACATGTATTTATTCTTTTTTTTTTTTCTTTTTGGTTACTTAAAAGTATCTATACAAGTCTATAGGTTTGAGAGAGTACATAAATCTCTAAGGGAGAAGAGAATGTCTATATTGAGAGAATACATAAATAGCTAATGGGGAAGAAGATGCATGATTTTTCCGTAAAATCACTAGGCCAGCATATACAGTATTTGAGGAAAAAATGATGACGGGTTCAAACTTCTAACTTTTACTGGTACCCTTTACACCTTAACCACTAGATCAAGGTGCCCATTACGACAAATATATCTTGTGGCATTGTATGTGTTAGAGTCAATTTGTTTTTACTTAAGTCAACTAATTTATTTTTTATTTTTATAGCTATTTTGATTGAAACCAATTTTATTTAAAAGACAATATTACGTAGATACAATAATCTACTTGAAAGTAAATTTTCAAGATATCATTAAATTCTTATGAATTTTTCTATTTTAATGCCTTAAACTAAAAAAATTCATAAAAAAATTAGTAAGATTACAAAAATTGTATTTTCAATAGATTATTGCAATTACATAATATTGAATTTTAATTAAAATTAATTTCAGGTAAAATAGACATAAGAATGAAAATAAAATCAATTAACTCAATTTAAAATGATTTGGGCCTTAATTTAGACCATACCACCGGGAATCGGGATGGTACGTGACTTCATGTGATCTCCGCATGGTTTGTTAATTGTTTTGATGCTAAACCCGAAAAGACGGGCCATCTATGAACAGCCGCAAACTGTTCATCCAAATCAGGCCTAGCCCAACAGCGAGAGGAAAACCCAAGAGCGATTGAGAGAGAGAGCGAGCGAGCGAGCGAGCCAGGGGTCATTCCTGATTCCATCGCCCGAACAAATTATTCTCCACAAGCTGTCGGTACCCGGAAAAAGAAATCTATCCCGATCAATCGCAGAACAGCGAAAGGGTTCGAGACGAACTTAATAGTTAGTGTTCTTCGTGACTTCTTTAATGGCGGATAAACCCCAACCTGTAGAAGTTCTATACTGTGCTGTTTGTTCTCTGCCCGCTGAGTACTGCGAGTTCGGCCCCGATTTCGAGAAATGCAAGCCTTGGTTGATCAAGAACGCTCCTCAGCTTTACCCAGATCTTCTTAAAGGTCCTAAACCTCTTAACAAGTTTCCCTTATTTCATCTAAATTCAGTCTTATTCGTCTCTCCTTAGTTCATTCTTCATCTTCTTCGATCCTGGGAAAGAAAAAAGAAATAGAGATTTTTTTGGTCTGGGGCTTATGTTTTGTTGGCGTGTTTATTGCTTTTATCAATATGCTTAATTGGGTCTAACTGCATAGTTATGTACGGAATTTCATGTCTGGGTCGCTTCAGTTTGGGTTCCGGATTTAGGTGGAATTGTTGCATTTATTTGATTATTTTCGGATTAACAACTTAAATGCATGGATTTATGGTCAGAGGCTAGTGAGAAGGATGCTGAGAAGGTTTCTGAACAGCTCCAGTCAGTTGGAATATCTTCATCTGGAGTTGAGGGAGCAGCATCTTCAGCTCAAGCAGGTGAACTATTACTGTTGGATCCTGTCTTATATTTTGGGGCATTTTCTGAATGGAAAATGGTTAGCATACTAAAGTTATACTATAAGTTTTCTTACTAAATGATGTGGTAGTTGATAACTGGAAATGATAAATTGTGTCTAGTAAGTGCTTTAGTTTAAACTGTCTATTAACTACTTGACGTATCATTTAGTAAGAGAGTAAGTTTTGTAAAACTTTTCGTACATATAGCAATGTTTGTGTTGAATATCTTCTTCCTGTCTGTTTTCCTTTTTGTTTTTTAATAACTCTGGCTAGTGTTATGTTGAAGAAACATTTAAAGGTTTGAATGTCACTCTTAATTACTTCCAGGAGAAACAACAACCTCTAAACAAGAAGTTAAGCGCCTCCCTGGTGGGAAAATAAAGAAGAAGGTAAGAGTTTATTGACCTTCTCTAGCCCACAAACATACTTTGGATCTAGTATTGCACGGAGCTTAATATGACACTTGTGACTCGTCATTGAATGTTGTGATAAGAAATCTGAGCTTATTGATCATGTTATCATAATCTGATAAGCTTAACTTGATACTATCTAACCCCTACGGTTGACTGTGAGCCCTAGTTTGGTAGTTGGGTCTAGACTTTTTTTTTTTGTGTGTGTGTTTAAGAGTTTTGAAACGCATGGGCATAATTTGATTCCATTTTCTCCCTCTCTTGTGAGAGGCATATGCTGACAACTATGCTTTTTGTGCTTAGCAGAGAAGAACTGGAAGTTGTAGCTTCTCTGTTTCTTTTTCGCTAGTTTGGGATTCTGTACTCCCAAAGTCTTTGGTTCTCCATGCTGACAGCACTGCCTGGACTACTATCAAATCTGTTTTCATATGTGGAGCTTTTATATAATTCACTGTTTTCAACATTAAAAATTTTTCTTTTAAATAATTCACTATTTTGAACGCTACAAATTTTACTATCACATTAATAATAATGTAAGATTCACCCCATTTGTTACTATTTTTCATCTTGTTTGTACACATTTGTCTTCTGAGAATGAAAATCAAGTCCATTGTAAGGTATTTAGTTACTAATGCACTGTTTAAACAGCACCTACAATGACTTGGAGAATTATTTCACCAAACATTTTCAATTATCATCAAACATCATGTTCCATCTGTTGTGTTTGGAACACTGCTTTTCTTCTCAAATTTTCAGTTACTCTTGAACACCGAGCTAGCTTTAGTTTGTGCTTCAGAAAAACAGATGTGGCTTCAGTTGCCAAGCATGCCCTGCATTGGCAAAATAGTCTCACAACTTTTGGAGAAGTGTGGTGCCTCCTTATGAAGGAGGTTACTTTTGCCTGTATTGTCTGACTGTTTAGGAAAATATGATTCTTGTCCGTCTTGCAGATTAGTCTATTGAGTAAATGTAGAATGTTGATATCTAGTGGCTCCATTGTTGAAATGGCCCTGATTGGGAGATCGGGCCACACGTGTGCAGCCTCCTAATTTCTCGAACACATCACCAGTCATTTTGTTTAGAGTGAGAATGCAGAATGAAGAATGTTACTGTAATCGATGTCTTTATATGCTGGCCTTCCTACTGTGTACCATTTTCTCCTTTCTTCTGCATTTCCACCCTCCCTACAAGCATATACTTAGTAGGTATGGATCATGTCTTGGGCTGCTTTTGAATGATTCTTGGGTTTTAAAATACAAGCTTGATAACTTCCAGTGTGCTATATCAAGTGCTTTGCTGACTCATATGTGCTGCTTTTGAATGATTTTTTTTGGTTTCAAAATAGAAGCTTGATAACTTCCATTGGGCTTTCTAAAGTACTATGCTGACTCATTTGTGCATAAGCTATATATGTATTAATCTATTAGAAAGTCATGCATTTCCAAAATATTTAAATATAGGCCGATTCTTTCTCTACTTTAGAGTTCTTTGAGGCAAATGAAATTGGTGGCATGCAAGCATTGGGTTTTGTGGACCCCTATAGTATTGACAATTGGCATGCAAGCAAATTGCTTGTGGACCTTGGACTATTCCTTCCTTAGTACTTTTTAGCCGCAAGATCAAAATGATGTTATACTTTTTCTCTCACCTTGACCCTTCTCCCCCACGTTTATGTTGGGAAAAATAGGAGAAACAAGAAGTTGTGATTGAAAAGGTTGTTCGCAACAGGAGGAAGTGCATTACAATGGTAAAAGGACTGGACTTATTTGGTAAGCTGCCTCTCATGTTTGTTTCCATGTGCTTGACTTTGAAGTGACAAGCTGTTTTCTGACTTGGGATGATATTGCAGGTGTTAAGCTGAGTGATGCGTCCAAAAAGCTTGGGAAGAAGTTTGCGACCGGAGCATCTGTGGTTAAGGTGTATAAGAATAGTAGCTTTTGGATTGTTTCCTTTCCTGTATCAATATTCATTTTGTATGATTTTCTAACACTTGACTACATTTAGGGACCAACTGAAAAGGAGCAAATTGATGTTCAAGGAGATATTGCTTATGATATTGTGGAATTCATTACAGAGACCTGGCCTGATGTAATCTCTTTACCACCTTTTCCAGCACTTAATTACGAATTTTGCATTTGCTGCTCTGCTTTACCCTGTTTGTGATGGTCTATAGTATCAAGAAATCTGATTGTTTCTGATGAATAATTCTTTTATGGTCAAACTTATCACTGCACACGTGACGTAGTTCACTTTCAGTATGGAAACAGGAAAGTTGATCAAGTCTCCTATATTTTTGTCATTTCAGGTGCCTGAGACTGCTATTTTCTTCATCGAGGATGGGAAGAAGGTTCCGGCTGCTTGATGCCTTGTGGTTAACCAAAATGTGGTGGCAATATTGTGTTGGCTTCAATTATCGATGCCAAAAACAACAAACCTTTGCAATTTGGTCAGACAGCATTGGTGCCTAGCAGCCTCGGTCTGTCCCTGGTCCTTTAAGTGACATAAAACAGCTTGACTTTGTAATGTTCGTGATGTTGGCGAGCGCGGTTAGCGCTTGCAGACATCAAAAGCTCATACAGAAGATGTACTTTTTAGCAGGAGTTATGATATTTTACATGTAGTTTGGGAATCCTTTGCATCTTAAGTTCGGATTTTGACATGGAAGGTTTTAACGGGGTGTAAAAATTGGTTCAAGGATTCTCAAAATTTTTGGAAAGTAAGATTGTAGAAAAATAACATTCATAGAAAGCCAGAATCTATGAAGATATAACATAAGCTTTCTTATATTTGGTGCATGCCTTGGGGAAAATGTAAATTTTAATTTTCCCATGTTTGGAGGTATCTTTCATCTTTCGTTAAACTTTGAGCATAGTGACTAAAATGTAGCTTTTAGACTAGTGTTGTGTTTGTGAAGACTAACATCCAGTTTGTTTTAATTTAAGTTAATTAATTATAAAAAAATTTATTTTTATTTTTAAGTCTTATTTAGCCGGAACTAATTTTAATTAAAGGCTTATAATATGTAGTTACAATAATTCATTGAAAATGATTTTTTGTAATTTTATTAAATTTTTATGGAATTTTCTAATTGAAGTTATTAAAAAATAAAAGTTTCTGAAATTTTAAAAGCATTATAAAAATATACTTTTAAATGAATTATTGCATATAATATTAGCTTTCAAATGAAATTAATTTAGGCAAAAAGATATAAAAATAAAAAGAAGTCAATTGATTTAAATCAAAACGAATTGGCTCTAAATCTGTAATTTGTGGACTAGAATTGAAAAACTTAAGTACTATTGTTTTGGTTCTGTTTGGCTTTCAGTTTTTAAGTTGGGTTAGATTTTTTTGAAACCATGACTATTTTGGGCTAGTTTAATTTCATTGGAAACATGATTTATGCTCACCCTATTTTTCTTTTGTAAATTTTACACAAGTTTAGGGACCAAAAGTGTAATATTTGGAAACTTTCCTTTGACTCTTTGGATGGTTAGGAACCAACCGGTGAAATATCTAAAAGTTCCAGCGTGATGCAATTTCCCAAACATAATTACTTAGTGGGCTCTTGCTTTCTCTACCCTAGAATTAGGAGAATGAATCCAAGACAATTCTAAAGTTGAGGAAGTTCTTCTATTGCTAGAATCATGGAGGATTACTTTTCAAGTACAACCAAACAAAGGATTCTTAGAATTTCATCATTTCTAATAATCCGAATTGATGAAATCCATGAAGCAAAGTTACGTGCAACATTTGATTTTATCTTGAAGTGGATGAATGTAGCCTGCTGAATTTCTAAATCCGGGCAATCCCCCTATCTTTGAGGGCAATATAAACAAATTCAAGTCAAACTGAAGTTGCATTTGAAGTTGTTGCAGCATCTTGCATTGAGCAAGGTAATACGACAGCAATTATGTTGAGGTCTGGTCTCAATCCTCAAACAGAACCTCATCCACCAGGTACGTTAAGTTGGGTTGGGGCTGCGCAGTTCAGGGGCCTCGAGGATGAAAGAGAGGATTTTTGTCTCTCCAGGGAGGTGGTTAATCGTTGTTTAGATGAAGTTGGAAAACTTGAGCAAAGGGCAATGTAAATCTAGGGCCCGACCATAGTAAGCTTATCCCACTCTGCCCTGCAGAAAAATCCCCTTTTCGACAATATAGGGCCCGACCATGGCCTTTCATTTCACAAAATTTTATGGTATTTTACGTGGAATACGGTTTACTGCGTTGCATGAGTGAAGTAAATATATATTTTTTTTCATATTTATTTCAAAATCTATATATAAATATATAAAATGAAAAATATAATTAATAACCATATTTTGGAATAAATATTAATTTTTTTTAGAAATTACAATAAAAATAATTAGAATACATTAGCAATAAAATTATATATATATTTTTTGCAAGACCAGTAATGATATACTCCCTCCGTTTCACAATAGTTGGCCTCTATTTCTTTTTTGGCAATTTCAAAATAGTTGTCCCCTTTCTATCTTTCCAAATAAGGTAACTTTTTTATTATTTTATATATATTTCATTTATTGAAAGGAGAGAAAGTTGAGAAAGTTAAAAGAGTGAAAGTACGTAGGGCCCATTAAAAAGTAGATAAGTACATGTACTTTAGATAAAAATAAATAAACTAATAGTTTTATATTAAAAGAAAGAAGTAAAAAGTAGAGAAGTCTTAATTTGCGTGCATTATCAAAGAGGACAGATTTTATGAGACGGAGGGAGTATATCATAATATATCATGCCATATACTTATAATTTACTGGATATGACATACTTAACGGTAATGACATCTAATACCTTGAACCCATATGAGGCCTCCGGGTGGTACCATACCAAGTTGCAGATCATCCCAACTGGGCTAAGGCCGAACAACAGCAGGAATCTGGCTGTGAAAAGAGGGCATTCATGTTGAGCTTTCCATGGATTGCAGCTGATTACCTTGCAAGAATCAAAATCAAGTCCCGGCAACAGTAAAACATATCAAATTTGAATTATAGCCTCTGATTTTCCCATCTGGAGCAAGAGTCATTCTACGGTGAGACCAACTCACCTGGCTTCATACGAAGGTAAAATTACTGCCAACAGATAATGGACAAATAACCATCTTAACCATCAAACAAAGACAGACCAAGTCATGATATGACTCGCATCATAATTCATAAAGTAACTTTATAGAATCAGCCCTCGTCAAGATCCAAAGGCACATACATGATAACAGCCTGCATGTAAGCTTCTCACCTTGTGGTCTATTTTTTTCCCTGTATCCAAACTAAGCTGAAACCAAACACACGTCAAGAAAATCAAATCTCAACATGAACATTATGTACGGTCCACAAATCCACGACGTAAAATATTATTAATGAAAAGCTGTGGGAAGAAAGTTTGGACTTTTTGTGAAAACTTGGAAGGGGAAAAGAATCTATCCTTACAAGCTTAAATTTAGCTCTACAAGGACCTGGCAACATCATTGTCATATGAGACTTCCAAGGCTTTTGGTTAAAAACAGATCTCCAAACATGGTGAGCAGGCACAGTTCTAGACGGCTAAAAGGTCACAAGAACCTATATGCACATGGGGCTCAACAAATGGTAACCCAAAAAAAGAGTCCATTGAACCTGTTTTGGGCTAAGGTCCAACAGGAGCAATGCCTTTAGTGGCACCAGTAGTAGCTTTAACAGCAACTACATTGCCCGGAATTGGGGTTGATGGAGGCACCGGACTGGATTGGGAACTACTTTGTTTCGCAACCAACTCTTGCTGCTGCTGCTGTAGCTGTGAGTTGAGCTGAGCAAGTAGGGCATTTATCTGAGCTCCTGACAGAGTCTCATGCTGCAGCAGAGCATTGGCGAGTGCATGAAGCTCCTTGCTGTGGGTGGTAAGTATTGTTTTGGCATTGTTATACGCCCTTTCCAAGTAATCTTTTACTTCTTTCTCTATAAGTAGCCTGGTCTCAGTACTCATGCTCCTCCCATTGTCATCGTAATCATGAGCTACAAGCCCAACTTCCTTGCTCATGCCATACTTGGTAACCATTGCTCTTGCAAGCTTGGTTGCTTGTTGAAGGTCTGAAGAAGCACCAGAAGTAACCTCATTGTCCCCAAAGATGAGCTCCTCTGCAACCCGTCCCCCCATGCAAACATCAAGCCTCGCAAGCATCTGTTTGCGTGATATGCTTGTCTCATCCTTGTCAGGTAACTGGGCAACCATCCCAAGAGACATTCCTCGGGGAACAATTGTTGCCTTATGAACTGGAAGCGCTCCCTCAGTATGAACAGCCACAAGGGCATGGCCACCCTCGTGGAAGGCTGTCAGCTTTCGAGACTCATCAGAGATGACAGCGGACTTCCGTTCACTTCCCATCATGATCCGATCCTTGGCATACTCCATGTCAGCCATTGTCACTGCTTTGGCACCATCCATGGCAGCTTTTAGGGCAGCAATATTGACCAAGTTTGCTAAATCAGCCCCTGAGAATCCAGGAGTTCCTCTAGCAATGATCATTAGATCAACATCATCAGCTTTTAAGACCTGTAGTCACACCATAATAAACAGTTATGCAAACTCAATTCCGAATGATAATTCTATTGAAAGTATCTCTAGTCATTTGGAGGCCAACGATTACGCTCATATCATAGTCCTTAGCACCAGTTAAATGACATTAAAAACAGCAAAGATGGAGTCATTCAAATCAATCTACATCGATTGTAAATATGGAAGCCTAAAAGGCGCAACATTATAATAATCCAATCACAAAATAACTGTCAAACTGTTTTAAATAAACCTTTGTCCATTAGACGTACCTTGGACATGTGGGATTCCAATATCTGCCTCCGTCCCTCCACATCTGGATTAGGAACAACAATGTGCCGGTCAAAACGTCCTGGCCTTACCAGCGCCTTATCCAATGATTCTGGGAAATTGGTTGCAGCAATAACAATAATACCCTCATTCTGTTTGAATCCATCCAGCTCGACAAGCAATTGGTTAAGGGTCATCTTCATATATTGCTGGTCCTTAGGATTTCGGCTTCCTCCTATTGCATCAATCTCATCAATAAATATGATACAAGGAGAGCGCTTCTTTGCTGCAGCAAAAAGATCTCTCACCCGCCGGGCTCCAACTCCAACAAACATCTCTTCAAACTCACTACCACTGCAAGAGAAGAAAGGAACCCCAGCCTCTCCTGCAATTGCTCTTGCTAACATTGTTTTCCCAGTACCAGGTGGGCCAACAAGTAACACACCTTTCGGCAGCTTGCCCCCGAGACGAGTGAACCGCTACAAAAAAAAATGTAAAAAAAAAAAAAAAGAGTAAATCTTTCCGCGAAGTGAAGAAAAAAAAAAGGACATTGTGAGAGCCAAAGGACTTTGCAAATGCAAAAATAAAATATTTAGGTCGAGATGTTGCTATGAACAGATACTTTTACAGCTGCAATAACTTTTTGATGCCGAGAGGGAAATTGGGATCAAGGGGTGGAGGACTGACAGATTAATTGTCACTTTCAATGCCCAATAGTATTTGATTCAAAGGGTACACAAAAGGATTAACACATGCCCTCTCAGAAACACATACATGCAAGTGCACAGATAAATGAATACATCAACCACAACTACAAGGACACATTAACTACACCATACACCCACAATTCTTTGCCAACCACTAGTATTTCACAAGTTACAAACATGCAGTGCCAATTGGCCAAGCCAATAGGCGAGAGAGAGAGAGAGAGAGAGAGAGAGAACTGCTCATCTACCTTGGGATCTCGGAGGTAATGAACAATTTCTTCCAACTCAGCCTTTGCTTCATCAACCCCTTTAACATCACTAAATTTTGTATTAGATTCCATGCTAGGTTGCACCTCTTCATGAAGGCCAAGTCCTGAACCATAAACAGTAACAAATAGAACATAGATATTATTTTACACATTACAAATGGACTTTAGACCCTGATGTAGAAGCACATAGATCATTACAAAACTCCACCTTTACTAAGTCCCCTGTCCTCAATAAGTGCACCGACACCAGAAATGAGCAAAAAGCCAAGTGCAATAGTCCGAATTGTGCGCCACAGTTGCTCCTTGAAATGGCCTCCTTCTGAAGCCACCATATGGATAGGAGCACCAGCAGTACCAAGGACGCCATCCTTGGTAGATTTACCCAAATTCCGAAACGCTGAAAGACCTCCTATACTTTCTGCCTCTTTTGCTGAACTAGTAGCAATACCTATCAATTTTAAAATAAGCATATCAGTTATAGTCCTTAAACAGAGAAGCCACAGCTACCAAATAGATATTGTAGGCAATCCATCAAAAACATATTATTATTAATCCTTGAGCAACGATGAGATAAAAGCAAACTATTCCCAACATTAAGAAACATAAGAAACATAATATGCTGATCTCACAGAGATTCTTAGTCTATAACAACACCAGACCAATTAGGATGTCACAGATCTTGTTACGTCATTATCCGCACCAAACAACCACACAATAGATACCACAGTACATAAAATGTAAATCACATAAATCTGGACAAGTAGAGAATTGACTATAATGCCGAGAAGCAAGCAGTTTCACACAGAAATCAAGAATACCATGACTGCCAACTGCAAGAAATCACTTAAACTTTTAGCCAGCTAAAGGGTCGTAAGGGTACACCAAAAATGTAGAAACTAAAATAGTACAGGTAAAAACCAGCAGTGAGAAGTCAATCACCTAGAATCTGTAATCCTTTGTCGAGTGCTAACATATGATATAAACCACTGCATAGAATACTATCAAACATGTATATAAATGTATGGAATCAAAGTGGAAGCATCTTTTTGCATTTGAAATAAATTGGTGCTGAATATCTTATGCATACTGTCCCAAAGTAAATAAAGATTAAGCAAAGTGACAAGTTTTGTCCCCGCTTGCTCTACCTTCAAAATAACTAGAAACTAGAAAGAAGTTTATAACACCACACACCTCGATGCAATGTTCTGAGCAACTCACTATCATCCAGCCTGTCAACTTTGACCAAAGCTTTTACATATTCAGAAAGAGCTGAAGGATTTGAATGAAGTGATGGTTGACTTTCAAATAATCGTATCACTGCTTCAGGATCATTACGATGGTAAAGCTCTCTGAGATGAGCAACTTCACTGGCCTCATCTGCATCACGAACTCGGCGAGCTAAACTGCCAACATAGCTGGATTTGAACCTTCCTTGGCTGTTTGAAAGCCAATTCCCTACATCAAAAGCATGAAAGTGAGAAGCTAATCTCATGACCAATAATATGTAGTAGGAATTCTTGATGAGTCATAAGATCACATCATCTAGCCCATCCATCCATCCATCCAAAGCATCAAGGAAAAGCTTGTTCTACTGGGTGATAATATGTGAAAATTCATGATGGACTGTGTTGGTGAATAAGTTTATTAAGTTCTTTAAAATGTCCATACTCTGTGCACTACACAGTAATTACTGTATGGCATCTACTAATCATCAAATTATTTCCCCTGAATGTATCATTGGCATGGTATTGGTCAAAAGAATTTGGGGTGATCAACATGCAGTAGCATGATTTTGTGGAGTTTTGCTTTATGAGATTGGTACAAGGCCCATTAGATTCCAACCTTCCCACTGGACTTACATACAGTTGTCCATGTCTCTGACCGGGAGAAGACATGCAATACCTATATATCATTTTATTCATGGAAAACCATAACTCATGAGCTTACTTTTGAGAGGAACGTTTTGCCATTTTCAGAAGTCGCCTTATTTAATACAAAGCACTTTTTCTTTCTCTTTTCTGTAAATCTGTATTTTCAAATACTACTGTCTTCACCTACAAACCTTCTGTCATATGAATTGGATCACTCACTCCACACAGCTACTCATACTCCACTCTTCCTAAATTTAGCACTTAGCTCACTCCAGCCCCATCAAGAATCGTCTATTACAATCACTTTCTTAGCTTTCAAAACCATATAAACTTTTCGCTGTTTTTTTCTCTCAACATGAATGTTTTGATAAACAGGTCTATAGAATTTCTCATCAACTGACTTCCCTTGGTTAGGCTATTTGCAAAAGAGCTATCCCTTGCAGTAGTTCTGAATTTTACATTGTTCCAACTTTTACAGAGACACATTGAGAAAAAAACTAACAGTAAATAAGGGATGTGAGAAAATAATGAAAGACAATAGATTGCATATGACTCATAAAACTTGCTTCAGAAGCACAAACCAATTCCAACAAATGTCCAACACATACAAATTACATTTGCATGAAGCAAAAACATACCTCCACCACCTCCAAACTTTTGGGGAGAAAGATAAGTTCTAACGAGCAGATTTTTTAGTTGCCCAAACTCAGATTCATGTTTTGAGACCTGTATCAAAATGGAGAAAAAATTAGTTTCAGAAAATAAGAAAGACTAAAACCAAAAGAAATAGGACAACGTCATGTCCCCTTAGATCCTTGAAATTGAGTGCCTGAAACAAAGATACCTTTAAGTTTCCTTTTCATTTTTCTGATAATAAAAATCGGTGCACAATATTATGATCCAAATCTAAGTTGGTCTTTTGATCATTCACACTTCCCTTTCCTAATGTTTTGCATCTTTTACTCTAGCACTAGAAAAAGTGTTTTCCTTTTCGTCATCTCTATCAAATTCTCTTGCGCTCTTCAGTCGCATACGCTGCACTCTCAGTGTCTACCATCAGACGACAGAAAGAACTGGCAGGCTTTAAAAGCCAAGCCAATTGTGTATCTTCATTAGCTTCAATAACGAATTAAACCATTCATCTCAAAAGTTCGATTAACAGTTTATCTTCCCAATCAAGCATTTTGAACCCTAAATCCTCCAAAACCTAGTACAAGGAATAGTCTAATTCAATTTCAAGATCACCGGACCCGGCACACTGGATATCCCCATTTAAAAAGCTCACAAAAAGGGTTTCTCTAACAGCCCTAATCCCAAAATTAGAAGCTTTACCATGAAAAATTCTTGGTGAAGAAAAAAAGGGCAATCACAAAAGGACCATGGATGAACAGATAGACCACAAAGATTGAGAATTGATCAAACCTGCGTGATAAGGCGCCGCCAAGCCATGGGCTTTCCGATCCTTGTAGCACCCTAATCAAACGATTCTTCAGTCCTATCTCCCCAAAAGCTGTTATCTTTTATTGTCGCCGGGAAGGTTTGGCCAGCGAGGAAGTGCGAGGAAAAGAACAGAACAGGTTTTGAGCTTGAGGGTTGGGTTGTGGTGTGTCGGAGACTCGGAATTCGGGGGGGGACTTAAAAAAATCTAGAAGCTAAGGACGAGATGATGCGGTATATTGATTGAGATCGTAACCTTGATCCCTTTTCTTTTCAGTTTTGTCCCTCCAAGTTCAGACTTGAGAGGTCTAAGCCTAGCAAGACACAAGTACGTACTGTCGGAGTGGCATTAATGTCGATTTTGGTTGTCATGTTTGTGTGTTTGTTTCATGTTGCGTGAAGTAGTTTGAAATGTTGCACTTACATCATAAATTGAATTAGGACACCTGTCCTGGACTGCACTCCTAGGCCTAATTGAGGTGTCGGACCTAAACATGTGTTCTTTTTCATTGGTTTTTTTGTGTATCAGGTATACCCCTGTGGAAAAGCGTTGCTATCTGAGATTTTTTCCGCTGCTTTTCCCTGTTGCCCGGCCTTTGAGTGTGGTTAATGGGCCATTAAATATTGGAAATCTTGGTGGTGTCAACAACTCCTTCTAAATAGATTGATTTATACTTTCTTCTGACCGTCTAGGACTTGCTACTATAAGTCTTGCCAGAAAAAAATTAGAAGTTTTAGGCCTACTCCTATATTTATTTATTTTTATTCAAAATCAAGTATAAGGTATAGGATTTAAAGGAGGTATTACTTATTATAGGGACAATGAAATATCTACTTTTTTGGGATTCAAAAGTAACCAAACCAATATTTAATGGCATTATTTGGGATTGGGAGAAAGGGGAAGGGATCATGGATTCTAATTTCATACCATACCGGCTGGTACAGCTAGTATGTACCGGTATCGGGTCAAAAACGGTATAGGATAGCCCAAAGAAAGGCTATCTTTTGTATCAAACTGTACTGGCTAGTATTGAGTGTACCGGCTATACTATCTTATTTTCTACCAAATATATTTTTTTAGTTTTTTGATATCTTTTAGGAAAAATATATTATAAGTATGTATAATTGATTAGTTTTATAACAAACATTTATTATTGTTTGAAAAAAAAATTGTACTTTTATTCTTTTTCCATACCTTAAAAATTATGGTTTTAATATATATAGTGGAATATTTATATAATAAAAACTCTTAATTAATCTACATACAATAACTTACATTTCACATTCTTATAATCTTAGATTTTGGTATTTTCTATGTGTTAATATGTTATATATATATATATATATATATATATATATATATATATATATATATATATATATATATATATATATATATATATAGTTTAAATATTTAAAATATTTAAAATCGGTACATCCGAGGCAATATAATATATTACTAATATTGTACTGTACCATTAGCACAATGATACACTAGCCGGCATGAGATTTAAAACATTGGAAGGAATTCGAACCCTAGCCATTGTCAGGACCAAGTGCCCTTGTTGTTACTTGAACTGGGTGGCGAGGTATATTTAATCTTTGATACGGTAAAAGAATTGGTTGGCCAAATGTAGTGTACCTGAGTGATGGCTCTAAAGATGTCAGCTTAAAATGAAGATAATGAAACCTTAAAGGTGAGCTAGAACTTGATCCATTTACAAAGTGTTTATCTCTATCAAACTTTATTTTGACTTTCCTATTTGGGAACCGGATTATGGAATCTAAACTTGTGTTTTCACTTCGTTCAAGAAGAGTAGCTCTTTCTAAGTTCTGATTAGGTGTGTAAATGAACTAGTCGAACACAAATAGTTCAGGCTCAAAGCTCAACTAGTTAAGCATTAGGTCAAACTCAAGCTCAAGTTTGATGAGTTTAATAAATAGGGCTCGAAGCTTGGATAGAAAAGGCTCAACCTTGGCTTGGTGGTTCAATTGGGTCAAGCTCAATTTAGATGGTGGAGCTCGATTCAAGTTCATTTGAGGTTCATTAGGCTTGTTAAGAGCTCAATAAATATTTTAAGAATTAGTGCATTATTTATTTCATTAAATTATATTAATATTATATCAGACTTGATAAGAGTTCGAACCATACAGGATCAGGCTTAAGCATGATTTGTTAATGATTTGAACCTAACATATGGCTTGATTTCAAGCTTGATGTTTATTAAGCTTGATTCAATAATGAAAAAGTTGAGCTCAAGCTCGAATTATTTGATAAGGGTTCGATTCCCTTCTACCCCTAGTTCCAATAATCAAGGAAAGACCCTCATCCCATTTTATCCTTTTTGGTATTATGGCTTGGGATTTAGTTGTCTATTTCAAGAAGAAGTGTTTTTTTTTTCTTATGAATTAAAGTGTTTGTACCAAAATTAGAGTGTGTAGCTTTATAATGAATGTATAATGTCAAACATAGCCTTTTTGTGTTGCAATTTTATTGCTTGATAAGCTACTTGATGATTTTAGGTTCAACTTATAGACAAGAGATGCATCATTTCATATGCCTTCTCTGATTTCAGTACTCTCATTCCTTTTCAAATTCTCATATATTACATCTTCCCAACAATTAGTTTTTCTCTCATATAAAAAACATTAACACAATGTGCTTATTCATAGGCTATGTACACAAACCTAAACAAAATGAGAAAATGAAACCTAAATAAAATAAAATAAAATCCTTAAACTTACTTGAATTCAAAAACGAAATAAATTAATGCATGTCGGCCATGCTCACCAAGTAACAAACCGTGCTCCACCGAAAAATACAAGAACTTTTACATAATTTACAAAAATGTCACTATACTTGAACAATACATTCTATGAAAATAAATATCACTTTTTATTGAATGGAATAACATATCACAACATTAATGAATGGAACATCACTTCTTATTAGATGGAACAGCACACAACATATCTTACCAAAAGAACAACACATTTATATTACTAGAACAACACTTTTACTAAACAAAACAACATTATTTATAAATAGTACATCTTATTTAATAAACAACATAGTATAGAATAACACATTTATATGAATTAAACAACATTCTTGCTGAACATAACATCATTATTTACAAACAATATATCTTACGAAGTAAACAACATATTATAGAACATGACAATTGTATGAATGAAGTATTATTTCTTACTGAACGAAATTATACTATTTATGAATAATAGATCTTATGAAATGAATAGTGTATTACAGAACAACATATTTATATGAGTAGAATAATACTTCTTACTAAATGGAATAACATAGATACCACCAAAGGTAGAGACATCAGTTCTTTTTCCAATGGGGCACAGGTGCCACTGAAGGTAAGGACAAATGACAAATGGAGGTTGGTAGAGGAGGTGAAAGGCGAAGCTGAGAGTAGCTTCCCTAAATTAAATAACTTTGTGAAGATGTACCAGATCCAGCTTGTCAATGGATCTTGACGTTGCAAACTCACCGGAGCCCGTTGATGGAAGGGGAGCGTAAAGGGGAAATAACAGCTGAAATGGTAAAGGAGGTCGGTGATGGGCTGACATAGATTGGTAGAAGAGTATAAGGCTACAAGGAGATGAGGAAAGGTGAAGATGAACTGATCTTAAAATTGCGGACTTGTCGAAACTCGTAAACGAAAGGTGACCATAAAGGGGAAAGAGTAGCTAAAGTGGAGGAAGAGGTCGGTGATGGAGACTAACGGAGGAGTAGAGGGCTATGAGGAGATAAGGGCCAAAGGAGAACTGGGTGAGTGGTATGATTGGTAAATAAGTTGAAAGAAAAGGTGCTCCATGTGGTCCAAGAGTATTTTAACCCTAGCCAAAATACAAAACAAGCAAAACTTTCCAGTGCCACAAGGCCCCATGAGGCTACGCATAACATAATTACAAAGTCCTTGAGAGCTTAAGGTCCCATTTGACATTAGCCTAAGCTATTAGTGTTAGAGTTTTGAAAAAAAATAATTAAATGGTAACTTTTAGCTTTTAAATTCAGTAATTTTATCTCAATCGTTAAATAAATTATCCAAAAACTCTAATATTAATTACAAATATTTTTTCCAAATGGGTAAATTGAGGTAACAATTCAATAATCACTTAGACTAAGTGACAAATCTCCTAAAATGGAGATAGATTTATATGAATATGGAGTTGTAGAAATTCATATAGTTTACCTTAATAAATTTCATTGTTTAATTAGACTTAGATCAAACACAAAAATGATTTTACATAATTTTTATTTGAAGTTACAGACAAATTGATGCATTATTACAGGCAATTGTTTAATTTGAGTAAAAAAAAAAAAAGATAAAGTTTTGGGATAATAAAGTAATGTGCAAATAATAACACAACAAAGCATTTTATCAAACTTCCTGAGGTCCATTTCTATTTGAAATTAGTTTCCTTATATTTTTGCTTTTTATACTTTTTGCTGGTTCATGTCAAAACCATGGAGAATATTTTCATTGCTTTTCGTTGTATGCTTTTTTTTTTCTTTTTCAATTGAAACAATTTTATTTGTTTCTCTACGTTGATGGTACTAAACTGAACCATAAAACTCATACCTTAAGAAGTATTATATGTTTTAGAGTTGTCATTTTTTTTATTAGATCTTCTGTATCAGAAATTTTAGAACAAATGTTGTTTATATTTTTAAAATTTGAAAGTAAATTATGACTCACGAGATATTAGTTCTATTAGTTGTCATATGTCTCGATGAAATTTTACATATATATAAAGCATATTTTGGTCTTGAATTAATTGTCTTTGGATGACTATAGAATGGGCAGTACTAGCTGCTCAAACCATCACCTTATAATATTGTAGCATGTAGCACTGTTTCTTCCTTGAAAAAATATGACCCGGTAAATTAATTTTTTTTTCCTTTTTTCTTGCCACTTGATTGAGTTGATTATTGGTGAAAAATATATGCGATCAAACTTTTCAATTTTGTATGGAATTTCCTCTCTGTTTTCGTTTACATATCCCTCTGTCTCTTTGTCTTTATTTTTGTTTGTATAAATCGATCCAGTGAGTCATGACTGATTTTGTAATTGTAAAATCCGACATTATTCAAATTAATTTGCTTTATCCCTATTCCTCTTTGCCATTAACAACAAAAAATCAACATCATCGGAACTAGAAATAAAGAGATCAGCAAGTCCATCCTCTTCGAGTCAATCAAAATATCGCCGGAATTCAAATTGGTGGTCAGCAAGTTGCCATAGGCCCCGAGCCCATCTTAATTACATCACTTACAGCTACCATAACAGGCCTAAAACCAGCCTCTACTTTGGTGCCATATTCTTTGCTATCACAAATCACCTTAATGGTAGCCTAAGCCATGTTTTGCCCAATCTCTCTCAAACCTGGTTGTCTTCTTCATTTATGTTCATAGGGCCACTTTTGGAACTAGTCCGCAACTCTCAGTTTGCAATCACCCATCAATGTCGATCCTTAAGGTAGAGGAGATGGAGGGGAGGTCAGCATGGCACTGAGTGGTCCTAACAGAGTTGCCAAATTTCATGCAAAAATGCATGAAGAGCTGGTTATTTTTTAGAAAGGGGTAAGAGAAGAGAGTGATGAATAAGGAAAAGGTAAGACTTGAACAAAAAGAGGAAGTTTACTTTGCAGAAAATAAAAAAAAAATAAAACTGAAACCTTCTTTTCACGATTAAGTTAGTATGAGCTTTAAAATTTAACATGTGACAGAAATTAATGAAACGTCGGTTAGAGCAGTTGCCCCTAATAATGCCTTTATAGATTTATAGGCATTGTATTCCTTGAGACTACCTAAAGTGAAATGTGATTAATGCCTATAATATTGCATGTTATGTGTACTTTATAGAAAGTAAATTGCACGCGTTAACCCCAGCCTTTTAATCTGTTCCTATTATAACCTTAACATCGAATTTGTTCTCAGCATCTCCTTAATATGGTTAAATATTCCATTTTAAACCCTTTTGTGACAGAAGTTGTTAACTCATATGGAAAATGCCACGTTAGCATATTATTGTAGTGGAAAATCATAACTTTAATCTACCAAACTTTTCCCTTAACAAAAAAATCTCTACTTTTGAAATATACAAAAAAACTCCCCTCCTCATCTATCCTCCGTTCACCTCCCTCACCCATAGCCATTCACCCATCCCTACTGCTACACATCCATCCCGTCGTCGTTCACTCACTTCTTCTCCCTTATCCCCACCATCTCCAACCTAATTCTGTTTGATTTCGTTGCTATTCCACTTGTTATTCGTTCGATTTCATCACGATTTGTGATGAATGACCTGTTGAGATTCATCATGGTTCACGAGAGGTAGGCTAAATTTGTCCAAATCGAGGCTGATGGGAGGGCAATTTTCCAAATCAAGGTTGATTCGTCCAAATGGAGGGTTGGCTAGAGAGGGAAGAGAGGGAGGTCAGAAATGGAAGGAGAGGGAGGCCGAAAATGGAAGGAGACGGAGGCCAGAGATGGGAGGAAAGGGAGGCCAGAGATAGGCCGCCAAAGAGGGACTGCCGGAAAGAGCAGCCATAGATGGGGCCGCCGGAAACGAAGGATAGGTAGGAGAGGTTAGGTAGGGATTTTGTTATGTTTGAAAGTTTTAAGGCTTTTTTAGGTAAAAAGATTAAAATAAACATTTTCCCCTACTATCTTATGATGATGTGTCATTTTCTGTCTGAGATAATGGATTCCATAAAAAAAAAGTTAAAAATAAAACATTTTAATCACGTTAGGGAGGCGCTATGAATAAATTTGATGTTTGAGTTAAAATAGAAACATAATTAAAATTTAGGGTTAACACGTGCAACTTACCCACTTTATAGAATAAATAATGCATTATTTTCATTTGTATTGGTTTTTATTTAGAAGTAATATTATCTAAAAGTTAATACTATATTTACCTAATATCAATTGAATAAGTGGCTAATTTGTTATAATTTTTTTCGTAATAAGCCTGATAAAAAATACTTACTTTTCTTAATAAAATATTTTTAAAATACTTTTTGAATTTCTTTGAATGTAACATTTCAATTAGTATGTAAATTTAGAAAATAATCACTAAAACAAAAATAATGTATTAAATAATTTATTACATAATTCGAAATGAATAATGGATTAAAATTTTGGGTGATGTATATACTTCCACTGGGGTTTCGTGGGAATTACAGTTACCCTTACTTTCAGACCTACTTTTACCCTGCTTTTTCTAATGCTAAATTACAAAGTAGTAAATCTTTTGTACTCAAAACTTTATACAATTGTACGTTGCTAATCTGTTCGGTTCATGTAAAAAAAAACCTAAACCTTTCTACTTCCAATGATACTAGAGATATTTCCCGTGTTGCGCAGCGGGTGTCCATAAGCTTAGAGATATTTTTTTGTTATAAAAGTTTTATAGTCAATGCAAGAATGTAAAACTTTACATTTTGTGACAATTTATTACATGGAGTATTTAAGATAAGTATAAGACTGGTATATGATGTTGGTCTCGTTGTTGGTCTGCATTCAATTGGTGTCGGCTTCTTCATCAAGGAATCTTTCCATTTCATTCATTTAGGGGTTCATCAACAGTTCCCATGGTAATAGCAAAGGAATAGTAAACATGAGAGTGGATAGGTTCGGCAAATTGTCCACTCTCAAAATTGTTGTCCTCAATTGCACGGTTAAAAACTTATGAATGCCTTAAATTGGAAATAACCCAATAAGGAAAACTTTTCAGACACATCAAATTTAAAAAACAACAACATGATACTAAACAATTGATAATAAGAATAAGTGCTTAATCTAATCTACAATACTAACACCCATGAACTCCTTAATAAAAAAACAACATTTAAAAAATATCACAACATTATAATTTAACTTAAGGATATATAAAAAATCAAGGGTCTGAATACAACAAACATGGATAAGGAAGTCAACTGAGTTAGTCCTCCAAACCATGACACGTGTCACCATGTGAACTCGGGTGCTGTTGTCACCTGCTAAACCACACTACCCAGTTTGCCATAATCCTCCAACCATGAGGACCAAAACTGGCATTATTCCCGCAACCTCATTACACGCGTCACAACCACAACGCCTTCTTGTTCTTTAGTGTGTATATATATAGATATAGATATAGATAAATAGATACTATTACATAGAATTTAATAAGGATTTTGTATATTCTTTTTAGAATAGCATTTTTTTCATTTCTCCTGTTCTTGTTCCCTCGTTTTGTTCCTTAATTTTGCCCTTTAATATAGTATGGTCCTCCTTAATATAGTCAAATGATTAATGGGGAGTTTGCATTTTAATACTTCATGCACACAATTTCATTTGAATCACTACCAGATTAATCACCATTTGCAGAACTACTTATAAAGAACTTTGTATGTAGAATTATTTTTTCAAATTTATAGTTGCATGTAAAAATCAGGTAAACAATAATTGTTTCAAAATGTTTTGTACACCAACTTTATATTTAGTGTTTGCCTTTCTAGTGGATTCTAGATTCAATTCAGAGTCTTGTATGTGAAAAAATATCTTTGGGTTAGGCTCTCACTTCTGTGCTCAATTGTAATTTGAGAGGATTAGCCTTTAACTACCCGACCAAGAATATTCTAGATAAAAAAAATGAAGTCCTCAAGAAGAAAATCGAAATTCAATTTTAATTCCTTCCTTGCTGTATACTAGATTAAATTTTATGAATAATCTCTAACCTTTAGTCATTATTTTCTTTTAGTCTCTAACTTATTAATTGTTTTTTTAATCAACTATTAAAAATGTTTTGTTTTAGTCTTAAATATATTAAAAATGTTTCATTTTGCTCACAATTTGATAAAATTTTTTAATTTAAAGTATTTGTCTGGTAACAACTTTTAGATTTTAATTTAAATTATTCGGTAACTATCTTATAATAAATTTAATCCATATAATAATTTTTTTACAGTTAATAAAAAATTCAATTATTTTTTTTTCTGTAAATTAAACTTATTTCATTCAGAAAGAAAAAACTATTAATTTAAATTTTCTATTTACTGTAAAAAAATATTAAGCTGTTTAAATTTACTGAAAGATAATTACTAAATATTTAAATTAAAATTTTAAAAGTTTCTATCAGACAATTATTTTGAATTATTTAATTTTATCTAATTGGGGACTAAAATAAAACAATTAAAATAGATTTAGAATCAAAACAGAACATTTAATATGGTAAGAACTAAAAAATAATAATAACTAAAGATTAGAGACCATTTATTCAATTTAATCATGTATGCTAATAACCATACGCGTGAAACTTCAGTCAAAATATAGTCCGGTCTATACTCTGTCCCCCGCGGTTGGTTTCTTTTTCTCTTTCGGTTGAAAGAAATTTCGCTTTCTTTATCCGCAAGCAACAACAAAGCAGACGAAAATCTAGAACCGAAACGAAGCCTCTCTCTCTATATATATGTATATACCAACTAATTTTATTTGCTAAGCGAGCTTTGTACTTTATTGTTCCTTTCAATGGCTTCTTCTCTGGACCTTAGCACTGATGCGATCTTCGAGATCCTGTCTCGTCTTCCGCTGCAAACTCTGAGCCGGTGCCGGCTGCTCTCCAGAACATGCCGGGACCTCACCTATGAGTCCAACTTTATGCAGCTTAACAGCCAGAGATCCACAACGATCTTCGGCTACTTCGTCCAAAGTCTCCGGTATTGCAGGTATTACTCCGACTTCATCTCTGTTTCCAATCCTATACTCACTTTCAAACTGGCTCTTGACTTCCTTCCCGGACCCGTCGTGATCCTTGCTTCCACCAAGAACGGCCTCCTACTCTGTTTGCATAGTTACCCGCAAGAACCACAGTTATATGTCTGCAAACCAACAACCCGACAGTGGATCGCAATTCCGAACCCCAATCGGAGGTTTTTTGGTGGGATGTTCGGCATGATTGTTCTTGGGTCAGATCCTTTACGGTTCAAGGTTGTGCGGGTTCGGGAGAAAAGATATTCCCATCGTCGGTTTGATGGGTACAATAGTTTCCATATCCAGGTGTTTGATTCAGCGGAGTGGGCATGGAAGCAGCTGGAAACTGCCGTGATGTTTCCTTTCTGTGAGTTCCCTGTCTCTACACCTGCTGCGTCGGCAGGGGCGGCTCTACACTGGCTGACTAGCCAGAACAATTTATTTACTTTTCATGGAGACAGTGAGACTTGGGAGTTCACTTCACTCCCAAGCAACCTCGCCAAGGGTTTTTGCTTGCAGTTGGTCGAAGTGGAAGGGAAACTTGGGATCATCCACACGTTCCAGGAAACAGATTCAATTGATTTGTGGATTAGGGAGGACTTTGGAGAGAAACTATGGCAGAAGAAAAAAGTAGCTGAGATGGAAGGCATGAGAGAGGAGCACGGCGGTTTCACTACTAGGGCCTTTTACAGCTCTGACATGGCTACCATATTGGGGTCCAATCGTTTGGTTTTTCACAACCTAAAAAGCGGGAGAAGTAAAGTTGTGAGGATCGGAGAGCATCTGTATCCTGAAACAATCTTCTTCTTTCAATCAGATTTCGAGCCTGTAAATTTTGAGGTGATGACCAAAAGGAAGGAGTAAAAGCAGCAGCAGCAGAGTTTGTGTGATTCCCTTGCTAGAATGTTATAGCCTATAGAGGTACCCTCTTTATTGGCTCCAGTTTTCCCTCCCTCCCTAAAACCAGTACATTTGTTGCTTGATTTTTCTGTTCTTTTATCTTCCCATGTAATTCTTCCGTTTTACTGATTTAATAGTTTCTTTTGTCATCTGATTTGATCATGCAAGCTACTGACTTCATGTTAGGGATATATTTGTTCAACTTGGTAACACAAGTTGATACCAAATCTTCTGCAAAAGATTATTTCTTAAAGTGCAGTTATTTAAGCTGAGCAATATATGTATTTGCCCTAAAATGCCTGAAATGCTGCAGAAGAACATCCCAAACTAAACAAGAAATAGAACCTGACCACATCAACATTCCGCGGCTGCCTCCAGCTGACAGAAACTAGGACTAGCATCCACAAGGTGAAGGACATGTCCGCCGTTGGGTTCGATGTGCACCCACTTGCGCCCGCTCAGCTTATTGTGGGCCTCAAATTTCACGCATCCCTCCTTCAAGGCATACAGCTTGTGATCCTTCCCCATCCCCACATAGTCTCTAAGAAGAGAACTCGTTCCTCGCTGGCGAGCTATTACGTTTCCAGGAATGGCCCTCTGTACAATCAAAACATAGGACAAAGTCTAGCAGTTCCAATGCAAAACAACACAAAAGGAGCCACTTCGGTTAAAATCTCAAGGCACTGCCCGAGCCTCCAACCATCCACGACTTACACAACACCAAAGTTCTTCACTCCAAGGAACTTATAGGTTTCAAGTCTCGTCCATTCTTAGTAGCACCAGCAATCTTCTTGGTAGCCCAACGCCTAAATATCAAGCTCAAGCCACCCGAAGATCCCTCGAAGCCAAACGCCAAAATGAACCCAGACAACAGTACTGGCGTCATAGCACAAACAAGCACAAATTTGATCTAAGAGGGTCCGGACACTAGTGACAAGTTCCTTTGCATTCTCTCACTTACAAAAAGTTGCTGCAAAATTAAACATACTCGGTCTTCATAGAGCTAAACCTGGAAAAAAAATTCAAAGAAATTCACAATGAACACTACAAACTTTAGCAACAGGAAAATGAAAATGGTCATAGTTGAGAGCTAAGTTAGCAACCAGAGACGGAGAAATAAGAAACTTGTTATTCATCTATGAAATTTTACATGGTAAAACTATTTTAACATAAACTTGTTACCCAAATCAAGTGTCTTATTATCTGTCATCATCTGCACCCATAAACCACACAATAGATACTTTTCAATTTCTTCTCGAAATCACATAAATCTTACAGAGAAATCAAGTATAAGCAACTGAGAATACAATGATTAAAAACTAGCTGCAGGAACATTCCAAACAAAACTAGCAGCGATAAATTCAATCCCCTATAATCTGTAATCTTTTGTTCAATTGTTACTTATGATACAAGCAACTGCCTAGAACACTATCAAACATTTAAGAAAATTAATCAAATCGAAGTGGGGAGAATATTTTTCATCTGAAAGCAGAATTAAGCTCTTCATAGAGCAATTTAGAGGAAGTTGAGAGGAATAGAAGGAGCTAACAGCTAGGGAAGGTGAAGGATTGTAATTGAAAAGTAGATAATAAAAGACTTCAATCGTGAGTAGTGAAATTGGCTACAGAGGAAGAATGGTGGAGGAGGAGAAACCATGAGGAGTTTGGGATCCTCAATTGCAGAACTTGACGGTGGTGATGAAATTAGATGAACCATAAAAGGAAGAAGCAAGCGAGGGAAGAGATTGACCTCGACAGGGTGACGCCGGTGACTGGCCGGTGGGAAGCAGGTGGTGGTGCAGCAAGTTTGGGTGCTGCTGTTGGAGAGTGAGTCTTGTCTATTTTAGTTTTAGGTTGTAGGATACATCTAAGGCATTTTATACATTTCATGCAACAGAGTGAATATAGCGTTGACACGTGAATATAACGCTGATACATGACAAACTTTTCACAGACACAAAAGTTAAAGTAATGATAATATATTTTTATATAGTAACCTTTATGATGATAAATGATTTACTACTACAAGAAAAATGGAAAAAGATTGAGAGACAAACTATCAAAATGGTGGTATGAACTTGGCCTTCTATTGTAGGGGTCCTTGAATCTTAATGGAGTCCAACTCCAATAGACGACCAATATTGAATTGACATCATGACGTTTGTTTCACTACTTCACTGCTATATAAAAATTGTGTTAGATCTATTGAATTTTATATACACTATTTAATTTTATCTATCCCATTTAGTAGTCAACTCAAATTCAACTTAAATTCAACTATCATAATTATATTTTTCCAGTTTTTGTTCTCTCTTTCTCTCTCTTTTATTCAAAATCAACTATTACAAATCTAAAGAGTTATGAGGAGGTAGTTACATAATAAGGAATGAGAATATCCACTTGTTTGTACCCTTAGAAAGTGAGAAAACCAGTACCAAATGACATTATATGATATTGGGGAGAGGGAGAAGGAATTGAACTTGAGACACCAGGTTTGTATCCCTAATGCTTTGCCACTTAGACTAAAAGTGAGAGACAATATTTGTTCTCTTGATACCAAGTTTAAGGTGCAGACAGATCTACTAGTGGTAACTTAATTATACTAAGGGAAAAAGATATCAGTACCAAGTTTATATTGCCTCGACTTTGAGTCCAATTGGAAATTTAGGAGCCAAAATTGTAAATTATGGAAACATGGAACTCATTTAGTAGAAGTGCATAAAAATTTCTTATTCCTAGCAATTGCTAAGATGTAAAACATTGTCAATATTAATATTAATTATGTATGTTTTCAATTGATAAATTAAGTTGTAAGTCTAGAAGGCATGTGCTGATCGACTCTTCTCCAGTCCGAAGGGTGCTTAAAGCTAAATATGAAAAACACTCCCTTCTGCAAAATGCTTCATGTCCTGAAAATGCCTCACCCATTTGGTGTGTACTTGATCATGGTAGAAACTTGCCAGCTCCAAACCTATTGAGATGTGTAGGTGATGGCTCTTCAATCAATATCTGAAATGATTTTTGGTCGCCTTAGTTCCAACCTCTTGCTTTTTCCAAATTTGAGACATTCTCAAAATATTTCCATGGTGAAGGACCTTGTCTTAGATAACTACTCTGGCTAGAACATTTCCTTAATCAAAAGCATCTTCCAAGATGAAGAGGTAGTCCTTGCCATCTCATCCAGTTTGATCCCATTACCTAATATTTAGGATTCTTTCCTTTGGTCTAGAATCTGGATATTCTTCTAAAAGGTATAACTACAAAAAAGGTTACATTTAGGTGCGCTTGGCAAATTTGCCCTGTCGAGTGAACCTTGATTTAGATCTCTACCATTCTTCATATATAAATAGATTATGGGAGGTCCCTATTCATAGAAAATTCAAGGTTTCATATGGAAATGCTTTAAAAATGCCCTTCCCACAAAGAAAATTTTATAAAATGGATTCCTCATGCTTCATCTTCCTGCCCAACGTGTGAGAGCTCTTAGGAGTCTTTGTCTCATATTTTCTTTGGTTGTTCTTTTTCCCAGGATATATGGTACGCCACTATTTGGCCTTTTAAAAATCAAGGCCTTACTAACTTTAGAGCATGGGTTCAACACCTACTGGATCATAAAGGAGTTTTGGACGTCTCCGAAACTTATCCTTGTTATCACCACACTTTGGGCTATTTGGATTTAGAGAAATGAGATTGTCTTCAACAGCAAGTCATTTAATGCCTTTTCTACAATCATTCTCAGGGATTCCCCAGTTGATGACATTCGAGCTGCTTGTAGTCTTAACTTTCAAAAAAGTTCTAATGCACTCCCTCATTGAACCCTTTCTGCCTCTTGGGAAAACCTCCAACTTTAGCACCCTCCTTGTATTTTCAAAGTCGATGGAGCTTGGCAGTCTAGTGCCTCTTCAGTGGCAGCAACTTAGGTACTTGTCAACCATGATGGCTCCATTGCTTTTAGTCAGAGTGTTTCCATGAATCCAATATGGGCTTCCTTTTAGCTAGGGAGTTGGAGGTGATTCAACATGCGACTTCATATGCAGCACTAAATTCTTACCAATCAATTACTATTTAATTGATTATGTGCAGATATTTTTCAGCATTACCTCTCAATCGGTTAATATGGATGATCGAAGGACACTAGAAGCTATTTGGAATGCCTTATATGGAAACCTCAAGTTAATCTCGTGGCGGTTGCCCATCTAGTGGTTTCTAAAGCTCATGTCCCTGCTCACTCCCTTCTTCCTATGTTGTAATTTCTTTTTAGCTTACTCAAAAAAATAATATTCGTTAAAATGGTAAAAATCCACTTTTCGTCATTCAAGTTTAACATAGCTATTTGTTCAACCATCGAAGGAATTGATGGGCACATTAGGAAAAGTAACAAAGTTAGTTGGGCATGCAAAAGCATTCAAGGGCCAAGTTGGCAAAAACGTGAAAGTTCAAGAGCCAAATGTGACTCTTACATTTTATCTTTTGTTCTTTTTTGTTTTGACTTTGTTTTACTAGTATTTTACCAGTTGCTTGTGGATAGATATTTGGAAATCTTCTATCAATTTTGTTGCTTGTATTGTACGGCTTAATTGGTGTCGAAACTTTTAAATAAGTAAAAAAAAAAAAAAATATGAATATTTTTCAATGTTTCACAAATAAATTACAATGCAATTGAAAGTACAATTTGTCATGTACACGTTCGATTTACGTAGAGAAGGTTTTGAGTTGAATATATATTTTTATTTTTTGCATTACACGGTAATAAATCGTCGGCTTACGTAGCTAGTTTCAAGCACCAGGGCTACGTTTTACTTCAGGGGTCAACATGAGATGTTGCTTGTGCGCAGAGGCGGGCCTAAACTTTTTATGAAGATGAGGTAAAAAAAATATTTTTTAAATTATCATCTTTATAAGAAAATTAGACTAATTTAAAGAGGGGTCAAAATATATTTATTTTTAAATTTTTTAAAAAATTACAAGTATTTTACAATTTTAAAGAACCTTTGGCCCCTATTAACCCTCCTTCTTTGTTTCTACCCCTCCTTGTGCGTTTTGGCCAAATTTAGACCGTGCATTACCACTGAATTCATATAAACATAATGCGCTTGTATACATTAATTACATGCACACAAAAATCTAATGTCATGAAGAAATTACAAGTTTGTTGGAAATTTTTTCAAAATTTCCCCCAAGATTTTATGAATAAGTTGTATGACATACCAAATACATATGTGGTGGAGCGGTAAGAAGTCTTTCTTTAATTAAGTAATTTATAGTGGAAGAAGAAAACTAAAACTTAATCATGAACAAAGCAATAAAATGTAGTCTAATTATGAGGTAGAGAAGCTGTCACACACACACACACTTGAACTAGGAGGTCAACAGGCAGCTAACCCTTAGTGAACGTACTTCTTCACAAACACATGAAATGACATTAATTGGCATAGTTGATTAGAAATTGAAACTTAAAACAAAATCGATCTTGGAAAGTTTTCATTTTTTTTTTCTTTGTGAAGTGTCCTAATGTAATATTTTTAGGTCCCTCCAATATACTCTCACATTTCGTGAAATTAGATATTCTCAAAATAATAATATTGGACACTTATGAAATAATATCGGATATATTGAAAGAATTATAATGGACATTTTGTTAAATACTAGAGAGTTTAATATGTTTCATGAATATCATCTTATCTTATTTTATAAATGCCTAATTTTATTTCATGAATTTGTTAAATATCATAGAGTCTAACATTATTACACAAATGTCTAATTATATACATTTGATATCTAATTTTACTTTATGGATTTATAATTTCACAAAATGTGAGAGTATACACGCACTACCTTAATTAATCTCACAGCTGATTTATTATTCACTATAATTACTTCATTATTTATTTCTTTCGAATCTATTGTGAAATTTTTACATGAAAATGGTACATGAAAATGGTACTTTAGTAAATTAATAGTTTTTAAATATAAGTTTTAAGAAGTTTTTAATAGAAATTAAATAAATATATTTGAATCAAACTTTAGTAAGAACATAAAAGACCTAACTAAAGTGAGATTGAGAGAGTACTATGCTAATTTATTAAAGAAATAACATGTGTGTTGAAAGAAGTTTCCTTCTATATATATCCAGTTTAAGATAAATTATTCTTCTATAATTTCTTTTATTGAAACAAATTTCAAATAATCTCCAGAAAATTTTCATATTCTTTATTCAAAGTAAAGAGCCTTAATGCATTCTAACAAGAACAACGTTAAAATCATGGAACAAAATTTATTGATTTCAATGCGTCGTGCAATTTGTGGCTCGTGACGGAAACAAACCGAACCGGGCAGCCCCCAAATGAAAACCTAACTTAGGTATGCCTAATTTCCTATTTTGCATTAATTTGCACACTTTAATTAGAACGTGGTTAATTAATTAATTATTAATTTTTTGTCTAAGCTGGCTCGATCAGTTTGTTAAGATGTGAATCTCTTAATCCCAAGTTTAACTAGAAAAATGATGGTTAATTTGGTGCATGATAATATTAGAACTAGCCATGGTATAGGATTAAAGCTAAAATAATGCTGAATCATAACATAGGCAACAATATATAAACTGAAAATATGTTGTTTTCTCATCTTGCTTTCAAAAAAATTATAAAAATGAAAGGAAAAAGAAAAAAATTAAGAAAGATTGATGACACAAAAAAAAAATAGAATTTTTGTTTTATGTAACAGATCAAACAAATAAAAAAAAAAGATATAGGACACAAAATTTTGTAACTAATAGGGATTAATTCTTTAGTTAATCAATACCTTGATTAAGAGAGGTTCTTGGGAGAAACTATATATATGATACAGCTTGAGTTCAACAAAAAACATATTACCAGTAATTGATTTATATGTTCATGAGAAGCTCCTCGCGTTAGCTCTCCTCCTCTAGAGAAGCAAAATCTGGAATATAAAGTTTGAAAATTTAGATAACCAAATATATATAATGTTTTTTTTTTTCTCATGACCTAACTATTCTTGCCATGGTGGTTGGTTCTGATTCTGCTGCTCAAATGCTGAAGAATTCAAGTGACCAAACCCAGGTAAGCTGGCAAATTCTCTCTGGGCTGGGAATGGCTTGAGACCCAAGAAATCTCTGGTCAAACCTTCGTTCCCACCGCCATTAACGCCACCTTCTCTCCTCCTCTTCACCATTCCGCTGAAACCCATATCGAAAGTCGGAGCCCCGGGCTGGAAACCGCTCGGTCCAGAGGAGAAGGAGCTCACCACATCATGGAGGAGAGAGGTTGGAGCAGACCCTACAGCAACCTGTTCGGCAAAATTACCAGCAGAAACAGAAGTTACGCCTCTGTCCCCGAAAGGCGCCAAAACCCCAGTTCCCATCCCGTCACGTGAAGACAAGGACGCTGCGGCAGCGCCTGAGCTACTCATGGTCGCCCCCATCTGGGCTGCTTTTTGCAGAAGAGCTGTGGCAGACATGTGAGCTGGTGCTACTGAGTTTTGGTCCAAGCAGTTGGAAAGATCCAGCCATGGAGGTAGATTGGTGTTCATGGTACTGTTATCTGGGCGTGACGAGTTGATGAAGAGATGGCTTTGATCTTGTTCTGATTTTACTGAGATTTGGGGCTGGAAATTGGCAAATGGATAAAACGAGCCATTGTTGTTCTTATCAGTGGGTGATCTTGTTCTCGTTTCTTCTGCTAAAGCATCGCAGAAAGCTCTGTGGGTGATGAAACTGTCCCTCCTGCAAAAGAAGCACATGAAAACAAAATCAGAAAAATTATACCTTTTGTATTTTGCACTCTCTCTGATCTCTTTTTGCTTTCTGGTCTACCCGAGGACAAAAGTTTGCTGTCTGTAAAAAGCACTTTCTTTTAGCCATATTAGCAAATTTCAAACCTTCCTTTCCCTGTGTGGTTCACGAGGCTACTGTTGTTGAATCAAGTGAAAAAGGTTTAACTTTGAAATGTGAAATCTATTTTGCAGCAGCTCAGCTGCACCTCTTTTTTAGTTCACTTCTTCAATTACAATCAGAGAACCAGGATTGTTCATCAGTAACTAAATCATGAAATTTCTCACTTTTAATTGTTAATATCTAATAATTACCTGGAGAAGAGGGTTCCACAGTCGCATCTGTATTCTCTAGTGCCACAGATTTTGAAGTGAGCTTTCCAGTCAGATTGAACAGCATAGCGTTTTGAGCACTTGTCACACTTCCACTTCTTCTCCCCGTGTTTTCTGAAGAAGTGTTTCTTGATCCCAGTTAAGTCCCCAAGAGCTCTTGAAGGGTCATGGTGGACACAGCTGACCTCTGGGCAGACATAAACCTTCTTCTTGATCACCTCCTTGCTTGATCTTTGCTTCAGCTTCCATGGAAGATTGTGCCCTCTTCTGTGGAGCTGAAGATTCTGGTCTCTTTGGAACCCCTTGTTGCAGATCTCGCAGATGAACCTGTTGGTGGCCATCAATGTCTTGGGTGACAAGGCTATCACTTCAGCATCTGGGTCTGATAAAATAAATGCATGTACTTCAGAAAAAGAAGAAAAATGCAATCTTTTTGGTTTTTGAGCCTTAGATCAATTGATCATAGATCACCTGGGTTGCCCGGAAGGCTTCTCTTCTTCTTCTGTGCCGGAGCCTGATTTTTTGAGGTGAAGGACTGTTGCTGCTGAGGGTAGATGTTGGAGCCAGCTTCAATTCTCGTGCCGGAAGAAGCACTAACTTCACCAGATGTAGATGTCAAATTGGACAGATTTTCATCCATTAACAGACCTTTCATCATCATATTCATCTCTTATCTCTGCCCTTTTCCTCTAAATATATATTCAAGCAAAATCAACTTTTTTTTCCCTTTAACTTCTAGCTATAATTCACATGATGATGAGCTAAGATCTGAGATCTGGTAGCTATACCTAGAAACCCTAGCTGAGAAAGGGTAATCTCAAAAGTGGAAAGTGATGATGATGAATATATATGCAACAGGGAGAGTTGCTAAAACAAATCCACAAAAACAAAAAAGAAAAATCTTTTTCTCCAGATTCCTCCAAAAATCATCAAAAACACCGTCAAAATCCTCTCCTTTTTTTGGCTAAATCATCCTGTCTTTAGTGATAAAACAAACAAGAAAAGGTATGTAAATGACAAGAAACAAGACCAATCCTAGACAGAGAAAAATGGAACCTTAAAAAACTCAGCAGCTAGCTAGCTTGGAAGCTATATCTGCTTCATAGACCGCAAAACCATTTTGCTAATGGTTGCCAAAACCAAAGGAAGCCGCAAAAAGAAACGTACACCGGGAGAGAGGAATAGGGACAGAACCAAAATTTCAGTATACAATAAATTTTATAGTATAATTTTTGAACTGCAAGTCAGGACCCGTGAGAGAGAGAGAGAGAGAGGAGTGGATGAGAGAGAGAGAGAGAGAGAGAGAAGCGATGCCTTGAGGGAGCTGAGAGGAGAGCACTCCACCATACAAAACCAAAGCTTGTTGTGACGTTGCACTTTTTTTGTCCTATCCTTTGTTCTTTCCTTAGTCAAACTTGGTCTTCTCCTCTCTCTCTAATGACTGATTAATAATGAAGTTGCCCACTAATTATGAATTAGCTGTAAAGAATTTCTTCCTTCAAATCAAGCGATAGGTTAGGTTGCGATATAGGTTTACTATAGGTAAATGATTTACATTGTTCGATATGGAAAATCCTTTTCTCACAAATCACAGATATTATGGCTGGAATATTTACAACACTTAATTTATGATTTTTAACATTTAACATTTTGGTATATAAATAATAATTTAAAAATTATAATTTTTAAATATATTTTTTTTGAATTTTTTTCATAAAGAATAATGTATAAATAAATTTTTTAATATTTTTTTGAATATTTTTTTCTCATAAAGAATCAAAATGAGACGAAGGCACGAAGGGAGAAGATATTTTTAAGGATGTCAATTTGTAATCTTCTCTACGAGTACCTTACTCTACCCTACTTGACTAGTAGAGATTTTTTTTTTTTCCATTGGACTGGTTTAGACTTGGTTTAGGTATTTTTTTGTTTTGTATCCACCGGGTTTGGGGAGGGTAGAGGGTACAGGTTTAGAGGCCTACCCTCCCCGACCCCAACCTGTACCCTACCTGCATATTATACATAGTATATAAGTTTCTAAGATATTACATATATTATATACACATACCTAATTCTAGTTCTATACAACCTAAATATATAATATAATTCTAACCTAGACCCTAAAATTCACAACTGTATGATTGAGTTACTTTGTTTTTTGTTATGTTGTATTATTTAAGCATGTTATATTTTCTTTAGTTTCAATTTTATGTTATGTGAGCACTTGTGCGGGTATTGCGGGTACAATACCCCGACCATATCGCCCCAACGTGGGAAGAGTTTGGGCAAATAAATCCTACCCATTGTGTATTGTAGGCAGGATTTAGTAGAGCTTTTATATTGCATGTAGGGTTTAGGAATCACTCTACTCTCCCCAAACCTGGCCCGTTGACATCTTCAAATATTTTATAGATAAACCGAACCATTTTTTCTATTAAGGAAACCCTTAAGAGCATATTTTATTTCACTAAATCTGCAGCTAGCCAAAACTACAAGTTAAACTCCCAGCACCATAAAAACAAAAATAACTCAACCATACCAACCGCTCAGGTAAATTGCCTAAGAGACAGCATAAGCTGAAGGAGATCTAGAATTTGAATCTAGCCTTCACCATTTTCAGTTCCCAAAGAACAAACATTCCCCCACCCTTGTGTATAAACATCTCATATAACCCCTGTACCTTATAAGTTGTAAATAATGCTTTTGATCACCCGGAAAAAAAAAAACTCAACCCAGTTAACTTTTATGAACAGAAACACTAATTAATTGTGCCAAGCCTACCTCATAATTTTTTTTCTTTTTTTGGTGTTGATGTTTTTTTTAATACTTAGAAATTTATAAGGTAAAAATATAAGAGATATAATATCTAATTATATCTGGCACTGCATCATTCACTAATTATAAGGAAAAGAAATCTTTTTATATAACTGGTACCCATTGCAATCGGCCCACAATCCAATCGGGGTTGACGATAATAATTGAGTTAATATTACTTGGGTTTAGGGATAAAAGATTGGTGTTAAAAGGCAAGTCGTCTTTTACTTGAATTTGAGCATTAAGGCCTGATTGGTTAGGTGGTTGGATTATTCCAATGAACCGACATCCTCTTGGGAAACAGCTACCACAGAAAATTCTTATTCCACTTAACTTTAGCTCCTTTTATTTTTCTTTTCTATCTAATTCATCTCAATCTTTTGTGATTACAGCTGCAATTCGTATGTTTATTAGAAAATACTAGATTGTGACCCATATTTTGTTGTGGTATGATCAATAGAGATATAAATTTCCAATATTAATTATATTTTCAGTGGCAAAAACACTAAAAAATGTTATAAATTTAACAATAAGTTATGATCAATTTAAAAGATTTGAAAAAATTGAAGCATTTAAAATATGTTGATAACAAATTTGGTAAATAGAAAACATACGGCATAAGACTAATAGTAAATTTTAGATTTCAGAACAAATCGGGACCTTAAATGTTACTCATAAAAGTTTGGCGCTTAAAATATATATAAAAACTAACAATTTAAGACAAAGTGGTAAAAATATATACTTTCAAAGTTTGAGGACCTTAGGCAAAAAGGGGACCAATTGTGTAATTGACCCTTTTCAGCGATAAAAAAAATAGCCCAAAAAAGAAAGCAATTTAGGCTAAAAACGTTAAAAATACCTACTTTCAAGTTTTAGTACCAGAAGACATCACCATAAACAAACAGTAGACTAATTGTATCATTTAACTTTTTTCGGCCCAAAAGAAAATCAACCAAAAAAAAAAAAAGAAAACAGCAATTCCAGGGCAAAGAAAGAACGACCCAATACTTTACCTTTTTTTCGGAACAAAAGATAATAAAAAAATAATTTTGGAGCCAAGAAAAAACGGTCAAACACTAATTAGGAATGTCATCGGATTGGGTTTGGGGAGGATAGAGTAATTTCCAAACCTTACCAACAATAAAAGAACTCTACCCAAACTCATCTCACAACTCATTTCAGATAGGATTTTTTTGCCTAAACCTTCTCCACATTGGGGTGAGTAGGGTCAGATATTGTACCTGCAATATCTTCACAAGTGATCATATAATATAAAATTAAAACTAAATAAAGCATGACATGCTTAAATATATAATATAAATGAAAACACAGTAGTCTAGTCATACAATTGTGAATTTTAAGATTTATTATGTTAGAATTATACTTTATTTGGGTTGTATAGGACTAAAATTTGGTATGTATATATAATCAATGTAATATTTTCAATACTTATATGCTATGTAAAATATGCAGGTAGGGTACAAGCCGGATTCAGGGAAAATAGACCCCTAAACTTGTACCATTCTCATACATAGTTAGCAGTGAGTATAAAAATAAAAAAATACCTAAACCAGACCCTAACTCATTCAATTAAAAAAGAAAAAATAACCCTACCCGATAGTAGGTACCTACAGTTAATTGTACAAATTGACATCTCTAAATACTATGCATTGTGTCATATCACCTTTTGTGATTTAATAGATATAATTAATAATCATAATAACAACAGTACTGGCTACACTAGTAATGAATGATTTTAGTTAGAGATTTTTTAATCCTACTTTATTTTTCAAATAGTTCCTCTATTAAAAAAAGATGCAACATATTAAATTTTGGATCAATTTTACATTTAATAACTTACTCTAACATATTATTATTTAAACTATTATTCAAATATCCATCCTTTTTATATTTCTTAATTTACGTGTAAAATATGAAAAATAAAAACAACACGTAATTTTTTTTTCTTTTTTTAATTTTCATGCCAAATTCAGATGTTTCATATAAAGGGGACGGAGGAATTTATCACTTACTTACCATACCATGATGCAATGTATGCGCACAGAAAAATAAGTACGCAAATGAAAGTTAAAAAACATATTTAGCGGTTAGTTTTTGGTTGAAATCACATATTCCCAAAATTTGTGGTTTATCAGTAGTTAACACAACAGTAAAATAGTATTTCGCCTCAAATAGGTAATATAAAATAGAATTAGTATAAACTTCACTAGATTTTTTTGGTTATCAGTTTTTCCGAGGTTGTCTAGCATCCACTGGATTACGTCCCCCCATTCTAATACTGTTAATATGACATCCATTTATAATATTTATGTGGTTCTGAATTGTAATTGTGCTTCTGAGATATATTTATCTAATTATGACATATATACTAATCTAATTCTAAAATATTATGTTTGACTGTGTTTGTCTGATTTTTAGATATATTTATCTAGTTATAATTGTTAACAAATAAAACTATACAAGATGTATCAAAGAACCAAAGGAATACATTTTATAACTGGATAAATTATTATAATTGAGTTTCAAGTTAATGATCTTAGAATCAAACAATATAAACAATACATTTCAAAGGTAGACAAGTATATATCAAAATCAGACAAACAGATCTCAAAACCGAAAAAACATATTTCAAAAAGAGACAATTGGTTATAAATAATTATTATGCTAAGCGTGTTAAAGTTGGTGGACATACACACATTCAATATGAGACAAAGCCAATTTTTTCTATTTCTAAAGGGGACACAATTTTCTTTCATTAGAGATGTTTGGAGAAAAAATATTTTAGAGAGTAGTCGTTGCTCATCATGTGGATGGAACTTGCGACTTAACCCCAAAAAAGGGAAGGAAGGAAAGAAAAAAAAAAAGACCCATATGGCCATGTTTCTAACAGAACCAGCAAAGCACTAATTTGGGTCAAGAAACACCCACATCCAAAAGCCCAGTTTTTAATGGACCGGTTCAAAAAGACAACAAAAATCTCTTATTGATTTGGACCGCAAAAGCCCAACTGGTGCCCTCTAACATAAATGATTACACTTCCATACCAAGTACCAAGTACCAACCTCTTGTTAGGAAATGTACTTTACTTTTATTTGAAAGAATATGCCCCATACCCTTTCACTTACCATCTTTGGAGAGACAGTTGAATGCTGGAATTTTTCCAATTCTTTCTTTTGACCATTCAACATCGAATTCAATCTAATCCCCTCCTTGGCATGTGAAAATCAACTACCATTATATTCGGACTGCCGTATGTCTCACGCTAATTAAACTCCATAATCTCACCCCTAAATTTATTCTTTCGCTTAAAAGAATGCCCAACTTTCTTTCCTGTGGCATGTTAGCCTGTTGGTGACCATACTGAACATTTCACTAAATATTTGTGACAAATTTATGTGTAAGAATTAATCCTGTTATTCTCTATTTTTTTTTAAAAAAAAATAAGTTAATGTTGTTAATTGTGACTCATTCCAAACCACCCATGATGGCTATAATTGCTAAAGGGTGGGTTTTGCTTAGTTTGCCATTAAAAGTAGCTCCAAGATATATAATTAAGAGGTAAATTTCATCGGGGGTACCTGATTTTTTTTTTTTTCCTAAATGGGTACCAATTCTTTACTTTTGTTATATCGAATTACATAAGCTCATATAGTGCATCTCAATGGGGTACTTTCTGGTAATTTGACCATTAAATTTGATGTAAAATGTTGACACGACATTAAATAACACTAAAAAAAATTAAAATAACAACTTTGGTCCTTGAGCTTTTTCAATTCCTAATTATAACCCTTAAGCTTCCACTAAATCATTTTACTCTCCTTCACCCGATCCAACCCAACCGCCAGCATTGACTGCCCTCTAGAGCCACTTCGGCAATTCTTCCCAGACATCAAGCAAACTGCCAAGCAAAACCACAAGCCGCAATTCCTTTCCAAGTCCTAAAATCCAAAGTTGTCGAGTGTCTTCAAAGATCTCAACTCGTTCAAGCGATTTCATGGGAATCATATCTTCCATGTCATTATGAGATGAATCAAACGGCTCACGGCCGTTGGTGAGCTTGCTGTAATTGTTCTCAATGTGCTTCCTTCACCTTCCCAAGAGTAACGAATTGAGGCGGGTGACAATTGCGGCTGTGTGGATTGGGTTAGGTTAAAAGGCGAATAGGGTAGCAAATTGACACAGCTGGGCTAGGTTGAGAGGCGGACAAGCCAGGGGGCCACCAGAGAACAACCTTCTCCCTCTCATTTTTACGTCGCTAGCAAGCTGGGTTGGATGGATGACAGGGTGGCGGCGACTATAGGGGCGGATCGGGTGAGAGGTTAGGGTTTTGGGAGGCTGGATCAGGTGAGAAAGAGCAAAAAATTTTGGAAGTTTAATGGTTAGAATAAGTGATTGAAAGAGCTCAAGGACCGAAGTTGTTATTTTAAATTTATCTTAGTGTTATTTAATGTCATGACAGCATTTTTCAACTAATTTAATGGTTAAATTAATGGAAAGTACCTAACTGATATGCACTATATGAACCTTTTTTCAGTATCAATGATCAGTACCAGTGAATAGGGTTCTTCTCTTCACTATCTAAAAAAGATGGATTTACCATCTCTTACTGTGTATCAAATTTATGGTTTCCATTGGTGCAAATCTAATCACTTCAATTTTTAATTTAAGATGAGAAAAAAGTATCCATTGGTAGCAAATGATTATCCATTAAGTTTATATAGTCTGAAAAGAAAAAAGTAAAGTATTGTGCCCATTTAGGACAAAAAAACAGGATAAGGTACTATCAGTGAAATTTACTCTATAATCAAGACTATTTTTCTTTAGAAAATCATGATTGGTAGATGGATTAAATCGTGATGACTTTAGGGATAATTTATGCCATTTTTCTAGATTTAGAACAATTTAAGTGGAAGTGGAAACTAATTTTGAATGATTAAGGGGCAAGTATGAACCTTTACTTAAAAATGGGCCTTTTCCAACCGCTTCGCATTAGAAAATCAATTTTTCTAACGTGAAGCCGTTAGAAACAGGATCATTGGAAAAAGTTTTGTTAGAAAAAATTTTTCCAATGGCTCATTTTTTGGTTGTTAGTATTTTTAACGGCCATCAATTGGAAAATGAGCAATTAGAAATTTTCAATGGCTGAACATCATGTAGTTTTCTAGCCTATGTAAGAGGTTTTCCACGGCCTCAGCCATGGGAAAATACACCAATGGCTCAAGTCGTTGGAAACCTTTTATAAGAAAATAAAAAATATATAAATTATATATTTTATATATTACTAAAAAATATTTTATATTTCATAACATGACAAAAATATTTTTAACATAAAAAAAAAAAAAAAAAAAAACAAAACCATAAAATAAAACCAGATCTGCAAAATTTAAAGCAAAGTACAAAAATTCAAATCCCAAATCTGCAAATGCGACGAGCGGAGTAAGGTGGCGGAGTGAGGAGCCAAGGCGGATGGCGAACAACGGAGAACAAAGAAGTTAAGGTGGCAGCGAGGAGTAGGGAACGACGAGCAGATTTGGTGCACAAACGGTCTATGATCGAATTTGGTGCACGGTGCTCGACAAGCAGATCTAGTGCACGGACGGTCAGCGAGCGAAGAAGTGGAGCATGGGTAGTCGGCTTGTGGAGACGCTGAGCACGAATAATTAGGCAATGGCTAGAACAGCGAAAAATCAGACGTATAGCAAATGATCGAACAATTGAACGAGAACAGCGATGATTGGATGATTGGGTAATGGTAGATGATTAGCCAACGAGGTGAACAATCGCACAAACAGTGACAACAGAGAATGGCAAAACAACGAGGTTGGCCGAGAATGAGAGATAGTCTTAGTGGCAGTGAAGAGGGAGAATGGTGGCCGAACAGTTAGGGTGAGGCAAGCCCAGCGGAGGCAGGGGTTGGGGTGGGCGGTGGAGGGAGAAAAGAAAGCTTGGTCATCATGATGAGAGGGAAAAATTAGCCAGAAGATGGGGAGGGTTAAGAGAAGGGTTTTTGTACGGGTAAGACTAGGGCTGTTATCGAACTGAACATTTATCGAACTATTCGAATTCGAGCTCGAAATTAGACTTAACGAACCGAGCTTTAAGAACTTCGAATACGAGCTCGAGCCATTTTTATTATTCGAATCTCTTATCGAATCAAGCTCGAATATGTTAGTATTCGATTCGATAGGTTTTCAAACCTATCGAACCTATATAATAATATAAATATTAATAATATATTATTAATAATTTAAAGGAAGTAAGACAAAAAACCTAATAATAACAAATAACAAATCGTAAAATCGGGCTAGGCAGCTAGAAATCGTGAAATCTGTCTCCTCAGCCTCAGGTTCCTATTCTCCTCAGCATCGGCCATCGGCGGCCGGAGTTTTCCTCACGATCAGGAAGCAGCAACGAGCAAGCCACCAAATAGATCTCGATTTGCCCCTCTGCCTGCGTTCTCCTTTGCGCGATTCAACCCTCCGCCTGAGTTCTAACTTGTCGCGTGTCGGTCGCTCACCCCTCTGCCTGAGTTCTCACTTGTCGCGCATCGCGATTCGCCCTTCTGGCTTCGTCTGAGTTCTCCTCTCTCGCGCGTCGCGATTCGCCCTCCACCCAAGTTCTCCTCTATCACCCATTTGCCAGAGTTTTCCGCTATCGGTCGCTCCTCCACCGGACATCTTCTCGATTGCACGATATGAGTCCCAACTCCGCCAGATTTCTCCCAATTCGCGCCTTGCACAGCGATTCGCAGCTTACTTCTTTCCCATTGGGCCCAGCCTGCCGGAACTCGCAAATCAACCAAACTCTCCCCCAATCTCCCCTAACCGGTTAGTCTCTTGTCATTGGAACTTCCTTTTTGTGTTTCTTGTTAATTTGCTTAATGTTGATTCTGGTTCCTGTTTTCTGTCAGTATTACGCGTTAGATATAACTTATTTCAAGTCTTCTCTGGACTGCCACTTGTTGGATCTGCTATGGAACAAATACTGGGTGAATACCCTTTCATCTTCACCTTTGTTGGGCAATGAAGATTATGTTGCAGGACAAATTTCAAATTTAGGTAATTTTTATGCATTGTTGTTGCTTATTGTAATTGGTAAAGGTTACTACTGTTGTGCATGACTTGTTGAATGTGACATGGAAAGATCTTAAATATTGGTAGCATGAAAATGATACATACGGACTGTTCTTGTACTGACATTTGATAATTTTATCCATCAATCAGCTAAAAAGCTGGAACAAGCAGAGAATCAGTTGGTGCATTCCCGCATTGGCCCATTGATCGGACCTTCTCGAAAGAAAGGGGTTTGTAAATTGATTTGAAGTTTCACTGCTTGAATTTCATAATAATATATTTGAAGTTTCACTGTTTGAATTTTTTTCATAAAGAAAATGAAGGCAGATTAAGGAAAATAGAGAAAATATTAGTTAGTTCTGACTCAATTCTTGTAAATAACATATTGCAAATGCTTAAAAACCTGTTTTGATTTTATGCTAAAATGTGGTGGGACGCAGAGAATCTGTTTGATACTGTGCCCTCTGTTTGATATCATTTTTTTTTTGTTAATTTACTTTATTTAATTGTGTTAAGTTGTGGTTGGATATTGTTCTTTCTCTGGTTCTTTTCTTAATGACATTAGGTATTGGTATTCCAATTAAGTTTGCTACTTGGCTAAGATTAAGTTTGTTATTTGGTTGATATGAAGTTTGTTATTTGGCTGGAATTTCCTTTATTCTTCAGCAATGTCATCTTCAGCTAGTATTGCACCATTTAGTGAAGTATCAAACTCAAATCCTTTTGTAGAAGATGAGCAAATTGACACAACAATTGATACCGATCAAGTTAGAATTGAAGAAATGGCCAATATTCCTAATTATGAAGAGCAAGGAGGTGGTGGTGATGGAGAAGATAAGGCAAAGGATGATGAGAGTGGTGCTCTTGTGAAAAAGCAGAGGGCAGTGAGATCTGGAATTTGGGGATCATTTAGTAAATTCAAAGATGCCAATGGAACGGTTAAGGCCAAATGCAATCATTGTGGGATACTTATGTCTTGGCAGAAATCTGGGACCACATCACATCTTAGTAGGCATATGAAGACTTGTACCCAAAGGAAGCTGCACATGAAGCAACAAGGGCCTCTAAATTTTCAGTCGACTAGTGCAAGTGCTAGTCCTAAACTTTATGTTCTTGTTCCTGCAATAGTTGGAGGAAAATATGACCCTATGAAGATGAGGGAAGTTATTTGTCATTGGGTGTTAATGCATAAGCACCCTTTCTCAATTGTGGATGAGGAAGGATTTAATTTTATGATGAGAGTTGCAGTTCCTTTATGGGAAAAAATTGGATGTACTACTTTGAAGAATGACTGTATGAAGGTGTATGAGTATCAGAAGAACAAAGTGAAGGACATGCTTAAAAAGATTTCAAAGATTAGTCTCACAACAGACTTGTGGAAATCAAAGCACCAAAAGATTGGCTATATGGTTGTGACAGCCCATTTTCTAAATGCCGAGTGGAAGCTAAACAAATGGGTTTTGAATTTTGTTCATATTCCTCCTCCACATAGAGGTGACGACATTTTAGAAGCTTTGTACAAGTGCTTGAAAGAATGAGGAGTTGAGAATAAAATTTATACAATTTCTATAGACAATGCTTCTGCAAATGATGGTGCCATCAAAAATTTGAGAGAAATTTTTGAAGTGAAAAAAAAGTTATTATGTGAGGGAAAGTTGTTCCATGTGCGGTGCTGTGCACATATTTTGAACTTCATTGTGCAAGATGGTTTGACTGAGATTAAGTTTGCAATCCAAGACATAAAAGAAAGTGTATCTTTTATCAATCAAAGTGAGGCTCAAATGAAGACCTTTTGTCAAATTGTGCAACAATTGTAGCTACCCAACCGAAAGCTAATTCTTGATTGCAAGACATGCTGGAACTCAACATTTGAGATACTACGTTGTGCTTATATGTTCAAGGATGTTTTCCCAATATTCTAAGGAAAGGAGCCACATTACCAGTCATGCCCAACAAAGGAGGATTGGGAGAAGATCTCTAAAATTTTGGAGATCTAGGCTATTTTCTCTAGTGTTACTAATATCATTTCTGGGAGTAATTATCCAACGGCAAATTTATTCCTTTGTGAAGTGTGTAAGGTGAAACAAGTGTTGGATATTCAGGTCAATGATGAGAATTATTTTTTAAAAGATATGATGACGAAGATGAAGAAGAAGTTTGACAAATATTAGGGAGAGTGCAACTTACTAATGGCTATTGCTGCCGTTCTTGATCCGATGGTGAAAATGAGGGCTCTAGACTTCTGTTTTCCAAAGATATACACCCAAGCGGAAGTAGTAGCCAATATTGAAAAGGTTAAATGTGCTTTGAACGAGCTTTACAATGAGTATGTTGCTATGGATAAGAGCAATGATAGTGGAAATCAACGATCTAGTTCTTCTCAATCTTTCATGTCAACCATTTCTTGTAGATCGGCCTTTATGGAACTTCAGGCATATGTAAAGGAAGTGGAGGCTGTTCGGCCATAAAAGACTGATTTGGACATGTATTTTGAGGATGGGTGCTACATTTGTGCTGATGGATCATTTGAGTTGTTTGACATATTAGACTGGTGGAGGGGAAATCAATCCAACTATTGTGTTTTGTCAAGAATATCATGTGATATATTGGTCATCCCTATCACTACAGTAGCTTTTGAAGCTACATTTAGTGCTGGAAGTAGAGTTATTGACACGTATCGAGCATCACTTTCCATTGAAACAGTGCAAGCACTACTTTGTGGAGGAGATTGGCTTAGAAACGTTCATGGTTTGAAGAAAAGGAGCAAAGTAAGTCTTTGAAGTTTGAACTATCTTTAACTAATATAGATTTGCTTGCCATTTATTATCTTTTGACAATTGCTTATAACTTTCACATATTCTCAGGGAATGAAAGAGCCGACAATAATCAATTTACCAATCTAAGAAGAATTTAATAGGTATGTTTTACCCACCATATTTTTATTTATTTTTGTAGCTTGTTCATTATTTTGGTTGTGCATTCTCAGTTATAAGAAAACTTAAGATTAGCTTGATGTTTTTTTCTTAAACTAATACTAGTGCTATTTACATAGAAGCCATTTACATAGAAGCTATAAAAGGAGAAAACTGGATAACAGGAAATCTACAATGGCTGTATACATGCCCAAAAAAATTTGATGATGAATACAAGCATAGGCACCAAATACCATTACAATATTGGAGTGGTGTAGGACTTCAGATTATGATTCTTGGTTAATTCTATGTAGCTCTATATTCATTATTAAGTTCTTCGAGAAGTATAGGAGATTTAGTTTAATTTTATAAATTTAAGAATAATGGTCTTTGGGGTAGTTTTCCAGGTGTGTTGGAAATTTCAGAATTATATAGGGAACCCGTTGGTTGCTTATACCAAACTTGTCTTTGATTCTGTACACAGCCGGTCTTTGCTGTGTCTGCCCAACCGATTGTCTGTTTAGAGTTTAGACTACTAGCTTAGGAACCTTGGTGCATATAGAATTAATTAGTTGGATAATATTGTACATGCTAGAAAACAAATCAAAGTTGTCCAATTCCTATTATTGATTTTCAAGTCCAGCAGGAATTGTTTTTTGCATCTACCAGTAAGGCTTCGAGAGTTCCATCTAGACGTAGGTGTCATGCTTAGGAACCTTGGTGCATATAGAATTAATTAGTTGGATAATATTGTACATGCTGGCCATTATTTGTGTATTTTGTTGCTTGCTTGTTTGCAGGACTGAGGAGAAGATTGCTTGCTTGCTGTATGATACCCAACACTTTTTGCTTGCTTGCAGAATTGATGGTCTCGCTATAGTTGTTTGTTTCATGTGTGAGAGACTTGTTGTTGTTTCATTCACAACCTCTTTTTAAGGCAAACAAAGATTTTATTATATCAAACTTTATGGACTGGCTTGATTATGTAATTTGTGTACTTTGTTGATGTTTTTTTCTTATTATTATTTTTGTAATTGAACTTGGTGTCAGCTAGTGTTATGAATTCTGTTGTTGTTTTTTTTCCTTTTTTCAAAACGAGCTCAAGCTCGAGCATACCTAATCGAGCCCGAACCGAGCTCGTACAATTTGTTTTTTAACAGGTTTTTTTGAACATTTCAAACGTTCGAATCGAGCTCGAACACTATACCGAGCCAAACTCGAGCACCATTTCCTCGAGCTCGTCGAGCCCGAGCCCGAACCCGAACCCGAACACCTACCAAACTTAAACGAGCCGAGCTCGAGCCCGAGGCGTTCGGGCTCGGCTTGGTTCGATAACAGCCCTAGGTAAGACTAGGGTTTTAATAGGTTGGGCTTGTATGAGTTTTTATGGGCTTTTATATGATGTATATTTGTGTGTGTACACACACACACACACAGACGCACACATATATATAGACATTATATAAACATATATCAATATATCAATATGAATATATATAAATCTAAATATCAATGTAATATAAATATACATATTATACTTATTTTTATTTCTAATAATGTGTGTGTGTGTACATATTATTATTATTATTATATTATTATTATTATTATTATTATTATTATTATCATTATCATTTATAACAAAATATTTTAAAAATACTACTTTATTTTCAAAAATTGTAAAAGTCATTCCATATTCCAACAGCCTAATATTTCCAATGTGAGAATTTCCAATAGCCTCACATTGGAAATTGAATTATTTGAAATTCCTAATGGGCTAGTTTCCAATGGTTCAATGCGTTAGAAATTTCTAATGGCCAGACCGTTGGAAAATATGGTTTTCAAATTTTCCAATGGTTCATCGTGTAGGACGTTGGAAAAAGAAATTTTTTTTTAGTAGTGAACTAGGGTTGATTGGTTGAGGACTCTTGGGATCACAGATATTCAACAAATGCGTAGTAACTAGGAATAACACAAAAGACATGGTAAGTAATCTAAAGATAAAACGAGCAAATCACTCACTTATGTTTGCACTATTTTTGTTTCATGGCAAAATGTTGGAAGTAGAAAGCATTGTGCAACCAAGATACCAGGAAATAGTGAACAATTACCACATAACACGGAAAATCATATCCTTGGACCAACATAAGAAATTGGTGGACTAAGGAGACAACTGAGTCCTTCACTGATGTGGCAACACTGATAGTCACCATCATATTATCCACCACCTTCATCTTCCTTGACGGCTACAACATCCTAGACGCCCCAATCTACCTGAATCAAAACTCCTTCCTCGTGTTCATGGTCTCGAATGCGCTCTCACTCTTCTCCACCACCACCTTACTCATCTTGTTCCTTGACATCATGATCTTGCGCCACTGAAAGGACTTCTTTCTAACACTGCCAATGAAGCTAATGATCATACTATCGATGCTCCGATTGCAACAAAAATGATATTGTTCAGTGTAATGGTGTGGCGATGCTTGAGGGGAAAAAGGGAAAAGGCGAAGAGGAAGGTGGAAGAGAAAAGAAACAAAGTCTGGGGGGGATTTGTAATGTTGGACAAAAATTTAGAAGTTAAATTTGGGCAAGTTAGCCATGTCATCGACGACCTAGATTTGTCATATTGACAACATATACCATATCTTTGTCTGACGTGGCCTACATGATGGTGGTGGGCTAATTCACAAAAAAAGATAACATGGATGATAGATTTAATCGCAAAAACAATGATGACTGATATGCCTATTTCGTAAACATGAGTTTTGTTGTAATCTAAAAAATAACTTATTGGTATAACAATTCTTTTTTAGGGTTTTGTTATTTAATATTTGTCCAATATGCAAAATTCATATATGAGAAAAGAAATAAAAAGACATTTCTTAAATGCAAAAAATTTAAGATAAGAATTTTCATCGAGTAGAATCTCTATTGGCTTCATTTAGGAATAGATTTTATAATTAGTGTTTGGGTTTTGGATAATTTATTTAACGATGAAGATGAAACTGTTGAAGTTAAAAGCTAAAAATTGTCATTAAATAATTGTTTTAAAACTTTAATGCTAATTATTGATATTAATATAAAAAATAGTTACCCCTAACCGAAATCAACTGAGTTTTAGTTGATTGATCAACTCATCCGACTTGTTTAAGTTGGACAGCCTTTTAAAGAAATCAAGGAAACTTACAATTACCTCCCTAAGGTATGTCCTAACCTACAATTTACCCATTCTATTTTTAGTAACCTACACTTCACCCTCTGTATTTTTTACACTGTCTAATAATACCTTCTAAAACTGTATTTAAATTATACAATAGTCATTTTTTAGTAATTTCAATCTTTCCAATATTTTTTATAGTTAATAAAAAATTTGAATTATTAGTTTTTCTTTTCTGTAAATGTATTTTTTCCTTATAAATACATATTAGTATTTTTTAAATGTTGGTTGGTTGTGAAAAAAATATCAAAATTTTTGAAATTATTAGAACATTATTATTAGACAGTTTAAATTAGGGTTTCAAGAGTTGCTGTCAGACACTATAAAGCAAATAGGGGTAAATTGTAGATTTAAAATTAGAAGGGCAAAGTGTAGGTTATATCAAACCACAGGGAGGTTTTTGTAATTTTTCCAAGAAATCGTGGCCCGGATGAAATGAAGAGCTTTGTAAGAAATTCCGTTATTTGAAACCCTGACAAGGACATCGACAGCAGGCCAAACCAAATCCACATCCAAATTCACCAGAAACAGATCATCCAACACCTGTTCACTCCATTGATTTTGCCTCACATGATCCCCCGTATACGGAGCCCTTCTTCGTCTTTCTAGCTTTCCTTCGGGCACCTGGAATTGAAGAGTATTATGAGCAAAGAGGAGGAAGACGAGCCGCCGGAAAAGAAGGGGAAGGCGACGGAATCATCGAGGAATCGCAAATGGGCCAGCAGCTTCAAGCGCGATCTAATGGCTGGGGCGGTGATGGGAGGGGTGGTTCACACCATTGTGGCGCCAATCGAAAGGGCGAAGCTCCTGCTGCAGACCCAAGAGAGCAATTTGGCCATTACAGCTGGTGGGAGGACCAGATTCAAAGGGATGGTCGATTGTATCGCCCGCACGGTTAGAGAAGAAGGCATTTTGTCTCTTTGGAGAGGCAATGGAAGTAGCGTCCTCAGACACTACCCTTCTGTCGCTCTTAATTTTTCCCTCAAGGTGATTCCTCCCCTCTTTTCTTCCTGTTTTCGTTGCTATTTTTGTAGTTTCCGGTCTCGTCTGAAGATGAACGGTTAGAGGAACACTTGGTTGGCGCCGATGGTGGTTCTGTTGGGAGTTAGAGCTTTAGAGTTGGAAGATTGGAACGTGTTTTAAATGTGTTTTAGGTGAATGGTGTAATGCCCAAATGAGCATAAGAATGCTACTATGTCACTCCCCGTTCCTCATGCTTTTTAAATGCTTTCTTTCTATGCCATACTTTCTTCGTTATTTAGCGGGCATGAGATGAAATGATCTTTAGTGCGTAGGAAATAAAGTTGCTATTCACTAGCATTAAGCTTGCCACGCTGGTGAAATTCGTATGGTTCTGATGCTTTCATGTCGAGCTTCATCTCACAGTAGTTATGTTAGGTAGTTGCACAAGGAGTCTGGCTGTGTCATCTCGTGGGGATGTTAATATTTGTTGGTTGTAAATTTTTGTCAAGTATCCACTATTCATATGTGTACCAGAAAGAGGGGATAAGGCACTGGATGTGGATGTTCTTTAGGAGTTACTGAGCCACTCAGGGCTTGATGAGTTATTGTGATAAATATAGTTCCACCAAAGTGTCACAAAATACTTCAGATTGAGTTCCATAAGTAGCTTGTGTAGTGAATTAACAAGATCTTGCACCTGCAAGTCAATTGATTTCATGCTCTGTCCTGCTCTTGCATGCTGCATTTGAAAATTAAGAATGGTGAATTGTTGAGGGAGCTGATCTGGGATTGTGATCGCGATATCACAGATGAGATTTTCAAAAACTCTCACTTCATCTCTATGTTCAAAATATTGTTTACTTTATGATGACTTGATAAGGAACTTAAAAGGTCTGAACACAGAATAAAGGCAAGAGCGAATCTTTAGTCTATGATATGTTTGACAATATTATATTACCATAACTTGCAGCCTGAAAAATTGATAATCTGTGTCTAAGTTACCATATTGTAATAGGAAAACTTTATCTGCTAATTTCCATGTTCCCCAGATCAACTCTTAACTTTATCAGTGATGATGTCATCACCTTGAATTCTGCCTTGAATATCTGGCATATCTCAATATGTAGGCAGTGCAGCCTTCCACAAGCACATACATCTTCAAGCATCGTGCTTATTACCATAACCTTTAGTTTCGAAGATTGAGGTGTTCAAACAAACCTCGAATCTTAGGGTATCGGTGTTGTAAGATTGTTTTCTACATAAACCCATAGTTTGTAAGCTGCATTTCTCTTTCTAATCTCATCCCCAAGTTAAGAGGCTCCGATATTTTCCTTCTGTACGCTTCAAGTTTTCTTTCCCCATTTTTGCTATGGACCCTTTGTTTATTTGAATCGGATAATTATTTTCTTCAAGTTTCCTTTGCTTAGGTTGTCTGCCTTGGTGTCTTTTTTTCCCCAAAAGAATGCATGTTGAATACTGAGTTCTCAGTTCAGCCTGAAGTATTAGAATTTGTGATCACTATAACCGTTGTGATAGGCTATGAAAAGTTCTTTAGCATATATATTGGAAAAGATCATGAGAGACCAAGTGGGAGTGACGAAGTTTTAAGTTTATAAAACAAGATTATAGACATATTGAGATAGAATTCACAGAGCATTTTGGGGTGCAGGTATGAAATGGGGCAATAACACGAGATCGTTTGAGACCTAATGGTAGTGATAAGCTAATGTGGTAAAATTTGTGATAGAGGCAATAGAAGGTTATCTTAGAAAACATGGTGGATGAAAAACTAATTTATTTCAGAATCATTTTAAAACCGTTGCTGTTCTCTTTTATTTGTAATTCACTTGAAAGAAATTTCTAAATTCATTTGGCACACACACACACACACACACACAAACATTGCTAGGCGTATTTGACAATCTATTTCATAGATGGTGCTTTGCATTCTTGCTTGCCTATTATGAGTTTTGCGTTTCACTTTTTAAGTTGGGAGCTCCTTGTCACTCTAAATCAACTCAGATTAGTTGAAGATTGCTACTCCTTTTGTCCCACTTTCTTTGCAACATTTACTATTTTGGGCTGTCCCAAATTTTTGCAATATTTCCATATTTAATAAATTACTTTATCATATTACTCTTCAAACTATTATTTCAATATTCACTCTTTCCATCTTTCTTTATTAACGTGCAAAAAGTGAAGGCAAAAATGGGAAGAAAGACACAAACATTTTCCTCTTTCTTAATCTCCATGCCGAGCCCAAATGTTTCAACTAACCCGGGATGGAGGGAGTAATTATTAGTTGGTACAGAACTATGCTTCAACTGAAAATTGCAGATGATAATTCAGGTCCTCTGTTTTCTGTTGAACTAGATGTTATCCAAGTGTCACTGGTTTAACCCTTTGGATGTGGGATTAATGGGTACTAAAATCTGTGAGTGGAGTATTAATAGGGGCTTTATCTTGTGGAATATGCGTTCTTTGCTGTGGCAAGGTCACATTGTACCTTTGTAAATAGGCCTCCAAAATTAATCCAACTGGTTGAAGTGAATATTGAGTGGATGGAGTACTCTTTTTTTTGGTTCTTGTTAACTTTCACCAATGTCCATTTGAGTCCTTTTCTTAATTTGTGACCTGCTATGAGATTTGCATACAGCTTTATAGTAATTGTTAGTAATTGAAATATCTTTCTGATAGTGTTTTTCTCCAAGGGATTTTTGTATCTAACATTACCAGGAAAGCGGTGCACTGCATATGCTGTGACCACTTATTTGCAGTCAGAAGGGATTGTCATCAGTATTTGATAGAAGTGTTAGAAGTAGAAAGGAATTAAAGGCTGTGTGTGTGAAATAAGGCGAATTATGTTCTATCTGGAGGAACTGCAGTTATTTGATATGAGTGCTAAAAGTATTTGCAACTGACGTGCTGGGAAGAGGAAGCCAGACATGTTGCATGTGGTGTGAATGTAAATATTGCAATTAGTCATGATGTGCAAAAACTTCTAAGATATGAGTTAATTTTGCCAGGCCAGTAGGTTTTCCTTTGCGAGATGGTAACTTGTAGTGAGTATACTTTTGTTGAAAATGTCTCTCAGTAGATATGTATAAAAAATTTTAATTAGGCATATGGACATGATAACAAAGGCAGCTTTATAAATCCCGGCCAACTACTATGTTATGTTGCCAGAAGAAAACAAAAAATATTGTTACCAACAATTTGCCAGAAGAAAAAGTAGTCACCAACAATGTTTTTACCAAAAAAAAAAAAATCTTGTTATTCGAGTGGCAATCTATATGTGGGCACTTAGAACATGATTTTGCTAGTGGAAATTTTTGATACTGGTTGAAGGAGTATATTTTATAAAGACTTGAATTTTTTTGGTACATCTATAATAACTGTATATAAAGGGGAGATAGGACTTGATGATGAAACGCTTCATGACCCAGTTATTCAAAGGTTTTTTCTTAGTTTAGCTGAAAGCTATGATTATATTGCATCCTCATAATATCATTGACTTGGCACAGTTCAATAATTTCTTTTCTTTTGTCTGGTGCAGGATCTTTACAAAAACATATTAAGAAATGGCAACCGTAATGATAATCATATTTTTTCGGGGGCATCTGCCAATTTTATTTCTGGAGCTGCAGCTGGCTGTACATCATTGATTTTGGTCTACCCCCTTGACATTGCACACACTCGGCTTGCTGCTGATATTGGACGAACTGAGGTTCGTCAATTTCATGGTATCTGCCATTTCCTGACGACAATATGGAGGAAAGATGGAATTACTGGACTTTATCGCGGCCTTCCTGCGTCCTTGCAAGGAATGGTTGTGCACCGGGGCCTGTATTTTGGAGGCTTCGATACAATAAAGGAGATGTATTCAGAGAAATCCGAAACGGAACTACCACTGTGGAAGCGATGGATATTTGCACAGGCTGTAACAACATCTGCTGGGTTACTATCATATCCACTGGATACGGTTCGGAGGCGGATGATGATGCAATCTGGATTAGACCAACCAGTGTATCACAGCACACTGGACTGCTGGAGGACAATCTATGCGACAGAGGGTGTCTCTTCATTTTACCGTGGTGCACTATCGAACATGTTCAGGAGCACCGGTGCTGCAGCGATCTTGGTTTTGTATGATGAGGTCAAGAAGTTCATGAATTGGGGTGGGTTGTAGTAGCGTGAAACCAATTTTTTTTTTTTTTTTTGGTTTTTTTGACAGTTTTCCCTGAGAGCAGCAGAATTAGAGTAGAATGACTTCACCAGGACTACATAGGAAAAACCTTGTAAGTAGAGGGCTATAAATAGCAGCAGATGACATCATTCAGGCTAGGCCAATTGATCCCCTGATTTTCCAAGCAAATAAAACAACAGGTTATTGTTCCATTGTTCTTTAACATGCCGGTTCGGTTCGGGCCGGCTGGAGTTGCATTTGATGGGAATGGGATATGCCAAATGCTTCTTGGATTGTTCTTGCTTGCTTATGATTCTTCCATGATTCATATGGTCGGTGTTGATCCGAACTTTTTGTGGCCACCATCGTGTAATATTCTTCCATGAAAGATAGCGTGATTTAAGTAAGATACCAGTAGTAATTTTTATTACTTTCCTTTTCTTTAACAATCCTCGACGCGCTAAGTCAGTTATGGCAAAATTTTTCAGTTATTGTCGAACCAGAACAGCTCCAAATGGGAAATCTGTCTCTTGTCTTCATCTGCAGAAATAAGGCTTTGCAAACCTTAGCTATTGAATACGCCTCTTGCATTACCTACTAGGTGAAATTACTAGGAGCCAGGAATGATCAAAGGTATCCGAAACTATTTGGAAAAATGGTGTAGGACATAGGGTAGATGTTAGAGGTTTGACTCTGGGCCCCACCCATTTCTCTTATAATGTCATTATTTCTGCTTTGGTAGCCTTGCTGGGTCTTGAAGAAGCAAAAATTCTTTGTCTCATACATTACATAGTACCTTCCACCCTTTTAGACTTATAAAGATGTTTCTGTATATAAAAAAAAAAAAATGATGGAAGTTTAGTCCACTAAGTAGGGAGCATGGACAATTTTGAATGACTTTCTGAGTTGCCAAATTCTACGGCCTATAAGGTTGCCAAACGATAAGATTTTTCATGATGTGTCAAATTACAGGGCCTATAAGGTTGCCAAAGGATAAGATTTCTGGGCTCCCATGAAAAACCGATTATTTTCCTGGCTTGGTTGCCTGATTAAGGAGGAACCAACTACTACCAAAACATCATTCTCTATCTTCCTATTTTCTCTATCTTGGATGAAGTAAACAGATATGGTCGAAGTCTTTGATTCTTTTATCTTTAATATGGTTAATGATGACATATATGTGAACGAAACCATGTTTTTAAACTTTCTGCAGTCTTGTTAAGGGTAAAATCAAGTGCCGTGAAGCGATAGACAAGATATTAGTTTGTTAGAGTCCCTGCGGCTGTTTCAACCAAACCTGTTAAAATCAAGGTTTCCCTGGAATAGATATAAGAGAATTGGGCATTGGAAGAGTAAATCCAGGCATGTTCTTTCTGGGTTGTTAATTACATAATGCTCCACCACACATGCATTTGTTTTGCATTTCTTTAAAAAGATAATTTCAGATGCTAAGTTCTTGTCTGATTCATATTCCCACTTCTTTCTCTTTTTCGATTGGTTGAAAGGACTTATGTTACCCTCTCCCCCCCCCCCCCAAAAAAGCCCTTTTGTGAGCGTAAAGTGTTGCATATTTTTCTCCTCTCATATTATTGCCCCATCAAGCCTAGTAGCTATGTTTTTCATCCTTTCTTTTCTTTTAGTTCTATTGTGCAATCACATATGTCGCATGTACTATTGACAAAACAATTAATTGGATTGTTGCCACATATCATTTTATTATATTTGGGAAATGTTTTTAGTAAGTGTTGTATCCTGATATCCTAAATATATGGTAGGATACCTGAGACTCTTAAAAATGAATATGTAGTAGATCTAAAATAAAAACAAAGGTTAGGCACCCGGGAATCATATGTTTGGGGAAGACTATCTAATACTTAAGTTAATAATGGCTTGAAAGATTAGAACACTTAGTGAAAGTTGTAGGCAAGGAAATAGCATGTACCTTGCCTTCTATTGTGGGAGGCCTCTTATAGGCCCTAAGATGCTATCATCATGGAGAAAAATCCTCCTATTACATGATTACCTCATTGATCATGGGGATCTTTCTTAATGTGTGTCACCTATAGCTAATGGCCGACCCATTAGCTCATCACGTTACAAGTAGTGCTCTAATGGGCCGTCCAGTCAATAAGCCAAGGGCCAATTGGCAGACTGAATCAAATGAGTTTTCAATTTTTATTTAGCGGGCCAAACCCTAGTAAGGTATCAATGGGCCTTTCTAAAGCTGAAATGAATGGAATAAGGTGTCCTGCATTTTGAGTTGGCTTGAAATTAGCGGCCGTGTGGTGGCATTGTCACTAGGTGGAGGTATCTTGTCCCAATAAACTCTTTGTCTTTATATACTCATGTTACATTTCAAGATTGCTTTTTTAGCCTTTGGCTTACTATCTTATAGAGCCTCTACAATACCCTAGAGTTCATGTTACTCTATCATTGCTCATTTAAGTTTGTGAAGGTCAATCCTTTCATCATTCTTCAGCGCCATCCATCATCCTCATTATAAGGTATAAGTCAGGCTTCTTAGCCTTACTGTTCCTAGGCATATTATCAGTTGCTTAGCTGACATAGAGGTGTTTTCTTTTGTTTTTATTATTTTCTAGTTATTTTGCGAATGTCTAGCGGCAGGGAAAGGGCATCCGCCTCTGTTGAAAGGAATGAACACATTGAGTTGCAACATCTCAATTTCAGAGATGTCTATAGCCTGAGGAATATGGTGACCCACTATGCGATGTTTAAGCCTTCAGAAGGAACATTTCATTTCCAAGATCATGAACCTTTCTTATCCAAAGGAATATAAAAGGGATGACTAACCTGAGGAGAAGCTGATGAATGTCTATGTTGACTAGGTATGGCCGAGTCTTCATTTTCATGTTCACCCTTTAGTCTCCCAACTCTGCAATCACTTCTGCTTCCCTTCAACCCAATTGTCTCCAAACTGCCTCCTAGACATCAATGCCTTCCTAGTGGCATATCACTTTGTAGCGGTAAGGTATTATCTAGATTTTCCTTTTATTCTTTGACCCTGACAAAGTTCTATTGCTTTTTTAACCTTTGGCCTAATTCTTTTGTTTGTAACCCTTTTTTCACTTTCACCATTATCCCAAAGAGTTGGATAGACAATCCAGTCCAAAAGGTAATTAAGCCCCCTCTCCTCGAGGTCAGATTAGAGAAGTTTATTGCCACCAAGAAGATCGTCTTCTGTCTGCTAGCCGTCCATGAGAGGGCAAGTCCAATCCAGTCCCCTAGTTCCATAGGGTACATGGGCAACTTCTTGACTCCTTAGACTATGGATTCATTGGTGGTATGCTAACTCAACGACGAGCAGTGTTAGCTTGGGTTATTTAGAATGGGAACTTTGCTACGGTGAACTTGCAAATCAAACAAAAGGGAAAGCAAAAGAGGGAGCCTCGTAAGTGTTTCTTGAAGGGGAGTATTTAACACTCTAATCAATTCCGATGAAGATGTATAAGAGCTCTAAAAAATGACATGAGCGTACCATTAAGGATATGAACTTCTTGTTATATAATGCATTCCAGAGAGATCATAAGGATCAATTAGGTCAACCACATGTACCCCATTACGGTATTTATGGTTATCATAAAATCAAATACTACAGTATATCGCGTGATATATTACTTACCACGAGTATGTGGTATAGAATACACAAGTTATCACGATACGTTGAAATATCGCATGGTGTACCACGATATATCATACTTACTGTAGGTATACCACTAATAGCTAATTTTTTAAATTGTTTTGAACAATTTACTGTAGTATACCATGGTATACCATGTTTACCGCAAGTATACTACATACTGTGACCTATAAATTATATATCTACATACATATATATATAATTTCCTGACTTAAAACCAGAGTTCTGTGACATGAGATGAGTGTGTTGCTTTTGTGGAGCGAGCAAGGACAAAAGCATCATACTTTGAGTCACCTAGAAACTTAATATGGTGTTAAAAAGTGTATTGTTATTACAAGAATATTATTTCTTTTTTCTCATATATTAGTAAATTATTTTATTAGTAAATTATTTTTTTATTCTAATCTCTCTCTTATCCTTTGTTATATATATATATATATATATATTTATATATTATATATATATATTCCATTTTTTTTTGTGTTTTCATATAAAAAATATCATATTTTATATATATTTTATTTATATTACGATAATTAGATTAAAATAATTAGGATTCATATAAAAATATGCAAAAGAATTATATTTGATGTTTTTCATCTTAAACTAATATTTTTGTGAAAAAGGTAACAACGTGTGGTGAAGTATATTTATAATTTATAGGGTACAGTAAACGTAATAGTAACAGTATTTAAAACCTTACTACTGATACAACGGTGAGATGTGAGAAATTGGTAGCCTTTTCCATTGCTACCGGTACAAAGTCTTGGATAGGTCGTTGTATCGGGAAGTATCGAAGTAGCGGTGTTCTGAGGATTGATGGTGGTGGAGTAATTTCGCCCTGGGCTAGCTAGCTAAGTAAGATGGCAAGGTGCTCATGATACCTAAGAATAGAAAATGCCATGGGGGTGCGTCTTAGGCTGTTCCCGAGGAAGCTTCCCAAGGTCCTTTGTCCTTTTGTCTCAGATTTATCTAAGCCACATGCATTCTATTAGTACTTCCCTAATCACTGGTACCTGAATATTATTGTGCATATATATATATATGTTCCAAAGCTTTATGGGTATTCCCAAGAGATCATTAGGAATCCTTCTTTTTCCGAAGAGGAAGAAGGGGATGATCCGAACCCCAATTATGAAATCCCCTCTCTTCCAATTCATAAGGGGCTAGAAGTGCTCTTCATGCATGGAGAAGGCCAAGGTGCCTTCTCGGATCCTGGTGTGGTGGAAGAAGAGGCCTTGATCTGAAGAGGTAAATGCTAAAGGGCACTCGAGCCCTACTCCATCGTGAAAGTAATGGACATAGAAGCAGAAGAGCCTCACTTCACGAAGCACCAAAGGGCTATAGTAGTAGTCTCCATCTAGACTATTCTGCCATTAGAGGATCCCCTAGGTAATCTTTGCTTTCTCTAGTTCATGCGACCTTGTTTGTATGCGAATTGCCAACCACATTTTGTGTCTACTTGTTTCTTATTTTCTACCTTTTCCAGGAGAAATTGACAGTTGGAGGCCTCTTCCCCCTATGCTGACAGCTTCTCCCCTGTGCTGACAAGGTCGGTTTCTAACATGGGATCCTCCATTGTTGTCGAAGACTATAATGCTGTAGGGGCTTAAGAAACCCCTCTTGAGGAAGTAGAGATAGAGGGCCCCGGTAATCCTCCAAGAGGATCCCGGATGATTCTTGTCCTTCAAGATCGACTACAGCAACAAGTCCTAGAGCCAAAACAGAGGAAATGCTAGGAGACATACTTTAACTCGTATAAGGGTGTCTCGTACAACTCCTATTTCTTTGGTGAGTGAGGACAAGTCTGCCCTTAGGAGTGACTCCACTCTTCAACGGATACTGGAGGGCCCTGCCCTTCCCTGGGACAAGACTAAGAGAACTGGTGTTACCCTATTAACAATTTGAGACACGGGACCACATCCATCCTTCATGCGAGTTTTATTCCTCGATCTTCCTATAGTTTCTGTCCCAGCTCCCTGGATATCTTTTAACTATGAATCTTTTTGCCCCATGCTGCCATTATGATGAATAGAGTTATTGCGAGGGTGGATGCCCTTGAAGAGACTAACAAGTAGCTCACCAAGGAAAGAAGGATTGTCTTTTGACAGAACAAGGAGCTAAGCAAGAAGGTGGAGAAAAAAAGGGCTCTAAAAAGTACAGACTCGAAAGAAGTCTCTCATTGCCTCCACCTCCTTCGTGGATGAGCTCAAAAAAGGGTAGAAGCTGCGAATGCTACACTCCAAACTAAAAGCAAAGGCCCTCAAAAGGAACCATCACAAGCAAAAGATGAGGCGAATAGGTGGCTCATTAGGGAATTTTTTGAAGGATTCACTTGGTGTAGTTACCAAATAGAGCAGCTCATCCAAAGTTTGAATATGTCCAGCTTGAAATTTTTTCATGACAGCCCAGCTGATTGAGGTGCCTCATACCAGGAGGAGATGCTTAGTCTGAAGGTCCAAGACTTCATCCAGGGAGGTACACATGAGGTTCTTCCTTCAGAGACCCAGCTCCCTCCACCATAAAGCACTTTCCGTAACTCCTTAGAAAATTTTGAAGTCAGTAGGCCTTGTAATAAGAACATTCTGTTTACTTTCGCAAAACTTCTCACTTAGCGTCCCAAAACTCATTGGATTTCCACTGCTCTTCCACTTTTGCCTATTGCTTTGGTTTTTGCAACTAAAGTCTGATATGATCCATTAGTGTTTTCCAGAACAAAATCTATGTTATGAAATCTATGTAATGAACGCCCTCTAGTCCCCTTCCCTAGTGAGTACGGGGTCTCAGGAGTATACCTGTAGAGAAAAATAACATTAGGTGACTGGATAAAACCATATAGGAGTTGCAGGTGCCAATTAAGGAGCAGCGATAATGGCCAATTAACTCCACTTTTTATGGATAGGATGCTTTTGATGATTATAGATTGTATTGAAAGCTTAGGGATCAGGATATATGTGAAAAAGATTGCATGGCACAAAAGAGAGTGTAAGTAGCAGTTTATCCTTTTAGGTTCGATTGGGATACTAGGAAAATTGGTATAACGAGTTGTTAATTTGTCTCATGATTTAATATTTTTTTCAAAAACTTTTATATTTTTGAATTATCTGGATATGAGTTCTTCTGTACAAATTTTAAATCTCATTGGTTATTTTGATGTAATTCCTTTTGGAAGTGCAATTACTTGCTATTGGTAGATTTTGCCTGAATTTTTTTTCTATTAATTTATTTCTTTTCCAAATTTATTTTATTTTTTGGATTAATTTTTCATACATCTTTTTACCTTAAATGGTGGTTTTTGTCTGAGTATCGCGGTAAAAGCTATTTTTCACGTATTAGGCTGAATGCTCTTAAGAAAAAAAATATCATTTAAGGTAAAAATATTTTTAAGAATGTAACTTTGCGAGAAACTTCACCATGAATGAATAGAAGGTTTGATCTACATTTGATTTCTTAACAAAGGGGCAAAAAATTAAAAAAGTAAATCTTGGTTGAAGCATGTAATCCAGTTTGCGATTCGATCTATTGAAGGATATGATAAACTTTGGGGGGAAAATAAGAGGAAAAAGAAGAAATGAAGAGAAGAAATGCAGAAATGAAAATTGGAATATCAGTTGTTTGTCAACTAATAAATAGAAGGTATGATTTATTAATTTTCTCATTATTAAAAGTAAAGGAAAATAGTGGAAAATAGTGGGTAAACAATTTGGACTTCAGTTTGGTGCCAAAAGTACAGCATCTTACAGTTTTAGGATACGTTTTAGAACAACAGTAAATCCTTTGTACAAAATTATAAATGAGTTTCTATATGCATGATAAATAAAATTATTGCCTTCTAGTTATAAATTAAAATGGAAATGACAAACATAAGAAAAACATAGCTGCAAAGACTAGAAATTTTTTTTTCTAGAACTGAGAATATCCAATTTGTTTACGAGATTATTTTGACTTAATCCGAGATGGAACATCTTTATTTTCATGACTTTTTTTCCCCACAATCAATAGCATTTCAAAGTTAATGCCATATATGTTTAATAATCTGTTGAATAATAATTTTATAATGTAATTAAGTTTTACTAATTTTATTTTCTTTTTCTTTTTTAGGTTAAGCAAATAAAAAATTCATAAAAAATAATCAAATAATAAAAATTTCAATAAATAGATTATTATACTTATATAATATTTGCTTTACAATGATACCAGTTTTGGAGAAAAAAATTCATAAAAATATAAATTTTGAAATAATTTAAAGAGATAAAATAAAAGAGGAGAAAAAGTATTTATTTGAATAGCATAATACAATCTAATACAAAAGGTGTAGTTGGAACCCTAAAGACAAAAGGCTATATAGAGTCTAAAAACAGGTAACCAAAAAGAGTATTGTACCATTGACATCTCAACATTCCCCCTCAAGCTCATGATGCGGCTGTTACAAGCATTAAGAGTTTGCCAACTAGAAAATGAAAACAAAAATGAAAAATGGAATGTGACTTGGTAAAGACATTTGAAATCTACAAAGAAGAAGAAACAAAAGGCAAAGTGATGGTGCCATGCTTGAGATGATGATGAGAAAGGTGACAATTGATCTCAATGTACTTGGTTCATTTATGAAACACCAAGTTGTGAGCAATTTGAATAGCACTCTTGTTATCATAGTACATAGGAGTAGGACGAGAAATAAATACTCGCATATATGCAAGTAACCAATGTAACCAAACAATCTTTTTAGTAGAATATACCATCACACAATATTTTGCTTCAATTGAAGATTGAGAAATAATTGATTGTTTCTTGCTCTTGCAAAAAATAAAAGAATCATCCAAAAAGATATAAAAAACTAGTAATACACTTCCGATTGTGGGATCACTGCCATGATCAACATCAGAGTAGGCACGAAACTCCAAGGAAGAGATGGACGAAAGTATAAGACTATGAAAGACTGTACCTCAAAGATATTGTAAAATACGAAAAACAGCTCCCTAATGAACTATAGTGGGAGAAGCTACAAACTAACAATATGAACAATATATGCAATATCTAGATGAGTAATGGTAAGGCATACCATAAAAAAAAAAAAGAATACTTTGCATTAACCTCAATGGGAGTATCAGTAGTCTTATTATCGATAAGTCTAACCCCTTCAACAATATTTACCACATACTTTGATTGAGAAAGAAGATAACCACTGGGTAAGTAAGTTACCTCAATACCCAAGAAATATCTTAGAGGACTCAAATCCTTTGTTTTAAATTGTCTAGCTAATTTTGTCTTCAAAATTAAAATACCATCAACATCATCACCAATAATAATCGTGTCATCAACATATAAAGAAAAAATGATATGATCAACATCAGTGCACAAAGAAAGCAGAATCATGAATACTAGAAACAAATTTAAGAGAATAGATGACAATAGAAAATTTCTCAAACCAAGCACGTAGTGCTTGTTTGAGACCATATAATGCTTCCTGAGCTTGCAAACATACCAAAAACCATGTGTAAAACACTAGGAGGAGGCTTCATATAAACTTCTTCTTGAAGATATCAATTTAATAAGGCATCTTTAACATAAAGTTGAGAAATAGATCAATGTCAAAATGAAGCTACTGCAATAAGAGTGTAAATGCAGTCACTTTTATAGGAGGAGCAAAAGTCTTCTCATAATTTATACCATACTTCTTAAAAGACCCTTTTACAACCAACCTAGCTTTGTATCACTCAATTGATTCATCAAAATTAGTCTTGATCTTATACAACCATTGGCAATCAACAACATTCTTGCTAGGAGGAAAAGGAATCAAATCCCAAATATCTATCTTATGTAAAATAGAAAGTTCCTCATCTGCAACTTGCTGCCAATGTGGATCAAGAATTGCCTCTTTATAGGAAAAAGGCTTAGAGAAACAATGAATAAAAGCTAAAAAAGAAGAATAATATCAAGAATAATAGGAATAAGCAAAATCTGGTACTTTGTAAACTTACGAATGCGAGTAAATGGACATAAAGGTGGATTGACAATCTCAGACAAATCTTGAAGGGCCATAAGAAAAGATGGAGCTTCTTGTGTGCAGTATCTACAGAATAATTAGTATGAACCTATCAAGTGTAATGTAAAGGAAATGGGGGAAGAACATTAAAAGAGTATCTGAAGTAATAGGAAGCTGAGATGACAAACTATCAGAATCCTAAAAAAAAGGTTAATACGAATAAGATCAAATCTAGTCAAGCCATAAGTAATAGACAGAATAGAAATGAAAGGTATATGTTCAAAAAAATTACATGACCAACAAATAAAGTTTATAGGTAATCGGATCAAAAAACTGATACCTCTTTTGACCTTCATTATAATCGAGAAAGACACGAATAACAGGCCAAGAGGACAATTTGCTATGTTCAACATGAGGGCCAAAAACAAAACAAGTACAACCAAAAATTCTAAAGAAAGAGTAATCAGGGGCATGCCTATACTTTTTTTCAAAAGAAGAAATACTTAAAATATAAGAAGATGGAATTATGTTAATTAGAATGACAACAGTAATAATAGCGTCACCTTAAAACGCACTAAGAATAAAAGCAATTAATAGGATAGATCGAGCAATTTCAAGAATATGTTTATGTTTTCTTTTAGCAACACCATTTTGCTTAGGAGTATCTGTAAATGAAGTTTGGTGAATAGTTCTATCTAAGGTAAGTACCTCACAAAATTTATTAAAAGTGTATTCCCCACCCAAATCACAGTTAAAACATTTAATGACAATAGAGTGTTATGTTTTGACAAGAGCTCAAAAGGCTGTGTATATCTCAAAGAATTCAAAACGATGTTTCATTAATAAATCCAACAATAATGAGTATGATCATCAATAAAATAGACATAATAATGTGACCTTCCTTTACTAGGAATAACAGAAGGTCCTTAGACATCAGAATGAATCAAATCAATTGGAGAAGAAGAAACATAAATATTATGATTAAAAGGTAAAGCTGAAAATTTGTCCAGTTTACATCCACTATGATCAGAAATATCATTGGTTTGCAAATTTCCTAAAGCTCATGTGAATGCTAAAAGTCTCAAACAAAAAGACAAAAAATGACCAAGGAGAGAATGCCATAAATAAAACTTAAAGAAAATGAACTTAAATGAAAAGAAGACAAATCAATACTTGTAACAGCAGTAACCGGCATTTTCAACTCATCCAAAATAGATAGTCCCCATTTCCTACAACTTGTCCCAATCAACCTCTGAGACTTCACATCCTACACAAAACAAGAAGAAGTAGAAAATGTGACTATATTACTATAATCACGTAACTAACCAATAGAAGTAAAATTTAATGTGAGTTTTGGAATATGAGAAACATTGGGGAGAGACAAGTGAGGAGTAACAACTGAACCACCACCTGCTAAAGACATAGGAGCACCATTAGTAGTCATAACAGGAATAGAAGATGAAGGAGACAAAGAAGAAAAAATGAAGAATTCAGAGGCATATGATGTTGAGCACTAGAGTTTAAGACGCAAATAAACGATGGCATATCTAAAGAACTATGAGACAATTGATCTATAGAAGAAGAGACAGACATAACATGAGGCTATAGGGAGAAAAAATATTGAAATTGTTCAACCAAAGTACTAGGATTAACGAAAGGACCTGAGGATGCTACTGCTACAACATTAGATTATGGTGGCTTGTACCCTTGAGGTGGTCTACTAGCATTAGATTGTAACTAGTTCTCAGGCTTCCAAGTTTGAGATTGTTACTGCAATTGGTTCTGTTGCCCCAATTTAAGACATTGAGTTTTCCAATAACCTTTTAGCCTGTAGAAACTACACTCGTCGATGGCAACAATTATATAAGGCTTATTTTGATTATTAGAGGGTGGCTTAGAAGGTTAAACTAATATAGGAAGATTCGGAGTAGAAATAATTTGTTTTTCATAAATAGACTTGATATGTATTTCTTCAGCCAATAACTCACTGAAAACTAAGTCAATAGAGAGAAATGGAGATCGATGCAAAGTTGAGTCTTTAAGTCCTTCAAAATCACTATGAAAAGCCTTCAAAAACTAAAACAATCATTGCTGCTCTCTAGGAGCAATATTGGCACAACATGCCTTTAATTTATTTGATTTTGTAAGAGCTAGTTAATCCCAAAAATCTTTCATAGTAGAATAAAACTCCTGCACACTTATATTCTTCTACTTAAGAGCTTATACAACATTCTACAACTGATATTAATTTGCAAATTTTGATTAAGTAAATTACCTTTTGCAGATGATCTTAAACTTTCTTTACTATCTTATACTTTGCCAATTGTGTACTTATGTTCAACAAAATTGTTAATCCAAGTAATAATTTTTTCATTGTTTGCTTCCCAAACATATATCAAAGTAGCACAATTTGAATCAATACTCTTCAGTTTCTGTGACGGCCTTCAGAGCTATAAGTCTAATCAGCCAAGTAATTAGTTAATTTAATAAATTATACTTTAGATAATTTATTTGCAAGCTAAGTCTTGGTAATTTAGGGTCTAGTAGTTAAAAATGAATAAAATTGATCATTTAAGCAAGCCGAGCCAAGAGAAGTATTTTGGTCATTTTATATAGTGACCAATTTTTATTGCACGGTTGGATAGAGCATAAAAAAATATTAAATTTGAGGTCTCATGGTTTTTCGTGATTTCCGCTCTATCATCGTGAAATTTTGGATTAACTAGATTGTTCAGAAGTGGTTTAAATGTAACCCTGATAAAGGTAGGGACAAAATGGAATATAACTGAGAGGCTGGGACTGGCCGCGTATTTAGATATGTGAAGGAACCAGGCTCAGCGTAATACCAACTTTGATCCCAAAGTTCTAAGCATATTACAAATAAACCCAAATTTACTGGAGAGTACAAAGTGGGCACTGAGCACGTGATTTTTTTTAAAGTGAGGCGGTGGTGTCTTATTTAAGTCAACCGGGTCATTTCTTTCACACCTAACTACTCGAAACTTCACCCCTCTTCCCAGAAACACCATGGACGAACTGGGTTAAGCTTCCAGCAGCTAGATCCTCTCAAATTAACCACAAATTAAGTAAATTTTTTAAGAAAAATCAAGTATGAAGCAATTCTAAGCTTGATTTTCAAGCTATTTGCTCAAGTAATTACTCAAGCTACTATAAGAAGACCCTAGAAGAGACTAGAACCGAGACAAAATGCTAAGTACTTGAAGCTTGCCAACTAAATTATCTAAGGTAAGGGTTATTTAATTTATATACATATGTGTTAAATAAATTTGGCTATGATACTAGTATATTAAGTGGCCGAATTATCTATAAATTTAACAAGCATATGATTTGAGTATTGATGGCTATTTAAGAAGCTTATATGATTGGATTTGGTAGAAAACCAAACTATGAAGTGCATATGAAGTGTGTAAGTGCATGTTTGTAAACTTCCATGTATAGGTAACGTGGACCTTGGTATGGTCTACTTTATGGAGAGTATGATGGTTTGAGAACCTAAGATACCTAAGGTCACCATGATGGGCCAAGGCTTAGGTGAACCTAAAAGGGGGAGGTATCCTCAACCACTCACAAAATGTTGGAATGCTAGCACTAACACATGCATTTAAATAAGCAAATAGTTCACTCCTGTACATAAAATAAGGGATTTTAACAAATACTAAGAAGCTTTCAAAGCAGTATTTGTATAGACAAGTTGGACTTGTCAATTGCAAGACAAATGGGTAAATGAATTATGGGAATTAGCTACTCCTATGATTATTGGCCAATAATACGAATTCCTAGCACTATGACTTGAGCTCAAGTGCACTATGCATATATCGATATCCTTATGGATAATATGCGCGGTCCTATGTTGTTGATTTTCTTGCAGGTTAGAACCCTTACTGGGAACTTTTGGTTCTCACATCCCTTATATATTTTGTGTGCAAATACTGATGGACCTGGGGCTAATAACCAATAAAGAAACTGATTGTTAGTATTTTGATACCAGGTGTGCAGAAGTTAATTACTATTGTACATTGTTGTTAAGTTTCTTTCTTGCAGGTTCCTAATTACTGAAATACTAACTTACTGGCCTTTGTTGTATAGAGGCAAGGAACAGGGAATACTTGAACACTGTAGTGACCCCTTTTTGGCAGTGTAACTCAAGTGGGATTGGATCCCAAGATTCTCAGTATGTAGCATATATATAACACTTTTGTGTATGATGTATATATATGTGCAGAAGTTATGACTCTGGTAAATACTATGGAACTAGTGGTTGTGTTCCCTAGTAGCTTGTATGAATTCACGATGCATATTATGTTTTATATAAATGCATGTTTGAAGTACTGGTCAGCTGCATCGATTATATATTATTTTTATGGTCATTGACCTACAACCATAGTAAAGCATAGTATAAAATAGTATTATATTAAGGATTTAATCAATTAGCAGGTCCACTAAGGACAAATTTACATAGGCCTAACACTAAATGAGTGTGAGGTTTCTGGGGTCCTATATGACTAAGATAGGATTAAGGTTCAAGGCCTGTGACAATTTCACTACAGTTTCATTAACAAATCCCTACATCTTTTTGCCTTTGAGAAAATTTTGCATCATATAACTTCAATGTGAATAATTCTTTCATCCAACCTTACACTAATAGATTGAAGTGAATCATCTTTTTCTGTAGCCATAATAATAAAAAAAAAGGAAACAAATTAACCAGATAGAGGACAAATGTAGAACCAAACAATCACACCAAAGTATATAAGGACAAACAAAAATATTTCACAAACCTTGACTTGATCGTTGATTCTTCAATTGTAAAATGAACAATAAAGGTATATATATGAAAGGAATAAGAGGCTTGGTTTGAACGATTGAGAGAAAGGGCACCAAGAAGCATAAAAGAGCACTGCCACACAATCCTGACTTTCATCTAAATCATCTTAAGTACCTTTTGAAACAAAAGCTCATCTTCCTTGATTGTGCCAACAACTTCAATGGATTCACCAAAATCATCATCTATTGGATAAAAAGTGTCTTGAAGGCTAGTTTGATACATAAAGTATTTATTTGAATAGCATAATGTAAACTAATACAAAAGGTGTAGCAGGAACCTTAAACACAAAAAAAATTATATATAGGCTAAATAAAAAGGTAACTAAAAAGACTATCGTACCCTTAACATCTCAACATAAATAAATCATTTTGGATTAATCTCATTACTAACTTAGAGGTGAACTTTAATATCTTAAAGGTATACTAAAGTACTGGAGTAGAAACTTTTGCCATAGAAGTTTTCCCTGTATACATAAAGCTTAAAAAAAAACCCTATACTACACAAACATTGGCGATAATGACCATTATGGGCAATGATTTTTTTGTCATTGTCAAAACTATTGTTGAAAAGTTAAAGGATCTTTCTGGCAACCATCTAACCATAATTTTTAGTTGTTCTCCTGAATGGTTGCCAAAACAGTGGCCAAAACGGTAACCTAAAAAATCATTGAAATGTTTAGTACCATCTAGCCACCGTTTTTTGTTTGTTACCAGGACGGCTGCCCTTGGCAAACATCTCAGCCACCATTTTTTTTGGTACCCATATTTTGATGGCTAGATGGTCACTAATTTTAAAAATTTTACAAAATGGTTGACATGATGGTTGCTAGACCATTATAAATTTAGTTTGCCCCTTCTCTTCTCTTTCTCCATATTTCGCTCCTTATCCTAGTCACTGTCCATGGTAGCATTCAAGAAGGTGATTACATGGTTCAAGAGCGGTTTTCCTCATTTTCAACTTTTCCTAAATAATTATCTTCAAATTCCTTCCAAATTTTGATCAATTTTGAGTTATTGTCAATCCCTTAATTGTTTCTCTTATGTTTTTTAGGTTATAGGTTGGTTTTCTGGGTATTATGCTTTTGAAAGTGTAAAAAATCGCTTTAAACTATTACCCACATAGTACTTTGGCTTTCTAAATTACTACTTTTATTATTTTATGTATATCTTAATTTACTAAAATAAAGGTGATAATTAAGGATATTTTATCATAAAAATTTAATCAGATGTTTCAGTTTGGAAATGATGTATGCTATTATGGTAAATTTCATGATGGGTGAAATTAATGTAGCAGATTCTTATTTGGTTAGGGCTCTTGGTCTAGCGTATATATATATATATATATGAGCTTGTGTCTCCCAACAGAGACAAAAAAAGAAAGGAAATAGGCATAAACCAGAAAACTCTCTCAACTTTCTCTATTTTATATGGTTTAAAGCTTTACGGTCATTTGATCAATCATGGCTGAAGGTAAATTCCACTAATTTTCCCACAGCGCTAATATAAGATTTCTTACATTGTGGTATCAGAGCCTACCTCTATGCCATGTTGATCGGTGATTTGTGGGTTTGGTTATAATCGAGTGTTGGTTCGGCTGTTTAATTCTGTGCCATATGAATTTATTTCAATTGCATTTATTATCAGTTAATTTACTGGTAAATGATTAGGTGCGAAATTGATTTGTTGTATTATTTGGATATTTAATCCTTCCTTCCATGCTCCCTGTATAAATTCTATATAAGATAGGATTGCTTTTTAATTAGTAATCATTGGTCCATGATTACATATACAAGAATTTGGTTTTTTGTGCCGATCACATGCTCTTATTTTCATTCTATTTACCGAACTTGATTTTGGTTTAATATTCCACTATCATGCGCTTGCTAAGGGGCTATTTAATAGCCATGCAAAAAAATTCTATATTGAATGGAGGTCTTACTTAATGAACTTGTTTCGAGACAGAGAGTTCAAACTACCTTAAATGTATGAATTATTTTTTATTCCTCTATTTAATTATTTATTATCCAAGTTTGTGTCGAATTACTATGAAGTAGAGTAATTATGGTTTGATCTATGTTTTACAATGCATGTCTAAGAGTTATGAATTGCATATTAAGAGATCAAATAAATTATGTTAATATTTTTGGATTTTCGATTATAATCCAAATAAAGGTTATAATGTCATTGAGATTCATTTGGTGTATATGGTTTACGAGTAGCCATAGTATCCTAAACCTTAACGAAAAAAATTATAGAACCTCATAAAGAAATGACATTTAATTACAACTAATGCATAGAAATAATAGCCCAGCCCCATAGAGAGGTTGTTTGATTTATGTATTAGTTGGAATTAGATAGATAATTGAATGTTAGGGACGGATTTTTCCTATGGCCACAGTTATTGAGGAATTTTGTTCTTAATATTTAGTTGCTAGTCCTATTAAATAAAGAATAGTAATTTCTATGTGGTTGCAACCTCGACCTATAAAAAGGTTGGATTTTACTATTATATGAATTTTGATACGTCACACATTCCGTCGCTTTGCGGTGACAATTTTTTTTACTTGAAGGAAAATATTCTTTTTACTTTGGGATGCATGGATTTAGATTTACTGCTTTATATAAATGCACCAACTACTCCTACAGAATCAAATATGCAACAGGAGAAGACCTTATATGATCAGTGGGAGTCATCTAATCACTTGAGCTTAATGCTCATAAAGTCCCACATAAGTAAAAACATTAGAGGCTACATTCCGGAAAATCCAAATGTCAAGGATTATATGAAAGCCATTGAGGAACAATTTGTTCGTTTGGATAAGGCATTGGCTAGCACCCTTATGAATAAACTTTCATGCAAAACATTTGATGGTTCTAGAGGCGTACGTAAGCACTTTATGGAGATGAGGGATATTGCAGCTCAATTGAAGTTCCTCGATGTTGAGATTTCTGAATCATTCTTGGTGCATTTTATTTTGAACTCTCATCCTAGTAAGTGTGATTCCTTTCAAAATTTCCTACAATACACATAAGGTAAAATGGTTAATTAATGAACTTTTGACCATGTGTGTTCAAGAGAAAGAGAGGTTAAAGCATGAAATAATGAAAAGTGCTCATTTGGTTACTTATGCCAAGAAAAATGTCAAGGGTAAGAATGTCCTTAATCAAAAGAATACACCCATCTAGAAAAATGGTTGTTTCTTTTGCATGAAAAGTGGACATTTAAAAGTAGACTGCCTTAAGTACAAGAAATGTCTCACAAAGAAAGGTAATCTCATCACATTTATGCGTCATGAATCATTTTTTTTGTTGAAGCTCCTAGTAATACATGATGGATTGATTTGGTTCTACAATTCATGTGATTAACACTATGTAGGGCTTTTTTGGATCCAAGGAAACCAAAAGGAAATGAGCAAAACATCTATGCGGGCAACCGAACTTGTTCCAAAGTTGAAGCTGTGGAAACTTTTCGACTTATTTTGAAATCTGGTTTCAATTTAGACCTTTAAAGGGTGTTTTATGTCCCATCATTTTCTAGAAACTTAGTTTCAATTTCTAAACTTGTTTTGGTTGGATATGAATTATTGTTTAAAGACTCAAGTTTTATTACTTCAAAGAATAAAAATTTCATTGGTGGTGGAACTTTAATTGATGGTTTATACAAGTTTGATCTTGATCCCACATTTGAGAATGGCTGTTTAGCCATGCACATAGATGTTGGTATAAATAGGAGCATGGTTAATAAGAATTTTTTATCTTTATGGCATAAGAGATTGAGACACATATCCATTAAACGAATCAAACAGTTAATGAATGGTGGAGTTTTAAAAACTCTTGATTTTACTAACTTTGGTACTTATGTGGACTGTATAAAGGGAAAACATACCAATAAGACCAGTAAAGGTACTAGAAAGAGCTTAGAAACCTTATAGATCATACACATAAAGATTTGTGGGGGTTTACTCCACTTTGTTTTAATGGTTAGAGATATTTTATGTCATTTATTAATGGTCATACAAGATTTATGAATCTCTATTTGCTTTTTGACAAGGCTGAAACATTTGATGCTTTTAAGTTTTATAAGGTAAAAGTTGTGAAGCACAAAGTGAGAAAGATCAAAATTGTTAGATTTGATAGAGGAGGTGAGTAATTTGGAATGTACACAAAAATTGCAAACTTTTATTAAGCAAAAAGGTATAATTGCTTAATATACGATGCCTATTATACAAAAACAAAATAGCGTAGCTGAAATAAGGAATCATACTTTTATGGACACGGTAAGGAGCATGATTAATAATACTAATCTACTTGAATCCCTTTGTAGTGAAGCTTTGAAAACCATTATGTAGATTTTAAATAAGGTTTCATCCAAGGTTGTTTCTAATATGACATTTGAGTTATGGAATGGATGGAAACCTAGTTTGAACCATATGCATGTATATGTTTGTCCTATTGAGGTAAGGATTATGATTCTCGAATGAAGAAATTAGATTCAAGGACAACTAGCAGTTATTTCATTGGTTAAGCAGTAAACTCCAAGGGATACAGGTTTTAGCGACCATTTCGTTGCTGAATCAATGTTGTTTTACTTTTACATTGAAGTGCTATGATACTTACTTAAAAATGTCTAAGGCTCTTCCACTCACATCAACTTGAGTTGGTTAGAAAATGAATTAATGTTAAATACATCTAACATATTAAAACATTCCATTCCATAACCATGTGTTACAATAACAACTGAACATACTATATATCTTAATCAAAAAACATACTGCTAACTTTAATTATACAAAAATTACAATTAATCATTTTCTCTTCTTACTTTAGAAATCGTTATGAAGTACTCTTAATTATAAATCTACTCATTATTTTTCCCGTTCATCTACTTATCTTAAGTAATATTACTATATCCGTCTTAAATTCTTTATACAATTTTAGTTTTTTTTACTTAAATTTGACTTAAATTTATTTATATTAAAATTTTCTAAAAAATTTTAAAATATTTATATTTAAAGACAATAAGTCTTGTAGTTTCTAAATATAATTTTTTTAGAAAATAGAAGATATTAATAAAGATAAATTTAAATAAAATTTAAGTAAAAAAACTAAAATGATGAAAGAACGTTGAACAGAAAGAGTAATTTAAGACGTTTTGTGTATTTAAAATTATTTTTAAAAATTATTCTAAGACGGGTAATTCAGTAGAACTTTAGCTACATCGTCATTTTCTGAAGAAAAATCTGCGTCCCAGGCAAATGAATTTATTGAAAATTTAAAGCAAACAAGAGATTGACTGAACACAACTAATTAATAGTTTCTTCATAATCAAACAAATAAAGGCGTGAGATCTCTCTCTGTCAGTGTTGGAACCAATAATTTGGGAGAATTTTTTGTCACATTCGCAAAAGCAATTCCCCAGCCTCTTCCTAAATAAATCTCAGATTCACGTTATTAACCATTCCTTTCTCTTCTCCCAGATTCCCCGTCTCCGCAGATTTCGACGGCTCTGATTGCCCTATGACCTAATACCATGGATACCAGCCACAGTCACTCTCCAGTCTCTCTCCTCGAGGTACTGACTGACTTGATTTGCAGGTTTATTTAATTCTGGGGCTCAAATCGCAAGAAAGACAAAATAGAAGAGCTGTAACGTGAATTTTTCAGTACCACTTGGATGAAGAATCTGCAGATGCACAAACTTGAAATCTACTGCTATTAATATCACTACAAAGTACAGGCTAGAAAGTACAAAAACTGTAAATAAAATTTATCAGAAAATAGATTACTACTATTTTTTTTTTCCTTGCCCTAATAATATTTGGATATGTTCAAGAAAATTACAATTAAGAACCCAAATTCAAGGATAAAGTAGCGAGTAGGCCCCTGGATTAAGTGGGGATAATTTCATACCCAGAGGGCGCCGACCTCGACGAGCCTGGGGACGAGCTGGCCGCTGAGGTGGAGGGCGACAAGGGACTCGAGGCCGCCGATAGGGACGCCCCCAATGAAGAGGGCGGGGGCTACGCGGTGGTTGTCCTGCGGGGAGGGAGGGAGTGAGGCGATCTCGTCATCGTCGAGCTCGATGACGGTGGGGTGGACGCCGACGGTGGCGAGGAGCTTCTTCATGACATGGCACATGCAGCAGGCGGAGCGGCTGAAGATGATGACGGGGTGCTCGGAGATCAGGCGGCGGATTCGGGTCTCCGGCGGCTCGGCCTCATCGATGGAGAGCGTGGTGGAGGAGGGCGGCGGAGGCGGCATAATAAGATCGAGTCGCAAGGCGTCGTTTTGGCAGCTTTCGAGGCCTTGCATCGCGAGAGAGGGAGACCGAGAGAGAGAGAGAGAGATGGAAAAAATGAGCGTGCCGTTGTCAACGGGGGAGGAAGTGGAAGGGGGAGGAGTTTAATATAAGAGAGAGAGAGGGGGGGGAGGTTGTGGTTGCTTACATCATAAAATCCTGTATTAAAACTGCTTCATCACCCTTTTTTTTTTTTATTTTTCTTTTTCTAAAGGACCAAAATCTACCACCACGGATATTTTATGTAGATGTCTAATTAGGCTAGTTCGTATTGTGGGCCCGGGGCAATACATGATCGTACTTGTTGGTTTAAGGCGTTTTATTATTTTATTTTACTTTTTTGATAATATGTCTTTTGTTGTTTCAGTAATAATGTTCGAACCATAAATTTCTTTGCTGCTTTCTTTTACAGCGCTCTTGAGGACCTCTTTTGCTTTGTTATAATATTCTCGTATTCACCAATAAAGAAAAAGAAGTGCAAATTTCTCCACAAAAGTAAATGAAATTCTGGACTGATTTCTTTTCTGAACAACTGGTTTAATGATGGTAGTATACGCTTTGTTTGACATGTTTTTTTTCTCAATTATCAAACTTTGTAATTAAAGTAAGTAGATTTTTGTGTGAGAGGATTTCAATGGTTATCAAGTTACAAAAAAGTGTTTCTTTTAAAATTTTCATTTTAGATTTTATATTAATTAAATGTTACATTTTTTTCAATAAAATCTGAATAAAATTTTTCAAAATTAGTCTTTGACTCTTAATGGAGAAATATTTTTAGTTAATTTAGTTTATCAAGATATTATGTGTATCTTTTATCATTGGATCCTAATCTACTAAGAAAGAATACTGCCTAGCATGTATATACCTTCCAGTAGAAGTCCTGCAATCAAATCTTGACTTCACTAAGAAAAGAAATCGTCTTTCATTTATACTTCAACTCCAACTATACCTATCATTTTTGGGTCAATTACACTTCGTTCTATTATCTTGTGTTTGAGAGAGATCAAATAATAATTTGTTTAATACATTATTCTTTTTATTTTTTTGTATTCAAACTTAGTATAACAAAATATAGGGTTTGAATGGATATAACCATAGTAGGAAAATATTAACTTATTTGATACTACAAGGTCACCAAACTCAGTATTAAGGTATTAGGGGAATTTGGAGAAAGAAGCAAGAGTAGCAATGGGATCCCCTGCTGTGGCATGGTATTAATGCCATTTTTTCCACCCAAACTAGTCTAGCCGGACAATACATTATTCTTAATTATATTGATTTTTAAGTTGATTTATAAATCAGTTAAAACTCTATAATTCAAGAAATGGTAAAGTCCACTGGGCATACTTTAGCTTTTATTCCTGTCCCAAACGGATACCTTTCCTTGAACATTTTTCCTGTCAAGATACCTAATCTCTTGTTGTATGTTCCATTAAGATACTTTCCGTCAATTTCGGTGTTAAATTAATCGGAACATGTTAACATGACATTAAATAACACTAAAATAAATTTAAAATAACAACTTTAGTATTCAAACTTTTCCACTCACTAATTCTAACCCTTAAACTTTAACGAAAACCAAGTCTACCCTCCCTCACCTGATCCACTCGCCAAATCCCTAACCTCTCTCTCCCGCCGCCATGCCAGAAGCTCCTAACCATTGATGTCTCCGCCAGCAATCACCATTGGCGATTTAGGAGATAGATGCATCCTACCTCCTCCTCCAGCAGTCACTATCTCTCATCAACGCTTGCCCTCCTTTCCACACTGTGAACATCATGCATGTTCGCTTCGCAGATTGCTATGATTTTTGCTCATCTCTCCTTCCCCCACCTCAACCCTCGTATCAGATTCTCGCTCAATTATAAGGACTTGAACAAGCTTGGCCGTGGGAACCATCATCACATTTCTCTGATCTTTCCTTTGGCCTTATTGACCATTTATCTTCAGTCTGAAACCATCGATTGAAAACTGGTTGGCTAGATGTTAAGGCGAAGCTTGGGTTGATCGAGCACAGATCGTGGCTAGGGCTGGGTGGTACGGAGTTGCAACGCTATGAAAACCAAAGCCTGGGTCACCACCTGCCCCCTCCTCTCCATTCCTCGATTTGAATGCACTAGTGGAGGAGAGAAGGATAGTTCTAGGTACACAAACTTGGCAAGGTCGAGATTGAGGAATTAGTAAAAGTGATGGATTAGATTGTAGATCTGCAAACTTTAGGTTTAGAATTAATGGCTAGAAAAATTTGAGGACAAAAGTTGTTATTTAAAATTTATTGAGTGTCATTTAATGCTATGTCAACATGTTTATAAATCGATGGAAAGTAGCATTACGGAACACACATCAAGAGATTAGGTATCTTGCTGGGACAAATGTTAAGGAAAGGTACCCGTTTGGGATAAGAAGAAAAGCTAAGATACTTCCGGTGGACTTTACCCATTCAAGAAATAAAAAAATATTTTTAAAATATTTTTTTGACAATTAAGTGTATTCATTAATTTTTTTTATTTTTAAGTTTGGTACAAAAAAGATTTCATAAAAAAAATCAATTCATTGCTGAAAAATTTTATTCAATTTATTATTAAATAAATAAAGCCTTAATTTTAAATGGCCCGGTTAACCCTCAATCAACACTTAGGAGAGCAGCTCACTCGTTGGTTGGTAGCTTGGCTGGTGGCCATCAATAAAAAAAAAAACCCTCCGTTTCACCAAAACTGACATTTTTACTATTCACAGCAATTAATTTATGATTTTATTTCTTTCAAAATTTATTATAAAAATATAAATATTTTATATGAAAATGAAACTTTAAAGATTATAGTTTATAAATATCATTTTTAATAAATTTTTTTAATACACAATAATATGAATACGTTCAAGTCAAACTTTAATAAAAAAAGGTAAAAGAGTCAATTAATATGAAATTGAGGGAGAAATATTTTTTTTCTTGCATAGTAGTCATTGTTTTCTTTAGTTTAATTTTGGTAAAGATTAGCTTCTTTTGGGTAAAAATTCTAGTAAAAAAAATATATGAGCATTTTCTATTAATGCAAGTAATTTAAAAAATTTCTAATTAATAAAATAGGATTAAAAATATTTAGTTTTTTAATGAAATCGTCATCTTCAGCGGAAAGAAAATTAAAAAAGGAAAATAAAAGCAGAACAAATGCTTATCTTGTGCGATTGAAGCAGTGCAACTGAATGTCCCTCAAATTTAATATAATGACAACTCTATCTTAAACCTTCTCTAATCGGTTCAGTTTTGGCACAAAAAAAGATGGCCACGTGTTAGATTAATAGGGAAAAGGTAGAAGGAGAAGACATCAATTGAAAGTGGCTATTAGCCCTCTTAGGCATATGTAGGAAAATCTCAATTTTACCTCACCAAACTTAATTAGTTCCATCATGCCCCTCAAACAAGATTGAAAAACTTACTTGTTTTTCATCCACCTGCAAGTCGTTGAGGGAGATAAACCTCTTTTTGTCCTTGTCGAACACCTTGAATGCTTCTGTCAAATCCAATCCTCACTAAGTGTTTGTTTTTTTATGTCGAAAAAAGCCTTGTGAGGGAATTGTGGACGGTGATGAGGTTATTGTCATTCTTATCAAAGAGGTCAAAAATACAGTGGAGGTGTATGATGTTGAGGCTACAACAGATGTAGAGTTGGGAGGAAGGGAAGTAGCACCGGTCGCTTTTAACTGTGAACTCCATGAGTATCACGAGTTAAGGAATTATAATGAATAAAAGATGGCGGCAGAGCAGTGTGAAATACGAACTATAGAATGTGCAAAGGATAGGAGATGAGAAATTAGGAAAAATATTTAGCATTCATATTTATTTAGACACTTTTACATATTTGTTTTTACACTTTTACATTTTCATTTAGACATATTTACTTATAGCTTTCAGAAACTTTTGTTTTTGAAGCTAACAAATTGTCTACATAGTGCTCTATATGCACTTTTACATATTGCATTAGATATTTTCACATATTATTTTTTATACTTTTATATTTTCACTTAGTCACTTTAAATTGTTGCTTCCAAAATTTTTATTTTTGAAGAAAATAAACTACCTACATTTTACTTCTAACATTTTTACATATTACTTTAGATACTTCAAAAACTTTACATATTCCTTTAGATACTTTTACTTTTACATGTCGTTTTTGGAGAAAATAAATATATTGTGTAAAAAGGACAAATTATTTATATATCATTTCAAACACTTTCACATATTTATTTAGACACTTTTGACTATTATTTATAGATTATTTTTATGCACTTATCGATGGTATGGATGATGGAGGAGTGGTCTAATGATAACCTGAAGAAGCATGATTGAGATTAATGAAAGGAGAAGATCGGCATAACCTTAAGGCAACAACCAGTCATAACCTGGATGTGGTAACCAGTGGATCTAAAGGAAAGTAATGGTGGTGGAATCTAGAGGTGAGAAATTATCGACATGTTCTACAAGTGAGTGGCGATGGTGAGATTTAGAGGTAAGCAACAATTGTCATGACTGGGCACAAACAACAATGCCAAAATTTGAAGGCAAATGGCAATGGTGCAATCTGGAGATGATGAATTGCTAGAAAAAGTATGATGTGGAGGGTTGGAGGTGACATTTTGCCACAAAAAAGCATTAATCTCGAGGCAATGGCTATTTACTAATGATGACGACAATGACGGCAGTGGTGGGGCGATAGCAAAGAGGTAGGGTTTCTAAAATGAAAGAGAGAATTTTTGTTTAGGGCAATTTAGTAAAAATTTTAGACTATGTAGTGGGTTATGTATGAAGAAGATTGAGGATAACCTACACCTAGTGCATGTTTTGCACCCATAGTTTCTCATTATTTTGTTTGGCCATTGGTGAAAATTTAAAGCAAGTCCTCATCCCCTTTTATGAAATCATATTGGTCTTTATACTCCTGCTTCTCTCCTTCCCCATTCCCTCTCCTCTCATCTCTATACCTTTGCATCCTCCTGTTACCATCATTGCGCTTTTGTTCCTCACAAAAATTTTGATTTCCGCTACCTTCAAAACTTTATTTTTCCTTTAAGGTCCTTGCCTGGTCAACTAAATTGCTCGTTTCGAGAATCTTAAGGTCTTACTTTCTGAGGAGCCTCAAACACCTGCAAAGTTTAAGGTTCGATCTAATTGGAGGCCTACATTGGATATTGTAAAGTGGTGTTCTACTTATCCAAGAATCAAACAATCATAACCCTAAATTGGACATTGTTTAGCTGTGTTTTACTTGTCCATGAGTAAAATTAAAATCTTAAATTGTCAACGAATATCAAAGTTGACAATAACATTCCATAATTAAACACTAAATACGTGTAGTTTAATATATTATCCCATATTAATAATAAATTGTCACCATGATCAGAAAAATAATAACCTAGGTTCAGATACTACAATTATAAGATTGAATAATTGTATTCTTAAATTATAGATCTTCCTTGAGATTAGATTAAATAGTTGATTTTAATAGTATAATGGACAAATTAAAGCATTACAGTTTCGAAAAATGTTATTAAATGAATTTTTTAATTTTAACAGTTTAAAAGAGTTAATTATTATCAATAAAAAATTATCCACTACAAAACGATTGCAAAATCACAACTGAAAATAGTGACTAAAAGTCATTCGCTAGGCATTTTAGTCGCTAATAAGCCAGAATTAAAAAGGTTCACGTTTTGTTGTGACTGATATGTGACCAAAAGTTTCAACCGTATAAATGTTAGTTGTTTTTCCGTTGAAAATGTTTAAGATATTTTACTATAGTAATTCTTCAATCATTTGTTTAGGTGTCCAATTTGCCGGGTTACCTTTTTAGTTGCTAAGTTGATTTAGAAATTTTGGATTTTTAGGGTTTACGGTTTTTTAGAGTTTAGGATATGTGTATTAGGATTTTTTTTTTTTTTTTTGTTTTAGGGTTTGAAATTTTTTTTAGGATTTAAGGATATAGAATTAGGATTTAAAGATTTTAAGGGATTAAGGGTATTGGGCATAGATTTAGGGTTTGAGATTTTTCTTTAAGGTTTAGGATTTGAAAGTAGTATAGGGCTAGGGGTTTTAATTGAATCAATTTAATATATATATTAGGGTTTTGAGATTTATTTTAGGATTAATTTAGATCTTTTTTATGATTAATTAGGGTTTTAGAACTTTTTTAGGGTTTAGGGATATATATAGAATTAAGATGGTTTAAGGGGTTTTAATTAACTATTAGGGTATTAAAATTTAGGGTAGGAGATTTGCATTTAGGGTTTAGGATTTAGGATTAATGGTATATATAGATTAAGTTTAGGGTTTAGGGTTAATGGTATAAATTAGGTTTAGCGTTTAGGGTTTAAATAGGGTTTGTATTTAGGGTTTTGGGTTTAAGTATGGTTTAAGGTTTATGGAAGGTTTAGGGTTTAATTATGCTTTGTATTTAAGGTTTAGGTTTTAGGGTTAATGTGGTAATTAGGTTTGGGGTTTAAGGTTTGTATTTAATTAGGGTTTAGGTTTTAATTAGGGTTTGTATTTAGGGTTTAGGGTATTACTACAGTTTAGGATTTAGGGTTTAGGGTTTGTATTTAGGGTTTAGAGTTTAGGATTAATGGCAGTTAGGGTTAGGGCTTATGGTTTGTATATTTAGGGTTTAAAGTTAATAGTAGTTAGGTTTAGGGTTTAGGGTTTAATTAAGGTTTAGGTTTTAATTAAGGTTTATATTTAGGGTTTTAAGTTTGTATTTACAGTTTAGAGATTAGAATTAATGATAGTTAGTGTTAGGGTGTTGGGCTTAATTAATAGGGTTTGTATTTAGGATTTAGAGTTAATGGTAGTTAGTTTAGGGTTTAGGTTTTAATTACGGTTTCTATTAAGTGTTTAGGGTTTAGGGGTATACGGAATTAGAGTTTAGGGTTTAATTATGGTTTAGAATTTAGGGTTTAAGGTTTTTATGTATGTATGTAGTTAGGGTTTGCATTTGTTCTAGGGTTTAATTATGGTTTAGGATTTAGGGTTTAAGGTTTAGGGTTTATATTTAAGGTTTAAGGATTAGGATTAATGGTATATAATTAGATTTAATGTTTACAATTTAGGACATAGAATTAGGGTTTGAGGTTTTAGGGTCTTAGGGGGTTTTAGGTTTTTAAGAGGTTTTAGGGTTTAAATGTTAATTTAGCATTTGCATGTTTAGAGTCTAATTAATTATTAAGATATTAGAATTTTTCTTATGGTTCTTACTTTCTTATATATGATATAATTTTTTTATTAATTTTAATTTTTGAAATTATGTATATGGAGAAAATTTCATGAACTTATATATATATATTTATGATTGTACCATATATATAATTTTATTCTTGTAGGTACACACACATATTTATGATTGTACTATATATATATATATATATATATATATTGTCCTATGTGTGTGTGTGTGTGTGTGTGTGTGTATTTGTATCTATGAAAATATAAAGAGAAAAACTTAAAAAATGATGAATATAGCAATTGAATTTTGATTGAACTACAATTACATTCATGACTTTTGCGATTGAACTTTGACGACATTCATGACTTTTGCGACTGAACTTCGATTGCAACCCAACTGAACCTCAACTGGCAGAGTTTAGTCGCTCGAGCTACTTCCTTTCTACTTACCCGATTATCTTACATCCCTTTTAAACCTTTTACTCTGATCTTACTCTCATCTCTCACTTTCCTCTTTCATCTCTCTCAACCCTTTCACTCGTCTCTCTCACTTTCATCCTTCATCTTTCATTCGCATCACTAGTAGTGCCAATTTTTCCCCGTTTCTCACCTCGCCTTGCCTTCTACGTCACCATTTCTTGCCTCGCCTATCCACCTTGTCTCTTCGTCATCTCCTTGGCTTGCTCGTCATACCTCACTGTCATCATTTGAATCAGTCTCCCCCAACCTCACCATCGTTGCCTCCTCAGCCTGCCCATCTATTGTTTCTCACCGTCGCCTCTTTTGTCTCCTCCGTGGCCTTGCCACCATCTCCTCGATCTTTTCAGCCTTACCTCTATCCACCTCAATGTCCTCCTCCCTTCTCATCTACCTCGGCCTCCTACATATCTTAATTTTAAAATTTTTGAATTTTGTTCGAGATGTTTTTTTGAATTTCGTAACTTTTTTAATTTTATATTTTGGTATGTATATTGACTTTTACATTAATATAAATGTATTTTATTTAAATTTAAATTTCATTATTTTATTATTTTATTGTTAATAATTAAAGTAAGTTAATATTCATACAAAGAATGATCAATTAAATAACAAACAAATAACTAATTAAATTGAATAATATTAATTAAAAATATATATATTAAACAATAATTTAAATTTTTGGAAGGAAAATCTCTCAGTATATCAACTGAATTATGACTAAAAAGGCAGTCACTACTATAGCAATTGAAAAAGTCAGTCACAAATTAGTAACTAAATTTTGATTGATACTATCAATCATTTTTTTCAGTTGATATTCGGTCTCAAACATTTGCAATTTGAAAAAATGTGATTATATTTTTTTAGTTGCAGGATAGTTGGTTTTCAACTATATAGCAACTGAAATTCAATTAAAATATCAATCGTTATCTTGCATTCATCTTGTAATGATCCCAAACAAGTTGATTACAAAAATCATTCTTAGATGGTAAATCTATTGTTTGTTTCTTTTTTATCAAAGACTCTTAAAATATACTCTCTTATTCACAAAACTCAAATCCAAGAATTTATAACTCCATTTCAGTTTTTGTGTGTATTTTATTTTACCGGTATGGGATACTTCAGGAGTTGCGATCTGATGGATCCACGTCGGAAAGAAGTGACGTAAGGCTCATTTACCACACCCATGTGAGGTTCCCTTCCTTCATGCCCGTATGTGCCCTTTTTTATTATTTATTTATCAGGCAAATTTCCGGTATTTCCGAATTACCTTGTTGCTTCCACCACCCGCCCACTCGCGGCTTGAGCAAGCCCCCCACACTCGCCAATCATTCATTTTCACTTTTGCTTTTTTTTTTTAAAAAAAAAATATATTCTTTTTACTTTTTCTTTCTTTCAATTCAATTATCCTTACAATCTAGCTCATGCTTTTATAACCAATAGTAACATTAAATGAAACTTTGACTGTTGATAAAAAAAAAAAAAACTTGATTTGTCGTTGTGCCCTATATCACTTCATAATTTTTTGTCAGGAAAATTTTAAGTTGACAATTTCTTATAAAGTCTTTTTTATAATGAATAATTGTCATACAAAAAGCTAATATCTTATTTATAACTATACGGTCATGAATTAAAATTTGAGTGTTAATGTACAACAAAGTTTTATTTGAACTAATTATTTATATTTCTTCACATATATGTTGGGTGGTATTTTTCTATTTTGTGGATACCATATATAGTTTTGCTAAGCATTAATCACCACAAATGCTCTTTTTGTGTCCCAATGGTTAAGGATGTGGTAACCCGTAATTGATTCATTTTTTTTAGTAGTTGTCCTTTTAAGACCCCTAGCAAGCCACTTGGTCGCTTCCTGTTTTAGGCAAAACACATGAAAACACTAAGTAAGTTAGCCTCTAAATGCTCCCAAAATATCACACCCACCACCTTTGCAGAGAGAATCAGAAGCATTAGTTTTGGGACGACATCACATGGGAAATGTGTTTGCTAATCGAAAACTTGGACGGTATTCTTTTCATCTTGAACTTTAGTTTGCTTGATGAAAGATAAATTTGATCTCGAAACATTGAACACCAATGCGAATCTTTTATTGACCAAGTGAGTTGATGATCTCAAAGTGAGAAACACTAACACGAACTTAAGGCTTAGATTAGCTTATGAATCCACCACTTGGAATTTTCAAGTTGAAAAGGTGAAGTTCAAGATCTTTCTAAGAGTCTTGAATTATTAAAGATGGATCTTTGCTGTTTTTTAAGTTGTGCTCGTCAACACTACAAGAGAAATTTAAAAAATTAACTGAAATTCAATTGTCATCATTTCAGTCACTGGTTAGTTATTAATCTCGTTACCAAGACGTTGGTAACTAGTTTTGGGTAACTGCATTGTTGGCAATCTGTTGGCGACCAATTTGCCAGTCAATTTTTCTCATTTCTCTTGTATTATATCAAATGCTACGTTATCTGAATTGAATTGTCAAAATTACAGTAGATCATATGTGTTATAGATTTTAGTTATTATGATATAGACATATGTATAATTAGACATACTAATCCATCCTAATTTTCTATAGAGTAGCTATATGGAGCACTGAGTGCACCTGCATATACCCTTAGTTTTGCCTTATTTATAAAAATATCATTGTGCCTATATAACATTTTTTTTACAATATTACCATTGTGTTTAGAACAACATTTCTTACAAAATAAATAGTATTTTATAGTACAACAAATTTGTATGCATGAAACAATATCTCTTTCTGAATCGTGCAATATTATTTTTAAAATAACATTTCTTATAAAATAAACAACATGTTATTGAACAAAAAATTTATACGAATAGAACAATATTTCTTATTACATGGAATAACATTATTCATAGAATTACATTTTTACAAAGTGAACAACATTTTACAAAATAACATTTTACAAAAATACAAATTTATATGAATAGAAAAACATTTCTTATTGAATGAAATAACATTGTTTACAAAATAACATTTTGTATGAAATAAATAACATTTTACAGAACAGCAATGTTTAATAATAATCTAATCAACACACTTGAATTCTATTAACCACTCTCTACTTTATGTTTCGGTATAGAACAAAGAAACACTTACATGCTTGAATTTGATTTCATTCCAGATGTAAATCGAACAGTATAAAATGCCAAAGAATAACCATAGTCCATTACAACTACAAAAATACATACGTAAGGTTAAAATAAATTAAGCAGAATATGAAGAAAAATCTACAATTCTTAATTTGATAGAATTCTTAGCAAAACAAGAAAACAACAAAGATGAATCTGTATGAGTGTAAGATGGTTAACAACAACATATAAGCAGAGAATACAAAAGGCATTTTTTAGAGATCTTTCTCTAAAGCACAACAAAAAGAACACAACCTTAGAGATAGAACAGCGAGCTTTTCTTGTTGATTGTCTAACGCTAAATTCTATTGCCTGAACATGTTAATTTTGGTTTATTTCACTCTAAGTACACTTTTTTTAAGGACAAAAATAAATATTATTAATAAAATAAATAAAACGTGCAAATCTTAGTTTCAGAAATATACTAGAACATCTTAACCCCAAAAACCCTCAAAAAGCATATAATTATTCCCAACTTGAAAATGATTCCCCTTCCAAAATATCTCCTAACCTAAAGACACTTAGTAATCCTTACTAACAACAAGAAAACAAGCTTTAACAATAACAATGACAACCTCTAAGTCCCAACAACAAAAATAGTAACATAGCATTTAATTCCTCACTTTAATCTTTTTAATTCTTTCAATGCCAATCTTGGTGACCATGATCCTATTTTTTCCACTCATTTAAATTATCTAGCCTTATTAAGATTCTCTAAAATCCCTAGTACTAGTTTATCACAGCCATCAAGACTCCAAAGTAAGATTGGAAGCTTTATTTCCTAGTTTATCGACACAAGATTCTGCTCCTTTTATATTATCTATAATAACATGATCTAAGGACCCAATTATTTTTTCACTATTGAATATTTTGATAGCCACATGAAACTCACCAAATCTTGTCCTATCGACTTATCCACTGCCTTCAAAATTTGTGGGATCCTACAAAAAAATAAATTGGAATAATTATCAACTGACGCAATAGGCTTATTTTGAGATCCACTATTTAGCCTATTATAAACCATCTCATTCCCACTAGACACTAACCAAACTCATTAAACCAGCCTAGACCCAAAGCAATTGGAGAAACCTTAACTTGATGAAAACTTTAACTTCTACTGCCTAAGACATGTTCATCTGACGCTTTACTTCCTATCACACCTTCTGTCCACCAATGTCCTCTTTACTCCCAGGTAGAATCACCTTGTTAGCCCCTTCACCGGTTAGTTATCTGTTGCTAGATGACACAACCTCTCCCTCATGAATCTTTAGTGTTCTTGCTCATGACCTTTCTCCTTCCCAAATAGTGTTTCCTTCCCATCTCCAAGCCTCATTTCACCATTGAACCTATTTTTCCCTTTCCTCCATGCCTAATATTGCCACTAGTAGAAATTGATTATAGCACTCGTTATGCTCACTGTGTTTTCCATCACCCTTCCTCCAGTAAGATCTAATGACAACACCCAATGACTTTTCTGTCTCTTCTTCGCCATGTTCCATTGCATTTTTCTCTTTTGGACAATAAATCTGACCACACCCAATGTGATGATCTGAGTCTGACAAAGATCCTAGCAAATAGTGAAATTGTTGACACCCTTGTGTTTTTATCCTTAAGGAATTATTATGTTTGATTGACTCTATTTTTTAACTTCAATCAACTTTATGTACTTCCCATTGTTGTTTTCTTTAATTGGGCAATGCAAATCCCTCCCATTCAAACGTCTAAAATTTTGTTTGCCCTTACTTCTTGAACATATGCCATTCCTATTCCACCAAGAAAAAAAGAAATCACGTCATCCCTTCTCACATGAGATCAATGGAATTTTGATACTAATATCAATTTTCAACAATTTGAATTGCATATTCCTCTTCCTCCCATTCAATAAAACCATTGAAAGTTTTTTCTTAATAAAAAAATGTTATTTTTGTGTCAAATTTCATCAAGAATACCCAAATTTCTAGATAGATAAACAAGAGCTTCTCACTCTAGAACCCTTGTTTACTCGTGTAGACATAAGAAATTTTTGACTGACACTTGAACCCCAGATTTTGGAATTCACGGTTACCCCAATTGCCTTTTTAACACTGGCAGGGAAAAGCAATGTTTTGCATTGAAGTAGAGAAAAAAATGATAACTCAAACCATCAGCAAATAGGTGGCAAATAAAAGCAAAAAAGAAAAATTAGCTGGCTAAGACTATGTAGTTTAATCTACAGAAAAATAGTCACAAAAAATATTTAAATTAATATTTAAAAAATTGATTTATATTGTAGTAAAAGTACAGGGGGCTGTTTAGAGAATTCCTATTTACTAATGAATAAAGTATAAGTGTACCAAACTTTTAGGGGATATATGATTACCAAAAAGAAATATGTTGCAATTTGATTAATTTTTTTATTTTTTAAGTGGGAGGCTAGTAACAATACTTTTCATTATGTGAAAGCTTCAGGTGCCAAGAAGCTAGTTTTCTTTTCTCTACATATGAAAGGATATAAAAACTGAATAGATTAACATATTGAGTAGCTAGTCCAAATCATACGCACCAAGTGAAATGCTTGAGTGGTCAAGTGCGTGCAAATATTTAAGAATTCAACAATGGTGGGGTTACAGTTACAAACATTTATGTGTTTGGATTATAATTATATGCATGACTTACTTTATTTTCAATTTTCAAATAATTCTTTCATTCCAAAAGAATGTTGAACCATATTTCTTTTTTGGGTTATCTATCTCCCAAAAGAAATATCAGGCATTCTTTTACTTCAAAGCTTTGTACCGTTCACAATTTTGTAAAAATTATTTTTCTAATTTGTATTTTAGGCAGAGTAAAAATTCTGTAACATAATTATATTCTGAATAACTAGCCTATAACATGTAACTTTCAAATTTTTATGATCCCATCCCTAAACCTTAAAAAGCTCATAAAATAGTCTCTAAATAGGTATTAAATACTCGAACGAAAAAATTTAGAAAACAAATATTTTCTTCTCCCAGAGTTTTTTTAAAATTTTTGTAAGAATTTGACAACGCTCGACTCGACTTGGAACACTTTTATTATTTCCAGTAGCTTTTATTTTAAAATTAAAACAAAAGGACCGACGGAGTTCTGCGGTCAGGCGTGCGGGGCCCCATGTTCGTGACATAATCATCGGAGACGGGTAGACCACTTTCCTCGTCATCCTGACGTCTCCCTGGGCGACGCGTGGCAGTCTCTCCATCGGCCGCGGAAGATCTGAAGTCGGTGGGGCCTGAACGCTTTTGGTCTGGGCGTTGGAGCCAATGGGAGAGGGCCACGTCGGAAACTTGATGCATGGACACTGATGGAAGGTGGGCCGTTGGATGGGACGTGTGGGGCCCTTCATCAACGGCGGGTCCGGAATTGGGTGTGTGTGCACCATCCATTGTGGTGGGCAGATGTAGTGTCTGCTGCCATACGTGATGACCTAAGCAACCCGATTCATCACTCATTGCTGGGCCCACCACACCTTCTTTAATTTCATCAAACAGTCTCTTACGTAATTTTCTGTTCTTTTCACCTGTCTCATTTTGGGAAATTTGTTACACTTGTTGTAGATTCTTTTTCTTTTTTTTAATCATTTTTAATGTCTTATACTCTATTACTACCGTTTGAAACATTTTCATTTGGTGTAGAGGGTAAGGAAGAGGGAAATGTTCATTCTTCATTTTGGTTTCGATACATTTACTTTTATACATATATTAAAAAAAATAATAATTAAATATAAAATAATAATTTTAAAAGTAACGTGGTAACGTGTTTACCAAATATAGACATAATATAAAATATGTCTTGCCAAAACTAGTATATAGTGCAAAAAAATATGAGATTAAGAAAGTATTACCTAGAAAATTTATACTTAGTGATGCTAAAGAAGACTTAAATAACAATTGCTTTCCTAAACTCGGACAGTTTTCCCCTTGAACAATAAAATAGATCAATTTGAACTCTAAGCTTTGATGAATCGATCACTTTAGTTCTTTGACTCAGTGATCTAACATCTATGATTAACGTCTGTTCGTTGATAAAAAAGGAAAAATTATGTAATAGTTACATAAATTGTATTTGTTTTCTTTTTCACCGTAAACTTTTATCTCCAACACTCAAGCCACCATCTCCACATATCTGACTATCTCTTCCAACATCACAGCCTCTGCTTGTTATTGAATATTGATTTCATGGGATGTGATTCACCAACATTACTTGCTCATGGGTTCTAATTCCACTCAATTGATGAAGAACTCGTCCACTGCTATTTAAGAATTCTTCAATTTTCATCTGTTATATCGATTGGACTCGATTGGACTAAAGCTTGGAAAAAGGGGTGGGGGGAGGGGGAGGGGGCATGGGTGACAAATTTGGAGTGCTTGAACATGGTGCTAGCTTGAGTGCCCTGCTATACTTGATGCCTGGAAAGGAGAGGAAGAAGGGTGAGGAAGTAGAGGTTGGAGTATGGCTGGAGGTGTGGAGGTGGGAAAAAAGGAAAGGACATTAGGAGGGGGATACTACTGTGGAGACGAAGGCCAGAGGGCAGAGATGGATCAGAGGAAGGGACGATAGGAGGAGGCTGTTGCTGTGGAGGTGGGAGAAGAGGAAGGTGAATGAGAGATGTAAGACAGGACGGTGAAGGTGAGGAAGTGGAGGCCAGAGTGTGGTCAGTGGGCTGTCAGACGAGCGGAGGAGGGGCGGGGGAAGGGTTGTGTGGAAAGAACCTTGCTCCCCTGTTAAATAACTTATGTTGTCCATAGCATGTGCACTCACGTAAAGTTTTTTTCTAAGTTGAAGGACCAAAGTGGTCGATCTCCTAAAGTTCCAGATTTGAATTGATGTGGTTCTTAGTTCAGGGTCTAAATTGTCCAGGTTACTATAGTTTAGGAGAGAAATAGGCATTTAGGGCATTAAAAAACCACCTACCATTTGAACCATAACCCCATACTTACAAAGTTCTAAAGTGAGTTAATATCCAAAGTGTGTTGATGGGATGCACGAGACATCTGAAACAACTAAACCTGTAATAAAAAACAAGGTTAGTGGCCCCAGTGTTGTGTGTTAGGAAAGACCCTTTGATACATAAATCAACATGGGCTCAAGAAGAACATATAGAGCATAGTAAAAGCTGTAGTTCAATATGAAGAATGTATCTTACAATGCCTTGAAGAAGACTTATCATAGGCTTGGAGAAATGGTGGTCGTGAGGGAAAACTTCTTCCATTATGTGATGGAACTTGTCATCATAGAGATTGTCTCCTTGGCCCCAACTAAACCCTCTTATATGTCAACTTGCTACCTTCTAACCCATGAGAGATGCTGTAGTGGGCTCCTTTAAGCTTTACCCATAAGTAGATATCCAATAATCCATTTATGGACTTGGGCCGTAGCCTTATACGGTATCAATGGGGCCATCAAAAAGTAAAATAGGAGCAGCTTACCCTACATTTTCACGCCTATGTAATTATAGATGATACGTGACAATTTTGTACTGAAAGCTCATGATGACATCTCTAATTTTCTTTTTAATGTGACATGTAATCGTGATTTTTTGAAACGCGTGCATATTGGCCGGTCGTCGAAACCGCAAAAAATAATTCTGGTATCTCTAACAACTCAGAATAAATAAATTTGTAGTCTAGCAGTGAAAACCAGGTCAAATCCCAAAGAAATTTCTTAACCGAAAGCTTACTGTCAGAAAACTGAAATAAAATGTTGGGGGATTTTATTGAATTAAAAGCTGAAATAAATTAACTGTAGAATCAAATCGAAATTAACCAATACTAAAAATGCTTAGTTCAGGGTTGATTATTCATTCGAAACACGTAGTTGATCATCGAAAGAAAATATTTCTTCAATTCAAGCAAATAAACAGGACTCTCTTTAAAGCTAAAAAGAACCCTAAGAATTCAGCAGTAAAATTAATCAGAAAAAGCTTCAGATTAATTTCTTAATTTTGAGTAACCAGATATTGAAAAGTAATTTCTAATTATCTCAAAATCAATATTAAGATCAATGAACCAAAAAGTTTATTCCAGGCAACAATCCAAAAGCTTGAACAATTTAACCTATCTTACTTCTTCGTATGAACTAACCAGAAATAAAAGCAATCTCCAATCAATTCACTTGCTTTTAATTGAATTCTTCACATAAGCGGTTGAAAGAAAATCAAGTAGATTTGTAATTGCAGAACCAATTCAACAAGCGAGAACAGGAAAATTAATTGCAATAAATCTGAACAACAAAGAAGTAAATACTTAAAATTAAAGAAAGTTTAAACAAGAAAAATCAATCATCATAACCAGTGTTAGTGATGGAAATCATCCCTAGAACTGAACTAGAAAATTACTCAACCATGATCGGAAGAGAAACAAAGAACAATTGAGAAAAACACTAAAAAGCGAAAAAAGCAAAGATGCGCTCGAGGGTCCCGCGGCAGTGCTTTTAAACTAAAAGAAAACTAAAACATATGGCTAAACTCATAAAAACTTCATAAACTTTCTATGTTGTTACAAAAGTACCCCAAACAAATAAAAAAATTCAAAATAACTATAAGGTTTCAAAGTTGTTAGCCAAACAATACTCCAGGACATCAGTAGCAACTTCAAGCTGATATTCGACCTTGATGCAGCCATTATTTCTCAAAACTCAAAGCATAAAAGTTGTAGATCTATTTCTTATCTTCGAAACGACACCTGAATCACATAAAAAGGACATCAACAGCCAAAGATATGTCCAAAATTCTACAGCTGCTTTTGAACCGGCGGTGACTCGTAAATCGCAACTTTGAAGCCGAGTTTGACCCTCTTAACGTACAAACTGAGTTTCATGGTCTGAATGTGATTTGTAGCTCCAGATGTTAGCTTTCCAATGAATTAAGAATCACTTCATTCCGATCTTTGTAGCTCAAGATATGATTTTTTTACCGGAACATTACCAATTTGTCAACATCTTGAAAGAGCACAACCAAATTAAAACTTGTAAAATAGCAAATCAAATTCATTTTCAATCAATTGAGGCCAGATATGCTCTAAGCTACAAAACATACTCAAATATATATTTAAGGTTCAAAACATATTAAAACATACTAAATATAAGAGAAATAAATATAATAAATATAATCCTATCACATATATACACACTCAACATTCTAAAATGAACGCAAAAAAGTTCTTCATCATCATGATTTAGCAATTCTGTTTACCTGTTTTTTTAACTAAAATATGGCATGCGTTTTCTCTCCCACGTTTGTCATTTTTGGTGTACTAGCCTTTGATGGTGTTGGAGAAAATAAATTCTTCCAATTAGTACATGCAAAATGTTAATTGTTCATATGCACATAAATAACATCACATCACATCAATTAGCTTTTCACCTTCATGTTTTTTCGCCCAATAAATATAATCAAAAGTTAGGATTAATTGTCTAAGGCCGGTATTGGTGTTGAGACGAAATAACTCACCCGGATTCCTCCACTTAAAGATTGTCGTAACATATGAGGACTGAGGACAGGGGATGGGGCATATGATCCCCACCTGGAATATTGCTAACTACACGAAACTAGATCGATACAAATCAAGATTTTTTACTAAAAAATGGTAAAATAGGTCCTCAATGATAATAAAGATAACCATGTACCTAAAAAGAAGGAAATAGAATATTGACTGTACGGTTTTGATATTAGAAGTAATTTTTTATCGTTAATTATATGTCTCCAGCCGTGATAATAAGTAATATTCAAATTAACAATAACTATCAATCATTAGGTAATTATTACTATAATTTATATTCCCTCTGTCTTGTATTAGTTGACCATTTTATTTTTTTTACCTAAAGTTTGACTTGAATATATTCATGTTACAATGTATTGAAAAGCATTCTGAAAAATAATATTTAGAAATTATAATCTTTTAAGTTCCATTTTCATATAAAAAGTTAAAATTTTTATAATAAATTTGAGAAGAAATAAAATCATAACTTAGTTGTTGTGAATAGTAAAGAAAACAACTTTTATGACATAGAAAGAGTAGCATATAATATTAGCTATGAACAACTTAATTAAACACCATCTATATATCTCATGTATTTGTCAAACCATATTGGGTCAAATTAAAGCATAGTAGGCTGCATTAGCCTAGTTTGCTAATGATGTCATTGGACACAGCAAACCAAGACAAGGTCTAGCCCATATAACTATAAGTCAAGCCTCTACCTATAAGCACATGCACCTTCTCACTAGGCCTACACGAGGCACCTGCTGTCCATTGTGCTACTCGAGTTCATATCTCCAAGAAAGTCACCCTAAAATCTAGAATCGCAACCTCCACCTATGGAAAGTGGATCACACCCGTTATGGACGAACTTCCATGATCTCCTCCATAACTTACTTATCTTATAGATTCTCCCAAATCTCAAAGTCAATGATAATCAGGGATCTTCAAATCTCAACCAATATCTCATGCAATAATCTATGTTGATCATGCACGATTTATATTGATTCTCTATAATCCATGGTTTATTATGATCTTTCCATTTTTCTCTCAACTTCTCATAACTGTTAGAACTCTCCGGCGATAAAAATACCATTATTTGGCCAAACTAGGTGCATAGATGTTTACTCCAACTCAATGATTTTTTTTTTATCTACCACAATTCAACATTGATTTAAGCATTAGATTGCCTTCCCCTACAACACTTTCCTAGGGGCCTCCTAACGCTGTCTTTGCTCGAAGGTCCCTCTAGGTGCTTTGTCTAGCTTCCAAGTCAAGTCAATCTCCCAACTTGATGATGATAGCACTTTGGCTATCAATTTGAAATATTTAGATTTGGTATGGAGTTTAAGGTATGATAAACTTTGTTACTTGTTCATAATTTTTTCCCATGAAAATGCCAATGACTAAATAGTCTTTATACTTTAATGACTTAGTTATTTTTTTTCAAATTTTATTATTCAATTTTAATATTAAGAAAAATATAAGCATTAAAATATAAATTTTTAAAAAGTATAAGGACCAAATTGTAATTTTTATAAATAAATTAGAGTTTAATTTTGTAATTTTAGAATAACACAAGTTGAAAATGAGGATTGTATGGTAAATTAATTATAAAAACTTTAGCAGATATAAAAATAGTGCAAAACACTTGAGACGCCTAGGATGACAAGTGCAAAGAATGTGGCACAGACGATTAGTATTGAAATTTTGAGCATCATATTTAATGTTGAGTCCAACGATTATTGTCATTAAGGTGAATCACATTTTTCTTCTAAAGTATGGTACATTCACCCTATTAGGTGTGAAAGTCTCCTCCTAGTCCTTTGTTTCATTATGAAATTTATGTCAACTTTTAATTCTAATTTAATTATTTGGTAATTATTTTTATAAGTAAATTTAAATTATCTTTAATCTTTAAACTTAATAGATAATTTAAACTATCGATTTTCCTTTTTATAAATGTGAGACATTCTTGATCTCCATTAAAATTGGGAAATGCAGAGAAATAACAATGGGTTTTTAAAATTAGAGAGTGAAAATATCATGAATTCTAAACCTTAATAAGAAAGTATGATAGTCATAAAACTAGACATTATGATAGGGTTAAGGTTTGCTCATTTTTGTATTTTGTTGCAACGGCTTTAGCATTAATATGGCTAAGAGATCTGTCCTCCATTCTCCCAGGCGCATGGCCGAAAAGGTGATCTAGGTAGGGACTCTTTATTTGCAATGAAAAAGATGGTAGAAGTTGAAAATGACAATTCTAAACTAGGACAATACGAGTCTTCTTGAGCTAGGATTACATGAGGATATGGCTATTAGCACAAATAGGGTTGGATAGAAAGTATGCCAGAAGGTGTTAGCTACCTTGATCAAATAGAAGGCAATGTAGGAACAAAGGATCAATCAATAAAGAACGAAGGAAGTTGCAAAAGATGAAGTTACAAATAGAGCTTAAGGGAGTTTTCCCTGTAGATAATATAGTGATGTGGTTACTAGTAATAGGCACCTAGATACTAGGATGTAATTGCACTTGATAGAAAGTTTAAAAGAGAAGGGTGTTATGAAGATTGTGATGGATGATGTATCATACATAGTACAGAAGTGGGGTATGCTCTAGTTGGGTATGAAGTGGGGGCAATCAGAGATACATGACTATGAGGAAGTATATGGAAGAGTGATGCTCAGTGGTTATCCTCTTTAAAATCGATCTTTATGGGCTGGAATGGTTCACCTTTTGATTCGGACACATGAGAGATAAAGACAGGATTGTATGTGGGGGCCTTTGTTCAGTGATAGAGATGCCCTTGGTTTTTAAAGTATGGATGCCAAGCCTTAATTTTGAGAAAGAAGATATGACCAATCCTAATTTGGGCTCAACTCAAGTGCAGCATGCATTTATAGGGTGAGAAAACTTTTAGTAAGATTGCTAGTCATCTTAGGCATCCTATTTATGATAATAAACTTACCACTAATATGGAGAGGGTTTCTTACACCTAAGTATTAGTGGAGGTTGACATGGAAAAAAAGATTAAAAGACAAGTAAAGGTTAAGCATCCCTTTGGTGATAATAAAAAGGTCTATGGTGCTTTATGAATGGTTGCATAAGTTTTGTAATCTTTTTGAAGCAATGAGGCACTTAACTGAGAAGCATTTGAAGCGACAGGTGTAACTTCCACCAAATAGACAGGATTGGGTTCCAAAATTGAATAGTTAATTGATAAGGTTATCGTAATCAATCATGAGAGGGAGTATGAAAGGAAAAAACAGGGAGAAAAGATCAAATCATGTCAGAGTTAAATATATTCAGGACTAGCTGTAAGCCTTAAAAAATAGTAACATATATGACACCTATGAAGAACCAGTTTATAGATTTAGCAAAGTTTTTGGGATGATCTAGTGATTGAGGAGATGGAAATGATAGAATGGGAAAGAATTTAATCCCACCTAATACATGAAAATCCTTGTGTACAATGTGTGAGGGTACAACAAAACCCTAAAATAGTGTTATTTAGCTAGATATATATTTAGCAATATTTTTAGTTGATTGGTGCATTAGAGAGTCGAGTCTGCCTGCGGCAATTATTTGAACTCCATCATAATTTCTTCATTTGTTTCGAAATGGTGTCCAACCATGATGAACAAAAAGGAAAAAACAATTGGATTGTCATCTTTTGGAAGAGTGGCATGCATGATGTGAAGTGCAGTATGAAATCTACCCAAATAATATATCTTTGAGTTGATGGTAAGACATTGGGGCAGCTGCTCCATTTATCCTTGAACTATGAGTTCAATAAGGATAAGAAGCGTAAGGCATTAAGGGAAAATGTCATTGCCATCAGTCATTGGTTGTTACTCAATAACTTCAATGTCATTAGGCAATGAGATATGGGCGAAAGTAACCATAAGCTGATAGAGTAGGAAGTTGTTGCCATCAATAAGTGCTTCTAGGAAGTGGTGGTAAATGATATACAAAACAAAGGTTGTTTCCTTACTTGGAATAATAACGAAGTGAGGGATGATGTAGTATGGTTGAAACTTGACCAAGTAATCAGAAATATTGAATGTGTTGACCAGTTTTTGGGAGCCAGTATTAGTTTTAGGCTGTCAAATATTTTAGATCATCATCCCATTATTGTCAACCCGGACCTTGAAAAGCATAGAGCCAAAATGTAGTTTTAGTTTCTGAACTACTGGTCAATCAATGAATAATTTGTTCAAATTCTAAGCGACGTATAAGTGTAAGGCGTCTATGGGTCAACATGCATAGTTTTTCTAAAAAGTTGAGTGCCTTTAAGAAGCCCCTAAAGCAACTTAATAAAATTAGGTACTACAATATTCAAAGCCATGTAGTAGTTTTGTTGAAATCTCTTGAGGAGATTCAAAAGCAAGGTTCTATAGACAGAGGGAACTATGAGCTTCAAAAAAACTCTTGAAGAAGGTAAGGAAAATGTTGTAAAAGCTATTTGCAGCTAAGGACATCTATCTCCATAAGAAGGCATAAATTAGGTGGCTTTAGTAGAAGGATAAAAGTACTCAATTCTTTCACCAAACTATCCAACACCATAGAAAGAAAAGGGAGATGATCTTAATTGAAGGTTCTGATTAGAGGTGCATGATGGGTCGACCCGAACTGGGATAAGACTAAACTGGCAGGTCCTGGACCTAGATCTATAAGGACCAGGCATGGCTCAATTGTAGGCGTGTCGGTCTTGGTACGGTGCTGACCCGGTCTTATGCCAAGCTAAGCTTGGGCCAGTACTAGGGCAGATTTTTTTAAATTTTTTTTCTCATTTTGTTGAAATAATTTTTTACTTAAGAAATCGTGACTAATAATTTTATTAAGAGTACAACACCACAAAATGGTGTGAATTTTATTAATTTCAAAGCCAAATAGGACATACATAAATTGGAACGAGCCTTACAAGAGAAAATGGTGAAACATTTCAAAAAATTTAATTAAAAAAAGCCTAAGATCTGTGCTCAATAGCATAATCAGATCGAATGCAGACTATAAAAATCTAAGGTCCACATCGTCGGTGTTTTCATTGTCATAACTCTTTTGGTCCTGCATTTTTAATGTGGCAATACCCCAATCATGGTTACAAATACACATCTCATTTGCATCTAGTGACAACCTTGCTCGTCTTTCCGAAATAACATGCTTCCCTACGTTGAAAGCCGACTCGGAAGTAACGGTTGAGACAAGAACAGCTAGAATTTTTTTCACAGTGATGGACAGTATCAAAAATGTCAGTCTCACTATTCTCCTATACCAAGTTGAGGTATGTCTCAACTCCACTAAGACCAGAGGATGTAGACCGAGGCTCTTTAAGTAGTTGCTCGGTGGGATTGAATGCTAATAAGGCCGACAATGAGGAACCCCCAATGGTACCGGGAGTAGAAGTGCTCCTTATCTTATCTTTTTGTCAGTCGGCATAAATCTTATATAACTCACGCATATGCTCATCCAGAATAACAGTTATAGTAAGAACAGATACATGCGACATATCTAAGAAACTATAATAACAATCTAGTAGCTGTTGTGTGCCTGTGATTCTAATAATTGGGTCGAGTGCAAATGCAAGGACATAGATAGGGGGTATGTCATTGAAATAAGAAATTCACTTGTCTTTCATGGCCTTTATTGTGTCTTTCAAAAACTCATCATCTTTGTATTGTTTGAAAATCTATGCAATATTAACCAAATATATTAAGACCTTGTGAAAAGTGGGATAGTAAACACCGTAGCAAAAAACGATGGCCTCATAAAAATATTGTAGCGTGACGGCTACTTTTGGAAGTTTATCTCACATCTCTTATTTTAAAATCATTTTCTTCTCTTTCACATTTATAAAACATGTCATCTGTGCAACAAATGGAATCGCATCCATCAACTTCTCATAAGTCAAGTTCCATCGGGTTGGAGAATTAAGTTTAAAATGTTTTCAACTAAACTCGAGGCCATTTTCAAGACAATAAACCTTAAACTCTTTTGCAACTTTCATCTTTGACTTCAAATAATGGATTGGCCACCGAATAGGAGTGATTTCGGTGCTTAATACATTAAGGCCTTTTTGGATAGCCAATTTTAAAATATGACAAATAAATTGTATGTCAAAAAATGTGGCATACCTGACAGGTTCCAATGATTCCTTTAATATCTCAGTCGCGACACCATTGTTAGATGCATTATCAAATTTTATGCTAAAAGCCTTGTTATAATAAAAAAATTCTTTTAAAGTTTCAGAAATAACTTTGATATGTTCCAACCGGTCTCTATCCATTTAAATGCAATGAAACCCTTTTAAATGACCTAACTATCATCCTTTCACTACGCAGTCACAAAATAATAATCTTCTCCTAAGGATGAAGTCCACATGTCATTAGTAAATGAAATAGAATGATCAAGAGCAAAAACGCATGCTTATAGGTTCGATTTACTGGCTTCATAAATTTTAAATGTCTTCTTCCTAGCAGTAGTCTTATATGTTCTTTTAAAATCTGCGTTTAATTGTGATTTTATCCATTTTTCCATGTGCCTATCTTCAGCCTGTATGAATGGTTTTTCAGTCAACATCATCTATTTTATCATGCTTTCTCTATAATTTTTTTGATTAAATTGAAAAATACTCAATGCACCGGTAGAACTCCCAAGTTGTGTCTAGCCGCCAATATTACCAACTGTGTTCGGGCAGAGGTTTAGATGCTTATGTTCCATGTGCAGGTTGATTGTTCGCATTCCGGAGTTCTTTTTGTGGACAAGCTTCGTCTTTGCAAATCGCGCCTCGTTCTCAAACACTTGGTCGAAATGCTCCCAAACCCATGTAGTGAGCCTCGCCGATCTACCTTGACTTTCAAGTTCAGGTTGGTGGCTCGTCGGGGTGGGTACAGAGCCATTACTTCCACCAACATTATCGGACGGAGTCACCTCCACTTCATCAATATTGTCGTCGGAAAGTTGGTCATCTTACCCCAATTCGTATTATGTCATGCCAAATTGTTCGTCCTCATTGGTTTGTTAAATGTGGGCCCCATGGCTTGTTGGTCAAGACATGGAAAAGGAAAATGACCTTAACCTCGTCATGCAAAATGAAAAGCTTTGGGCTTTTTTATTTCCCTTCGATGTCATTCGTGTAAAAATTAATTGAGAAGATGAAGAAATTTGAAAGTAATTAAGGGAAGATTAAGAAAATACTAAGAAAAGATTAAGAAAATAGTAAGAAAATAAGCTTCAGAGCATAAGGAAATTGAGAGAATGTATAAAAGAATGAGAGGAGAGCTTGAGATTAGTGTGAAGAAATGATGCAAATGATCTTTCTATTTATAAGAGAGAGTTTTTTTTTCTTTTTTACAAAAAAATCCTTAGAATATAGTTGTTAAGGGGGGAAGTAATTTTGGGGCTAAAAAAAATACTATAAGCAGTTACAAGGGCTTGCAATGTAATTTTTCCATTTTTTGAATCAGGAGCTGTTGGAGCCATTGACTAACCGTTGAGACCGAATTGGCCGGTTCGGTCCTTATGCGGGTTAGGTCCAATTTTGAATTGGGCCGTGCCAACCTCACTTCCAACCTCATCCTCCTTTAGGTTCATAAACGCCTTTCCTTTACCCGTGCCTTACCTTGTCCCATGCCGAGTCGAATTTCACCGATCCTGGGCCGGGTTTGACCTGGTCCGGTCCCGAGCTAGGCTGCTCCGGAACCATTCCTTTGAACACCTCTAGTTTTGATGAAGGACTCCATTATGATGAGGATCAGATTGTAGCTAAATTTTCATGCCCAACATAGGCCATAGCCTATCTGTGGGTCTTCGAACCTAGAATAAGTAGCAAAGGTACCTAGTTTTCACTATCGGGTTTGGTACCTTACATAAATTTCTAGGTGTCCAACATGCACTTGGACATATGGGCAAGGCACCCTATGTGCCTCCTAGGCACAAGAGGTTAGGCGCTAAACATGCCCAAGACACACAGCAGGGGCACTAGGGTGGACTTTGGACACAGCCAGGGCACATAGGGCACACCCCAGTAAGCCTACCAGCACTTATTTTATACGTTCTCAAATTTGTGCTCAATCAAACTAAGATAAGTACCTAGATGGAATCATTCTTAGAGCATCACCAAAATCAACCATTCATTCACAATACACATAACAACCAAAACCACCAGAATAAGTTTTGAAAACATAAATTTTAGATGTACATAGGCCTACACATGTCTCGGTAAGCCTACCACAGGCCACCCTAGTCCTTATTGGACCCAAAAATGCACATAAATATACAATCTTTACATAAACACATCCTAAGCACTACCATCATTACTAAGGCTTGTTCCCACATTTACATAGCTTCCTAGAGCGTGCAAGCAATGAAGATACTCATTAACTTGCCACACAAGTAAGACTTGGAACTTAAGATATTGAGCAAAGTGCACAAATTAGAACATTACCTTGCCAAAACCCAAGAGAGTACACAATACACTTAGTCTCTTTGCTTTTCAAGCAAACCCTTTCCTATGACATAAAGAGACAGCGCATGAGTTTCACAACTCAGTAAAGACTCTATATGGACTCCAAGGCCTATATATAGGTTAAGTTCTAAACTTAACCGAAACCAAATTCCAAGTACCTACAAGAAAGACATCAAAACACAAAACAACACAAGTATATAAAAAACAATTTAAGCAGTATAAGGGGGTCAGCATGAACAAATAAGCATAAAAGCACACAACTCACACTTTACACAACTCAGCTTAGATTAACAGCCTACAAGGCTTAACAAGCATGGTTTTAAAACTAAGTTCAATTTGGTTAACCTTTTAATGTTTTCCTACACTGTACGAGAGCTAACAAGCTTAAGAATTGGTTTGGCCTACCTAATTCTACACCCTAATGCTTGCCATAAACATAGCTAATTAGTAATAACACATAGTAGCGAAAGTAACCCTAGCCCCTACAACTTCTTAGGATCCTTTAGCAAGTTCACCATTACCTAAGTGCCTAGTAATCACTAAAACAACATAGTCCAACTATGAATGCCTAGTGAATTCATAAATTCCTTACCTCCCTTAGTAAATTTGTTGCCCAAAGCTTGACAAGATCAAAAACGCTTTTCCTTAGCTCATTGAACCTAGATTACACTTCCTTGGCTTGTTTGCTTATGAATTCACCTTCACCACCATGTTTCCGCTTAAATTTGGCTCGGATTACACTCAAAGGCTTAAGAACACCTCACAAATTCGAGCTTAAACATTCATCAATGGCGGATACAACCGGATTAAGGTGGTAATGGTGAGTGGAATCATGTGATTAACCAGATGTGGACAAGGGGCTTAAGAAATGGCTTAATGCTAGCTTAAGTAAGCATCAATCTTCCATGAAACACTTAACCTCCACATAAAAGATACCTTAAAAATGGCCTCCCGAATACATTTTCAATTGAGTCCCTTAACTCTTTAAATCATCATTTTCATCTTTATTTATTGGCCAAACAATGTTTGAACCCGTATGGTTCAAGCACTTAACCTACTCTTAAGCTTCCTTCAAAACTTCACTTTCCAAGTTTAATGAGCTCAATCTTAAGTTCCCTAGGCTTGATAAGTCCTTAACCCACTTAGCCCATGCCCTATGCACATTGGCTTTGAAGGGCATAACACCTCCTCTCCTTAAGGAATTTGGTCTTCCAAATTTCCTAGAAGTTTAAAGAACACATTAAGATAGCGCTTTAGCATTTTAACTTTAATTTCCCATGTGGCTTCTTCTTCATAATGGTTAGTCCATTGGACTTTAACCATTGATATCCACTTACTTTTATGCTTTTTAGTGTTTTTTGCCAATACTTGAATTGCTTCTTCTTTATACATGAGATTTTAAGCTATAGGAACAGTAGTAACACAGATCACTTGTCTAGGATTAGAGACACACTTCTTCAGCAAACTCACATGGAAGGTGTCATGCACATGTCCAAGCTCAGGAAGTAGTTCTAGCTTGTAAGCTATATTTCTAATCCTTGTCATTATTTAGCATGATCCTACATACCATGGGGCTAATTTACCCCTCTTTCCAAACCTTTCACTTCCTTCATGGGAGACACTTTCAACCACGCCCAGTCTCTTGCTTGGAACTTAAGGCCTCTTCTCTTCTTCTGATTAGCATGGGACTTTTGCCTATTGTTGGTAGCCCTAATCCTTTCTTGGATTAGCTTGACCTTCCTAGTAGTTTCTTTTATGAGTTCTGGACCTATTTCCAACTTATCTTCAAGCTCATGCCAATAATGCAGAATGATGCACCTCTTACCATATAGTGCCTTATAAGGTGTCAGCCAATCATTGAGTGATGGCTATTGTTATAGGAAAACTCTACTAATGATAGATGTTGGTCCCAGTCTCTCTGAAAGTCTATGACATAACACCTTAGCATATCTTCTAATACTTGGGTGGTTCTCTCACGCTATCCATCTGTTTAAGAACGGTATGCTAAGCTAAACTTCAGCGTAATGCCTAATGCATGGTGTAAAGATCTCTAAAACCTAGAAACAAATCTAGGGTATCTATCTGAGACAATGTCATCTGTTATACCATGTAACTTCACCATCTTCTTAATGTATATCTAAGCCAATTGTTCAAAGAATCTGTGAGGTTTATAAGCAAGAAGTGGGCTATCTTGGTCAATCTATCCACTATGACCTAGATGGTATTATGCTTTCTTCTAGTCAGTGGCATACTCATTACAAAGTCCATAGAGATAGAGCCTTACTTTCTTTCTTGTATGGGCAAGCTTTAAAGCTTACCCCTAGGTCTCTAGTGCTCTACTTTGACTTGTTGGCAAGTTATACACTTGGCCACATAAGCACCAATTTGCTGCTTCATGTAAGGCCACCAGAAGTGTGACCTCAAATCCTTGTACATTTTATGGGCTTCTGGGTGCACACTTAATATGCTAGAGTAGGCTTCCTCCAAACTCTGTTGCCTAAGGTTATCCTTGCTAGGCACATAGATTTTACCTTGGAAGTACAGTAATCCAAGCCTAAAGGAAAATCCTTGATACATTCTTCTTTGTTTTGCCCAAAAACTTTAAGAAGCTCCTCGTCTTACAACTGTGCTTCCTTTATCAGGTTTTTAGATTCTGACCTAATGGTTAGAACTTTCACTTGGTTCATTTCCCACTGCCCCACTCTCGGGCTAACTTGGTCAAACTAAGCATTTCTACTTCATTCTGCTCTTCAGTAGTTCTGAGTACTCCTGTATACTTTCTACTCAAGGCATTAGCTACCATATTGGCTTTGCCAGTTGTATACTCAATGACATACTCAAAATCCTTTAAGTGCTTAAGTCATCTTCTCTGCCTTATGTTCAAGTCTTTATGTGTAAATAGATATTTCAGACTCTTGTGGTCTGTGTAGACTTGAAACTTGCTTCCCAGCAAGTAATGTTTCCACCGCTTGAGAGCAAAGATCACTACTGTTAACTCTAGATCATGGACTGTATAATTCTTCTCATGAGACCGAAGCTGCCTTGACCTATAAGCTATTGCTTGTTTCCCTTGCATGAAGACATAGCCCAGCCCTACTTAAGAGGCATCTGTTTATACCTTATATTCTTTAGCAGGGTCTGACAACACCAGTATTAGGGCTATAGTCAATCTCTTTTTCAGCTCTTGGAAACTAGCCTCACATCCTTTACCCCACTCATACTTTTGATCATTTTTTTTAGTTGAGTTAGTGAGGCTACTATTATAGAAAATTTGGGCACAAATCTCTTGTAATAGCCAGCTAGTCCTAGGAAGTTCATGACTTCCCTCACATTTTGAGGTTGCTTCCATTCTAAGACATCATTTATCTTCTCAGGGTCTACAGCTAATCCATGTTCATTTATCACATGACCTAGGAATCCAACTTCCTTAGCCTAGAATTGGCACTTACTCAACTTGCCATACAACCTGTGCTTCTTTAGCAAACCAAGTACCAACCTCAAATATTCTTCATAAGCTTTCCCATTCTTTGAGTACACTTGTATGTCATCTATGAATACCACTACAAAGTGGTCTAAGTAAGCCTTGAACACTCTTTGCATGAGGTCCATGAATAAGGTTGGTGCATTAGTAAGCCCAAATGACATTATTGTGTACTCAAAGTGGTCATACTTAGTTCTCTTCCTTGACTCTCAGTTGGAAGTAACAAGATTTGAGATCTATCTTAGAGAACACCCTAGCTCCCTTCAACTGATTAAACAGATAGTCTATCCTTAGGAGGGGGTATTTGTTCTTAATGGTTAGTGCATTGAGCTTCCTGTAGTCAATGCACAACCTAAGGGTTTTATCTTTCTTCTTTACAAAAAGTACAAGTGCCCCCCAAAGGGATGTACTTGGCCTAATAAAACCCTTCTCTAGCAACTCATCCAACTACTTTCTTAGCTTAACCATTTCAGGAATAGTCATCTTATAGGGAGAAATGGACACAGGAGTAGCTCCTGGTGCTAACCTTACCTCAAACTTAACCTTCTTTACATAAGGGAGTCTTGGCAAGTTTGAGGGGAACACTTCAGGACACTCTTACACTATGACAATCCTGCCTAGTTCATTGACTACTTGATCCCCATTCAATCTCATGTATTCACCCTCAACCACTAGGGGTTTATGTTCCACCACCTTTAATTACCTCTCGGGTACAAGCTCAGATGAGCTTTCCACAACATGCGGCTCATAACCAGGCAAGCAAAGTTGCCTGGAATGGTAGTCTATAACTACCCTATTGTCACTAAGCCAATTCATACCTAGTATGAAGTCATAACCACTAGTCTCTAAGGCATTCAAGTTAGCCTTAAGTTGTAGTTTAGCAAGCCTAAGCATACAATCTTTCACTACATGGCATGAGAACATGATTTCATTTCCAATAGTCCTAACTAAGTACATTTCATTTATAGTGCTTACTTCTAAATTCATAGCTTTTACAAGCTTAGAAGAAATCACAGACAAAGAAGCACCAGTATCAAATAAAACAGATACTTCATAACCATTAAAAGAAATGGAACCTTTAAGTGCCTTTTTAGTCAGCCTTGGTTGGCCTAACCCTTCCTCCTCAGATTCAGGTTCCTTAGCCTCTTGTGTCTTCCTAGATGTTTTAAGTCAGAAAACTCTTCCAAGGGCTTGGCTCTGCCTCTTTTTATCCAGGGGCATGTTGGGTCTTTGGTCCTTTCTCATAGGAGGTACATTCTGCCTCCTTAAGGGCAGTTGCCCATGTAACCATCTTGTACCAAATCTCCCAAGTGGCTTCTGCTCTTCTTTTTTAATAGAACAGTTTTTTACCCAGTGATCCTGGGCTCCACACTTCAGACAACCCTCAGTCAATCTGTAGCAAGGCTTTTGGCCATGATACTTGCCACAAGTCTTGCATTGAGGTATATACTGTTTAGGCCTCTTCTCCTTCTCGCTTTCTTTCCTTGTTTCAAAAGCTACCAACCCCTATCGGCCTCTTTTCTTATATGCTTTCTGCACCCTACTAATATCACCTAAACTACTCCTCACTTGGTCCCTAAACTCCTACTCCAGTGTCATAGCCCTCTACACCACCTTATAATACTCTCGGGCTCCCACTACCCTCAGTATTTGCCTAAGCTCTAGTTTAAGTCCTCCCAAGAATCTTCTGGTTTTTAGCTCATTCTGACCTTCATACTGATGAGCATAGTGTATGAAGTTGTTAAACCTCTGCTCATACTTTACAATCGAGAGCTCTTCATGCTTAAGCAGATCAAATTCCACCTACTTCTGGCCCTTAAGGGCTTCACTGATGTACTGTTGTTAGAAGACCTGAAGGAACTCAGCCCACCTCATTGATCTTCTTCTTGAAGTTGTCCTTCTTGTATTCTTGCTACTATATGTTCTGTGGACTACTTTCCACCATAGTTCTGCATTACCTTTAAGTCTGAAAATGGCAAGCAGAACCTTTTGAGAAGAGGAAAGCTCCATTTTCTAAAAAATCTTCTCAACTTGGTTGATTCAGAAATCTGCTTGCTTTGGATCACAACCTTTTTTGAACACTAGGGGTTTCAAAGCTAGAAACCCTCTAGCTGATCTTCCCTTAAGCCTCTACTTCTCAACCTAGTAGTCTTCTCATGGCCATCATTGTGCCTACCCCTCAGTGCCCTCACTGCCCCAGTGGTAGTAGTGAGTTTGGTTGGCTTCTCCAATTCTTCTATGTCCAGCTTTTCCACTTCTGGACTTACTTTTTCCTCAAGCCTTGTCTTATACCTCACCTCTGATCTTGCCCTTTCTGCTCTCGGGTGCCTCCTTTCCTCATTACCCTCATCTTCATTTCCTCTTGCATTTCCTTTCAACCTCAACTTCCCTAGCTTGCCCGTCAAGTTCTGAGGCTTGTGCTTAACCCTTAGTCAAGGTCTATATGCCCACCACTAGTTGGGCTATAGTTGCCTGCATAACCTTCATCATTTACTCCATCCTCCCTTGGCCATCTCCACTTGGCCCAGGCACATTGGCCCTATGCTCAGGCTCTGTAGCCATAACAGGCTCTCTGGTCCTAACCTACCCCTCAAGCACATAATCAGGCTGCTAATCCCTTGGATGGCTAGCCTTGCTTATCTTTTAGTCTAAAACCTCTCTTTCTTTGTTTCGGGTCCTCATCTTGCGCAGAACAACAAGCGAAACCAACATATGCTCAATATTCACAAGTCTCCTTAACCTAATGTAGGAATAACCTAAACAGACCTCAAGGTCCTAATGAGCAACCTACTTTGATACTAACAAAACCTGTCATGCTTAACATAGGCCATAGCTCATCTGTGGGTCTTAGAACCTAGAATAAGTAGCAAAGGTACCTAGTTTTCCCTATCAGTTTTGGTACCTTGCATAAATTTCTAAATGTCCAACAATGCACTTGAACACTTGGGCAGGGCACCCTAGGCACCTCTTGGTCATAGGAGGCTAGGCACTAAACATGCCCAGGACACATGATAAGGGTACCAAGGTGCACCCTAGACACTGCCAAGGCACATAGGGCATACCCTAGGAAGCCTACCAGCACTTATCTTACATACATTCTTAAATTTGTGCTCAATCAAACTAAGATAGGTACCTATATGGAATCATGCTTTGAACATCACAAAAATCAACTATTCATTCACAACATGCATGACAACCAAAACCAAGGTTGTCAAAATCGCGATCCTATGATCCTGCTCGAACAAACCTATCCAACTCGCAATAGGATCGCTGACAGACTAGGATCGTTCAGGATCGCACGTAGGATCATAAAAACGGTGGGATCGTTAGATCCTACCAATCCTAGGTAATATTTGTTTATGTTGGGTTTAGGCTTAATTTGGCCCAAATTATAAAATCTGGGGTGATAGGAAACGGGCTACCATTGTAAATTTGTAATGGGCTGCTCTCTGGAGCCCAAATTAAGAAATAAACGGCAAAAACAAAAAAGCCCAAAACTTAATTTGAGATTCACGATTCACGGACGCGTTATTTTCTTCTCTCCAGAGTCGAGTCTTCAGACCAAGCGCTTTTCTTGCCAGACGCGTTTCTGCTCGTTCGTGGACGCGAACTTCTCTCCGCCAGGCGTGCTCCAAGGCGGCACTCTAGGCAGTCGCGCTTCAGACGGCTCTCCTCTCCGCCAGGCGGCGCTCCGGCAGTCACTGCGAAGGTTTCATTGCTCGCCTCATTCTTTCTCCCAACCGTGCTCCTCCCAGCTGTGCTCCTCTATTGCTCTTCCTCTCGACAGAAATTGTGGCAATTGTGGGCTCGTTTTCATCAATTAAATGGTGTATTAAGCTGCAGCTGAAGGATTGAGGTTAGAATATGAGAAATTTCTAATTTATTGGTTAAACCTATGCGTTGAACTTGAACAATTTGCTCGTTAATTACAAATTTAATTAATGCTACATTTTTTTTTCATGAAATATGCTTATGCTGATGGATTTGTTGGAAATCATGAAATATGCACATGCTATGTTAGTAGAAATTATGCTGAGTAGCTGCGAGCCTGCAACTCTTGAGACTTGAGAGTCTGAGAACGTTTCTGTTTTTGTGTTTATGAAATATGCTTATGCTATTATTAATATAAATATGATGTTTCTCTGTACTATTAATAATCTAAAACAAAATTATCTTCTTTTAAAAAACAATGTGTAGTTTCTGATTGATCTTACTTGTTGCCTTCAACCATGGAAAGTAGTAGTGCATCTGCAGCTAGTTCTATTAAAACACTTAGAAAAAATGCAGCTGGTAGTATAACTGATCCTGGGTGGGAGCATGGTATTGAAGTTGGTTTAAGAAAAGTGAAATGTAAATACTGTGAGATGGAATTCACTGGTGGAATTTTCAGATTTAAGCATCACTTGGCTCGAACAAGTGAAAAGTGAAATGTAAATACTCTATTTTATTTGTCAAGTTGTGGTTGTTTATGGATGTTTTTCATAGTTATGTTGGTTATTGTGTTAGTTATATTGATGTATACTCTATTAAAACTTGAGCTTTACTTATGTTAGATCAATTATTATATTGTATTTAACTATTTATCATTGTTATGGCATTTGAACTTTATTTGGGTTTTTAATATAATTGATCTTTCTCATGAATTATGTTATTTAGACAATAAATTTCAGGTTCTGGTAGGATCTTACGATCCACGATCAAATCTTACGATCTCGATCTTGTATGGTGGAAAACGATCCAGGGTAGGATCCCGATCTTGACAACCTTGACCAAAACCATTAGCCTAAGTTTTGAAAACATAAGTTTTACATGTACATGGGACTACACATGTCTCGGTAAGCCTACCACAAGCCACCCTAGTCCTCATTGGACCCGAAATTGCACATCAACATATAATCTTCACATAAACACATCCTAAGCACTACCATCATTACTAAGGCTTGTTCCCACGTCTACATGGCTTCCTAGAGCCTGCAAGCAATGAAGATACTCATTAACTTGCCACACAAGTAAGACTTGAAACTTAAGATATTGGGCAAAGTGCACAAATTAGAACACTACCTTGCCAAAATTCGATAGAGCACACAAGATATTTAGTCTTTTTACTTTTTAAGCGATTTCCTATAACATAAAAAGATAGTGCATGAGTTTCACAACTCAGTAAGAACTCGTCTCCAAGGCCTATACATAGGTTAAGTTCTAAACTTAACTGAAACCAAATTCCAAGTACCTGCAAGAAAGACATGAAAACACAAAACAACACAAGTATATACATAATAATTTAAGTAGTATAAGGGTGTCAGTATGCACAAACAAGCATAGAAGCACACAACTCACACTCCACACACCACAGCTTAGATTAACAGCCTACAGGGCCTAGCAAGCATGGTTTTAAAACTAAGTTCAATTCGGTCAACCTCTTAATGTTTTTCTACACTATCCGAGAGCTCAAAAGCTTAAGAATTGGGTTGACCTATCCAATTCTAAGCTCTAATGCTTTCCATAAACATAGCTAATTAGCAAGAACACATAGTTGTCAAAGCAACCCTGGCCCATACAGCTTTTTAGGATCTTTTTGCAAGTCCGCCATCACCTAAGTGCCTAGTAATCACTAAAACAACATATTCCAACTATGGATGCTTAGTGAATTCATAAAGTCCTTACCTACCTTAGCAACTTTGTTGCCCGAAGCTTCACAAGCTTAAAATATGCCCTTCCTTAGATCTTTGTAGCTAGATTACACTTCCTTGGCTTGTTTTGCTCATGAATTCACCTTCACCACCAAGTTTCCTCTTGAATTTGGCTTAAATTGCATTCAAAGGCTCAAAAACACCTCATGAATTTGATCTTAAGCATTCATCAATGGTGGATGCAACTGGATTAAGGCGGTAATGGTGAATGGAAGCATCTAATTAACTGGATATGGACAAATGGCTTAATGCTAGCTTAAGCAAGCATCAATCTTGCATGAAACACTTAACCTCCACATAAAAGATTCCTTCAAAAGGCCTCTCGAATACATTTCTAATTGAGCCCCTTAACTCTTTAAATCATGATTTCCATCTTTACTTCTCAGCCAGATAATGTTTGAACCTGAATGGTTCAAGCAATTAAGCTACTCTCAAGCTTCCTTCAAAACTTCACTTTCCAAGTTTAATGAGCTCAATCCTAAGTTCCCTAGGCTTGGTAAGTCCTTTATGAGTAGCTCTTAGGTTAGGGGACAAGCTACCAATCATTGGATACTGGAATTATGGGACAAGGACAAACACTCTCCACGTTGCAGCAAGATTCGATTAGTATCTGACATGCATTACAAGGAGTACTTTTCATATGTCTAAATCAAGACATTAAATTAGAGATAATTTTGTCATATTAAGTAGAAAATAGCTTGAGTGGTGCAAAATTGGTGGGTGAAAATCGTGCTAACAAAAAAATGTTAATTATACCATTTTGATCACACACATATAGTACTTTTATGATTCATATCATCTTAACAAATAAATAATGTATTTTTCTTTAAAACAACTATTTTTGGTACACCTAGAATATAATCCATCTAATAGGTTAAAAAAGCTTCTTAAAGTACCACCAAGTGATGATGTAAAAATCTCTCTCAAATGAGCTTTTCTTACACATACACACACGAACACACACACACACACGTATGATATTCATAATTTGTTACTAGGTTAGATTGAGATAATCTTTCACTTAAATTAACTTAGATTAACATTAATATGAAGACAGACAGACACACATGCACACCACACACACACACACACACACACACACACACACACGTTGAGAAATACTATAGATGAACAATACACCGCAGTTGGGCAGAAAGTGAACAGTACCAGCACAATCCAAGAAAGTTTCCACAAACTGAGAAAGGTATGGAATAGGTCTCTGAGGTCAGACACTTTACTTTACTAATCCTCAAATTTTACTGTTTGTCATTTGACACCACAATTTGTAGAATTTAAGTCCTTAAGCTATTATATTTAGTCATCTTGGTATCCAAATTTTGCTTTTTAACGATTGACCTCCCCAACATCAAGTTGCATGATCAACCTTTTAGTAGTAATTACATGACAGAGTGTGGCGTCAGCAGTGGGAAAACAATAATAATGCATATGGTATAGAAGATGGCTGCCGGGGGAAAAGTGAGCTGAGGTGACTACTATAGAATCCACTAACTAGCTACCAAAGCAAAGTGATTTCATCAACCACAGTGCCCATAGGCTTTCTAATTTTGACTTTCCGATCTAAATCACTAACCGAAAGCTGTTAATCTTTTGGTTGGGTCCAAAGATTCCAAAAAGCAAAGGACTAGCTTAGCTCCGGGGAATATTCCAGATCCTTTGATGTTAATGGAACCTCTTAGTAATGATGGAGTGTTAGATAAATTTTAGCATGCGGAAAGTGAAATTTTTATGATTCATTTTGGATGCCATCATTGTCAATGGTATCCTATAAATTAAGAGAATTCTATATGTATTAAACTTTGATTGCAGATGAAGGTGAGTTGAATTACTTTTAAATGATTAAAAGGTAACTTTAATTTTTTTTTATGATTCTTTACTCTATAACATGTGAAAAAATATTAAAAATTATTTTTTTCTAAAAAAAATCTCAAGTAATTGTTGGTAGTATAAAGTATCAATTTTTAAATAGCACTGATTTTTTGTAAAACAAAAACAAGAAAAGAAATGAAAATAACCGTTCATTTTTAGTCAAGGACGAATGAGAACCAAATTTTAACTAAAAAAAATTACCTAAAGCAACAATAGTTGATTTGACATTAGAACATTAACAACACTACTACAGTATTTTTATTTTATTTTATTTTATTGGCTAAGTTTGGTGCGTTGTGCCCCTTCTAGTTCGGCCAAGAAAATTATAAAGCAAGGTTATTAAAATCGTAATCTTGATCATAGGATCGTACAATTCTATAATCTTAATATAGAAAATCTTATCAAAACATTGAAGAGAAAGCATGGTAGGATCGTAATATGATCGCGACTGGGATCGTAGGATTAAAAGATTTTACCGATCCTACCTAAGTATTGATTTTTCTTAGGAGTAAATTGTGTGGATGATCATTTACATTTAATTTTCATTTTGTTTTCATCTCTTATCTATTAAATGTTTTGTTTAGATCCTAAACCTATTAAAAAAATAATATTTTGATTCTAAATCTATTAAAAATATTTCATTTTGGTTCCCAATTAAACGAAATTTGTTAACTCAAGGTAACTGTCTAATAACAAAATTTTAAAGAATAATTTAAATTTTTTGGTAACCGTCTTACTGTAAATTTAATATATATAATAATATTTTTAACAGTTAATGGACATTCAAATTACTAGTTTTTTCCATTTATAAGTTGAACTTATTTCATTTAGGAAGAAAAAACTACTAATTTTAAATTATTTACTTACTGTAAAAAATCATTATAGATTTTAAATTTATTGGAAGTCAATTACTAGATATTTAAATTATGGACATTGTACTCTTTTTTATTTGTCAATAATGTGTTTGTTTACGAATTTTTTTCAGACTTGTGTTAATTGTTTTATTGATTATGTTGATATATTATATATACTCTATTAAAGTTTGAATTTTACTTGTATTGTATCAATAATTATGTTGTACAATTGCTATAACATTTAAATTTTATTTGAGTTTCTAATATAATTGGTCTTTACATAATTAAATTATATTATTTAGACAAGAAATTTTAAGCTTTTGGTAAAATCTTACGATCTACGATCTGATCTTATGATCCCAATCTTGCATGACAAAAAATGATACTGGGTACAATCCCGATCTTAATGATCCTGCTATAAAGGTCTAGAAAGATGGAGAAAAGGTTGAATTACAAATATTGCCTATATCTTTCTATGATACTTTAGTTTCATCCTCTGGCTTTTAGAAGTCTCAGAATGGATGGTGAATTCTAAAACGCAACCAAGATGGCATAACTTGAAAAAAGCTAAATGCACAAAAGGTACTATACCTTTAGATAATACTACACATTTATTATCAAACTTTGAAATGTTTCAAAACTCGAAAGCATAATGAAAAATTATTCTTCACCTTTGGAGCATGTGTAATTCTATATTTTGTCATATATTTTCTTTTAAATAATCACTTTCATATTAATTTATGACATGATATGGCAAGTGCCAAACTCAAAACTGAAATAAACTATAAATTTGATTAATTACCATTAACTTATGGATTAGAATTATTTTTAGGGAAAAATACAAAACCCCCTTGAGGTTTGGTCTAACCTACACTTTGCCCCATTTATTTTCAAAAACCTACACTTTACCCCTATTTGTTTTACAATGTCTGACAACAGTTTCTGAAACCCTAATTTAAACTGTATGATAATAATGTTCGAGTAATTTCAAGATTTTTGATATTTTTTTCGTAGCCAACCGACCTTTAAAAAATACTTATATGTAATTACAAGTGGGAAAGTACATTTACAGAAAGGAAAAAATGATAGTTTAAAATATCTATTAACTATAAAAAAATACTGAAGAGATTGAAATTACTAGAAGATAATTATCGTATAGTTTAAATATAGTTTTAGAAGTTGTTATCAGGCAGTGAAAAAAATATAGAGAGCAAAGTGTAGATTAGACCAAACTGCAGGGGATTTTTTGTAATTTTCCCTTATTTTTAATTATTTGCCGTTAGAATTTGTTTTAACATTAAAGTGACATTTCTGCAATAGTTACATCATTTAGGCCTTAGCAGCCCACTTCTGTGCTTCTCTCTTGGCTCGCTCTATGATTCATTTTTTTACTGAGCTCGCTCTCATCCAATACTTGCAAAACCCCTGATTTAGTCTTTGAACATTTTTCTCTAGCCAAATTGGTCCCTAAACTTTCTCATTTGACAATTGAGTTCCAATTTTAGCTTTTATTATTATTATTATTATTTTTGGTTGAAACGCTAATAACTCATTTTCATTTAATTTTAATTGATTACCTGCAACGAAGTCAAGCATAACACTAGTTGAATATCTAAAACTGACCATCATTCAACAAAACTAAAGAAGCTGCACGTTATCTATGTGCCATCACACTATGAACGCTACTTGGAGAGCAAGGTTATTAAGATGGGCTCTTTGGAAGGACATAGGTGGGTTTGGAAGGTTAGATGGGGCGGGCGAGTTTGAGGTGGGCGTTGGGAGAGTGGCAGGAGCTTCTCAAAATTTTTTATCTTCCATCTCCTTAAACAGGACTACCGCAGACAAGCTAGTATGGAGCTTGACCGAAAATGGGTCTTTCATAACGAGAACTTTGTCATCTGTGTTTGATGCACTGCCTTGTTCCTTCTTAATTAAGTTCAATTTGTTCACCTGGAAGCATTTTCAAAATCGTATCCCGATGGAAAAAAAAATTTGGCCGCAAGAGGACCTCAGTTATAGCGTGGAGGAAGTGGATCACTTTTTGGTCAGCTGCAGGTTTTCATCCCGGATGTGGAGGTCTTCTTTTTTTGCTGGTAGGGCCAGAACTAAAGGGAGCTAGCGAAGGCCTGGGCTCCCTTAAATTGTAAATATATGTAATTTTCTTTAAAATTTAAAAGTAATTATATTCTGACCTCTACTTAAAATTGGTCAAATTCCCTTGTAAGTACTACAACTCAAAAAAAATATTTGTTTTGGTCTCTTTTTTATAAAAAAATCCGGGTCCACCCATGGGTAGCAACTTCATCAACAACAAAAGAGGTATCCAACATGTTCTAGTCCAAATGTCATTTCGGTCAGAAGGCTCCATTACAAGTAAGTCTTGGGATGTTACGGTAAAGGTAACGTTGTGGTTACTCTGGATGGCCTGAAATAATCTGAATTTTAATAGCAAAGCTACAAGCTATTTAGATGTCATTTCATTAGTTAAATTCCTATCTTATTTTTGGATTTCAGGACGATCGGATAGGTGTTTCCATATGATGGATGAATGGCGTTTAAATCCTCTAGCTTCAGTTTAACTTATTGGGGGGCGGGCTTATTAAGACATGTATTTGGCACTTTGTAGTTCTTAATTAAGCTTGTACTGCTCCAACTTCTTGCTTCAGTTTAACTTGTTGGGGATGGGCTGTCGACGGACCACGATAAATGATGGACATCATGTTTGGCACATCCTCATTTTCGACTCCAAACCCTAAGGGGGAATCATGTTATTTTCAATAAACCTTAGGAGATTTGTGTAGTGTGTCTCAATGTTATTAAAATCGTGATCTTGATCGTAGAATCGTACGATTTTACAATTATAACATGCAAAACTTTGTTAAAACGACGTAGGATTGAAGACATGGTAGAATTGCGATTAGGATCGTAGGATCAAAAAATCCCACTGATCCTACCTGGGTATTGATTTTTGTTGAAGGTAAATTGTATGGATGATTTGTAACATTTAATTTTCATTATGTTTTCATATCTAGTTTATTAAATGTTTTGTTTAGATCCTAAACATATTAAAAATGCCTATTTTGGTTCTAAATCCATTAAAAACATTTATTTTTGGTCCCTCATTGAACAAAATTTTTAACTCAAGGTAACTGTTGAATAAAAAAATTTAAAAAAATAATTTAAATTATTCGGTAATTATTTTACTGTAAATTTAATATATATAATAATTTTTCTTACAGTTAATGGATATTCAAATTATCAATTTTTTTTCTCTTTTTAAGTTGAACTTATTTTATTCAAGAATAAAAAATTAATAATTTTAAATTATTTACTTACTGTAAAAAAATCATTATACATTTCAAATTGATTGGAAGTTATGGACATTATACTTTTTTTTTGTCAATAATGCGTTTGTTCATGAATCTCTTTCAGACTTGTGTTGATTATTTTATTGATTATGTTGATGTATACTTTATTAAAGTTTGAATTTTACTTGTATTGTATCAATAATTGTATTGTACAATTGCTAGGACACTTAAATTTTGCTTGAGTTCCTAATATAATTGGTCTTTTACATAAATTATACTTACTCCGTTCAATTTTATTTGAAACGTATTCTTTTTTTGGATGTCTTAAAAAGGTTAAAATGTTTCCTCTTTTATAAAATTTTAAACAATCAATTTACTCTCTTACCCCCATTTAAACTCTCATTATATAAAATCCAATAAAGAATTTTTTTTTAATCTTCACTTAATCTCTCTCTGCACAAAACCAGAAAAAAAATCTTTTCTTTTTTAATCATTATTTAAACGCTCACCACACAAAATCCAAAAAAAATTAATTTTAGTTTCATGGGTAAAATTGAAAAAAAAATAACATAAATTACATACATTTTAATCTCCATATTCAGAGAAATGTTTCAATTAAAATGGGACGGAGAGAGTATTATTTAGACAAAAAAAATTTAAATTTTTTATAGGATCTTATGACCTACAATCCAATCTTACAATTTCAATTTTGCATGACAAAAAATAATTCTGAGTAAGATCTCAATCTTGACAACCATGGTATGCCCTATTTAAATGGCGCAGGTTAACACCTCCCCACTCCCCAAAACCGGGGCATTTATATGGTTCCGCACGCCTAATCTAGCATTTCTATCAATAATAATTACCCGGGGAAAGAACACATTTAGTCCTAAACTTTTAACCACTTTTTTATTTAGATCCTAAAACTTTGCAAGTTTCCCTTTAAGTTATAAAACTTTCAAAACATGTAAACAATTAGCCTTAAACCATTTGTAACTTATTCTAGGGTTAACTTTAGGACTAATTATTTATACGTTTTACAAGTTTTAGGACTTAAATAGAAATTTGTAAAGTTTTAGGACTTAAATAGAAATAAGTAAAGTTTTAGGAGTTAAATAAAAAAGTTGTAAAAAATTTAAGACTAAAAGTGGCCATTCCCTGACTTTTATTCAATTGGTTTTTATTTTATTTATCCTTTTGAAAACTTTCCAAACTCATTAATAAGTGTCTTATTTTTGTATGACTTCAATAGTGATTATTTTCTAATAATTGAATAAATTTAAACTAAAATATTTTTTGTCTTTGAAACTTTTAATCATCCTTTAAGATATTCAAAAAAATATTTTAAAATTTTCACTTTGCCAAAAAGATGTATTTTTAGATTTTTCTAATTTTGAAAACATAAAAAATTATAAACAAAAACTCTCAAATGAAAATAAAAAAATTATAAGAAACTCTTATTTCTAATTTTTTTATCAGTCCTAAATCTTTTGTAACTATTTTATTTAAGTCCTAAAATTTTTAAAGCTTCTATTTGAGTCTTAAAACTTGCAAAATATGTAAATGCTTAGTCTTAAAGTTAACCCTGTAACAGGTGGCTAATGGTTTAGGATTAACTACTTACAAGTTTTGAAAGTCTTAGAACTTAAATAAAATCTTAAAAAATTTTAGAACTAAAATAAAAAAAATGATCAAAATTTTGGGGCTACAGAAATCCCCTAAGTAACCCAAAGACGGCAAGCGTTGAGAAATTTGACCTTTATCACAAATGCTGAACACAATTAGTAGCCCAACTCCCACATGAAAATTGAAGCCATGCGAAACCTGTAATAACCTCCATTGGTTGGTTTAACATACATCTTTTTTTATTATTTTTAAAAACTTACATTCTGACCCATATTCTTTTTATAACGTCCAACAATAATTTTATATCATAAAATTTAAAGCATGCTATATAATATTTTTATATTCAATACTGAAAGAATGTCATTATTAACGGCTCATTAGGTGAGTCGTTTTTATTGTTTAAGGACGCGCAATACTTTAATAATTTGATTATTAATTGGAAGCAAATTTTTTCTTAGCAAAAAAAAAACAAGATGCGTTTGTATTCTCTTACAAGCTTACATTGGTTTATTCAAGTATTTTTAAAATTTTATTCTAGGACGGGATTTTCCATATATCTAAAGGGCCGGAAGAGACAATAAACAATACATGCGCACGTGAGCCACCCACCCGCACCTTCGTATTACCCAGAACGAGGTGATCAAGTGGATTTATCCGTCACCGGATCGGTATATAACCGCAGCACTTCTGCCGCTGCCTTGCTCGCCGCCGTTGGCTTGGCTTAGATGGAGCAAATTTTTTTTTTAGAACAAAAATTAACGAAATTCGTCGGACTCTTTTGGACCGACACATGGGATGGGACAGTGACGCGTCAGTTACTGGGCCCGCTTGCGTCATGTTCTGGGTATTTGTCGATCTTCTGTGTTCGGTTCGGGTCAGGTCGGGTCGTCCAACAAAGCTTCTAAAATGGGTCGGGCTATACCATATACGTTACGTCTTGAGAGAATATGAACTCGAGACATGCAAGCACGCGTGCCACGTCACGTGTCAGTAAGACCGACACATGTCAACATCTATTTTTTATGCCTTATTTTCTTATTAAAAATAATCCATTATTTTTATTTTTCGCTGGTCTTTTTATTTTTTATTAATTGTATTTGAAAGTATAACTCCATCCGAATATATAAAAGAAAAAGGGAACTATAACTCCGTCTAGCAATCGCTTAAATATAATTTTATTAATTTTTTTCATTACGCAACCAAGAAAAGGAAAATCTAATAAAAAGTACGTAATGTTTTCAAAAAAAAATTGTTAAAAAACTTTTTTTTGAACTTTTTTACGTGTAAACTTTATCGGTACACATATTCAACGAAAAATTAGTACTACATATTAAAATATTTACTAATGAATCATTTTTAAAAATCACTACCGAACACATCCAATTTTTTATTTTTTTTATTTTAATACATTTATAATTTATCATTTTAATTTTTTTTTTTTAAGAATTCGTCCAAAGTTTTTATACAAGTGTTGTTTTTATTTTATGCCTAAACATTAATATTAATTTAAAGATTATTAAAATTATTGTTCATTGACTTATTTTATTTATTTATGCTATATTTTTTTAGAAAATGTACATTATAAATTTACAGTGTTGAAGATTGAAAATCATACGTTGATTATTATTTATTTTATTGTACAATGATGTCGGGATGGTAGTGTAACTTGGTGCTACTACTAATTTCATCCAATTTTAACAAAAATGTCTGGATGGCTACGGCATTTCTCTCAAATGTCGTCATAAGGATTAACTCTAGAATTGATTATATTGTCATCCTTACAGGATGGTGTGAGTTTTGGTGTTAACATTATGGATTCTGGTATGATTTCCAGTTTCCAATTGCCTTCTAAAGTTGTTTAGGAGCCGAGTTGGTCATCGATCTTGGTCATCAAGTTGTATAAAGGTTAAGAAGATTGATTTGCTGGGAAGGTCTACTATACTAAACAAAGAAAATTAGACAACATTATCCAACAAATCTTAGTCGTTAGTGAATAGTGTATGTAGAGAGGAGTATGAGTAAACAATGAACAAACAACTTGAGCAAACGTAGTTTATTGATTATTCATGACTTGTTCAAATTGTTATTAAGCAAGCCATGAGCAAGTTTAAAGCTCAATGTATAACTTAAACAAAACTCGATTTATTAATTACTTTTCCCGACTCAGTTTGGTTTTAGCTTGTTCATTTGATTTAAGCGAACAAATCAAGCTCAATCTATTTAAATCTTGTTCATATTCTTCTCAATCTATATATGAACAAAATATTATGTTCAATACACATTTCATTCGGTCTTCAAACGGTTGTGATTTGATTTTGGGCTACCAGAACTAATGGATATGTGATGGTTGATAAAACCTTGGTTACTCATTTGACACCAACTACTTTGAGATTGAATGATTTAGTTGTTTCATGTATAAACTTAAAACCCCTTTTCACTCATATGTGCACAATGTCAAATTATGTATAATAGTGAGGGAAGATAGTTCCTGCATAGATTATGTGAGTTGTCATGAGAAAAGTTTGATCATCACTTGAGTAATTCTTTGTAAAGCTAAGCTAGGCACTATTGGTTCAATTTCTTAATACTTAAGCAACTAAAGAAACTAGTCTCTAAGACAATATGCAATATTGCTAGTGAATTAGGGTTACAAAACTACTTTGTTGTGAACTATATAACATGTAAGTATTACCTTCCTATGAGATTACCACTTGTTTAATGGTCAACTTGAATTGATGTTAATTGATCATGAGCTTAGCTTGTGATATGGGTATAATAAGATCCTATTCTTGTAGAATCTTCTCACAAGCTTAGCCTAAAAAGGTTCTCTCAAACACCATGATTAGATTAAGTTCTAGACCTATAATATCACAGGTGACCTAGAAGTTCTCTCTTAACTTCCCAAAGCATTATTTCTCTTAAGAACTAAATGAGATAACGTTATATATGTGAATAAATAATCACACATATTAATGAACTCAATAATAGAGATCCAGATACAACACATTATGAATAAAAATCCTTCATCAAATTAAACCATAAATTCAAGTAGCTTATATCCTAGGAAAGTAACACTAGAACTACTTCATAACAGGATTAGCAATAATAAATAAACATGATTGAACCCAATGAATACATAAAGAAAATTCTAGAGAACAAACTAAAAGATCCTAAATTAGAGAGAGTTTTTTAGACTTGTTCTCCATGGCTCTAAGCAAGTCCTCTTTGTTTGCCTCTAACTTTCTTTTTCAAGAATAATGCAAGTGATACAAATGTGTGATATGATATAAAAGAATTCCTAAATCTAAAAATAAGAAAGTAAGATAAGAGAGGTATGTGAGTGATGTATTGTGTATCTAGATCTAGAAGAAGAGAGGTATCTATTGGATAGGCTTGGGCCTTAATTGCTTATAAGCATGAAGCTTCTCTACCAATTTTAGCTTAAGGTATGTTGCCAAGAGACCATTTTCTATAGCCTAAAGTGGCATTGCAACATCATTGGAAACTTTATTCTGCTGCTACAATTTAGGGTTTTGTTTCCTGGGTAATTGGTGTTGCAATGTAGTTCCTAGCATTGCAGTATCAACTATTGAATTTAGGTTATGCCCATATATATTTCCCATGTTGACCTCGTAATCTTTCATATTTTTGTCTGTTTGCCCCAAATCTGAACTATTGTTCACACCATCTTCTCCATCTTACAAAATGAAAGATCAAACAAAAAAAATTAGCAAAAGCATGGAAAATTAGGCTAGAAATTATGGTCAAAGTACAAGAAGTTCAAACAAAAAGTCAAACTCATTGGGGTCACAAGAAGATTGTAAATCCGCGGCCGAAATAACAATCCCACTATAGCAATCGAAACAATGACTGGTAATTCCAACAATTTGTTTAGTTGATACAAATTGTGATCCTGATTAGAGGCATGCCACGTAAAGATAAGGTGAAATATTTAGATAATTTTGCTAGCTTCATTGAAGAAGTTAGATGTTTGGAAATTTAAGTGAAAAATGGACAAGAGGCAAATGGCTTTTAGTCATTTTCTGCTTGAATAGAATTTCAAATCACAATTAGTTTGCTAATAAGAGTAGGCAACGAGTTTGGCTAACAGGAAAGGGAGAGAAAAAAGCTTGTAGAGTACATAATTCAAAGTAGCGTACCTCCAGAGATTATGATAATTAACTAGCATGGAAACAGACTCAAAAAGAGATTGATGAATATCTATCAAAGATTCTAATCATCTATTTGGTGAAGTTTTTAGAGAAAAAAAAAAGATAATTATGGAAAGACAGTAGGGGAGTTAAAAAAATTAGGATGGTGTTTAGTTATTCAAAATTTCTTCCAATTTTTCTTTAATAAAAATTTAAGTGCATAATATGTTTTCAGTTATGGAAAACCTTTTTTTTTCTAATTTTTGGAAAACTCATTTGTTAAAATGGAAAACATTATAATGGAAAATATCACAATATTTTCCATTTTTACAAATGAGTTTTCCAAAGTTTGGAAAATAAAGTTTTCTACATCCTTAAAAGAAACTATACATGTAAACTTTTATTAAAGAAAATTTAGAAAAAATGAGAAAATTCAGCATATTCAAACACCACCTAAGGACTTTATTGCATTGATGGTGATGAGAGAAGTCCAGTGATGGTGGCAGCAAAGTAGGATGAAGGGGAAGTAAAAATATAATAAGGAGAGACAATAGAATAGATGAAAAAAATAAAGAAGAAAGAGCTAACATTTAGAGAACTAATGAGTTAACATTCAACCAGTGATTAGTTGTCATTTCACGACCATATTGTGACCGTTTATGAAATCAATGCCTGAATGATGACCAAATTTGGGGCCAAGAAAATGATTGATATTTGGTCATGCAATGCTGACTAAATGTATACATGACCGTTATTATTGGCCACCGAAATTTATTGATCACTAGTTTGTTAATGTTTTCTTTTCAAATTCTAAGGCTGCAAATTCATAATTACTTGTCGTGATGGAAAATGTAGTTCCCTATTTAATATAAATTAATTTCATAAATTAACTTAATTTAAATAATTGTATCTCTTACAATAATTTAGTCCATTGTAGGGGATACATTTTCATAAATAATTGTTTATATTCCAAGAAACACATAATCATGAATGGTAGTCCATTAGGAGAAGAGTTGCATTTTTCCATTTTATATAAATGTGTCATTTCATAAATTTGGAAAAGATTTTTCATAGAGTTCTAGTGCATTCTAAAGGCATATTCTTATTATTTTGTATAAAGCGAACAACTACATTTAGCAAAATGGAATTATACCATCCCTCAAAGCTTTATCTTTTCTCTGTCGTTTGTTATATTTTAAAAATCTAAAGATTATTATTCAATGGAATAATAGTGACTCTAGAGGTTCGTCATGAAAAGTGATTTCCAAGTACTTGATCAAGAAATTTGAAAGAGGTTTAAAGTAGTAAAGAATGGTAAGGGAGGGATATTGAAAGAGCAGCGCTTTTATAAACCCTATGGGTTCTCTTCAGCTCCTATCTCAAAAATTACCGCGATTATTGCCTACGACATGGTCCAATAACAAAGTTACCCATGGCCTTTGACCGCTGCAAACATCACACACCTGCTCGTTGCACCTAACATGAATTTAAGAAATGTCATTTTAACTCCTACTTTGCTGATGGGAAAGGATGCATGCCTAAGCAGATATTGGTTGGTCTTTCACTTTTCCAATAGATGTCATTTCATATGCTTAGAAGACATCATTTCATCTCCCTCTTCAAAAGAGATGTAGTTTCGCACTCATGGGGCTTGTAAAATTAGGATCCATGCCCCATATTTTTTAACAGAGGGACATGTTGATATTGTATTGGGTTTGGAGCCCAATACCAAGGCCTAGACTAGTACGGATGCCTCAATGGGCTGACACCTAGCACAGAAGGTAACAAAGGAAACAAGAGTCCATGGAAAATAAATCTACATTAATAAAACTTCCTAAAAGTGACCCCCATGGCACTTCTAAGGCAGGTTTTGAAACTCTATGTTTTTTTATAGCTACTTCAAGACAATACTAGAAAGCTAATTCAACTATCGGAGAGTTTCACTAAAAACAGTATTTGACGTCTTGACATTGTCTTCATAAGTATGTTCCTGGTTCCACATCACCCAACAGCCTAGATATCGATCCACCTGATTGGATGGTAGCATTACCAATTCGCTATCACAAAGAATCTTTTAGATCAATTTTCCTAATTAAAAAAAGGAACCTAAAACAATTTCTTAGGTAAGTGACATAAGTGCAAGTCACTCTAGGGCCCCAAACATGGAGTAGATTGCTTGTAATGGGCATCAAAATGAAGTCATCTGAAAACAGCAGCAATATAGGGGAATGGTGGGCTCTCCCCACCTTTAGCTTTTTCGCATCTTCTTTTGTTTGTGTTTCCTTGTTCTAAATCAATTCCCATGATGCAACAACACTCACTCAAATTTTGTGTCGCTTTATTAGTTTTCCATTTATTTGCTTTTAATTAGCCGCCTCCTTCTAGCTAGTGGGCATGTATCTATATGCCTTCCACCATAAGTTTCACCTCCACATCGTTTTATTTATTGGTGGCAAAAGAAGGAAGAATCGCACTTTTTTATGATTAGGTGGCAAAGCAAAATTACATTAATTAATGCCTTTGACTCTCTATTTTCGGACCGCATCTATACTTACCTATGTTGGATTGGCCTTTTTTTGCCTTCTTGAACCTTTGACTGAATAATTTGTTACGGCTAGGTTCACTAAGGTTTCAAGGGTTAGGGGGCATCTTATGCCCACTTGCTGCCGTAATAGGGCCACCCTTTCTTTGAAAAGAAGGTTCATCATCTACGGGATACCGTTATTATGTTAACCAAAGACTAAGACCCAACTTATTTTCTACCTTTCATAATATAATACAAGTCATTATATATATATATATATATATATATATATATATATATATATATATATATATATATATATATATAGGATTATAGAGAGAGAGAGAGAGAGAGAGAGAGAGAGAGAGAGAGAGAGAAGGAAATGAAGATAACTCATTGATAACAGGAAGAGACTTTTCCCCGAAAAGAGAGGCTTGAACACTAATTTTCAGGATCAAGAGCATTGATTTTGGTGGACTATTGAAAGTTGCTATTGTATTTGTACCAAATCTTCAAGTGCAAGCCTATATCCCCTCTTAAGTTTTTCTCAGTGGAAATACCACAATAAAAACCTTGGTTTTATATTTATTTGAAGATAACAAGTTCTGTCACATTAATTAAATTTACAGAGTTTGAATGCTTTAGTAGGGGTATCGGTTCCCACAGTAATTTTGACCATAAAACTGATAGTTGATTTTAGGTCCCAAAAATTTGAAATCAGTAGCTGCTTTAGAGTTCAAAAGTGACCCCGGAATAGGGCATCGCAACCCCTACAATAGCTAGAAGGCCCTTAAATAAGGGGAAAGTAAAAGTGTATAAGTATTTCAAACATTTTTTGAGTGCTAAACTAATAAATTTGTGTGATCTTGTGACGATATTGGAGAACAAGTTAGCTAATTTAGTTCTCTTACTCTTTATTTGTTTTATGATTTTTTACCTATAGAAACTATTCATTTTATATTATTATACATTTTTCCGACTCAGAGCCCTGCAGGTTTACGTTTTGAACTTTATTTTTGCTTCTGGTGAACTTGGTCTACATTATATTAAAAACATAAATTTTATACTACGCGACAGATAAAACCTTGTATTTCTAAATACTATCTTTTTTCAAAATTTTTTTATCATCATTAATATGTGGAAATTTCATTTAAATATAAGAAATTAATAAGTGAGTAGAATTAAAGAGTAAGAGCAAGATAACATGTTGATTTTTTACGAATTTTGGACTGGGGTGCATAAGACAAGGTTCGACCCAAACAGGTTTCAACACATGGATCAAGTAAATACAGGCCCAGAAACCGGAGTCGTTTCACTAGAGGCCTCATTTACAGATGTTCGGATCAGACTATTATGGCAAAGGATGAACCTGCCGCACCCATCTCAAGAAGATCAGAACACAGCAAGCCCACATGGAATTTTTCTCATTCGTCGTGCCGGAGCTATTTTATTATTGGGGTGGGCTATGACCCGTGGTAACACACACACACACACATATATATAATATTTCTTTTTTGATTGTCCAAAGAAGAACAAAATATTTTCCTTTTTAGAAAGCTTTCAACTTATAACTTACCTTACTACCCCCATTTAAACTCTCACTAAACAAAACCCAATAAATTTTTTTTTTTAATCTCCATTTAAACTCTCACTGCACAAAATCCTAAAAAGAATATTTTCTGTTTTAATTATTATTTAAACTCTCATTACACAAAATTTAAAAACAATTTTTTTTAATTTTAGTTTCATGGGCAAAATTGAAAAAAATAACATAAATTACAAATACCTTAATCTTCATGTCCAGAGAAACGTTTCAATCATTATGACACAGAGGGAGTAGTATTAAATTTTACATGTTATAAAAAATTAGACCCTTTTTTCATGATTCTTGTTAAGTTTTAATGGGCCATTTTATTTTTGTATAATTAATTTAAGCTCCTTTTATTTATTTATTTATTTATTTTTGTTCCTAGTGATCTAATCTACTACACAAGCTTCTGTCCCTATCTTCACGATGTTGACTTATGCCAAAAAATTCATCAGTGTCTCCACTTGATCTTAGTACTTTATATTTCAAAGGTTAATGCAATTGGCAATGAAATGATGTTATAAATGAGCATTACTATCATTTTGACATATTTAATGAAGTTGTAGATTTTTAGTCGAAGGAAATGCTGTCTAGATTTAATAACAAAGTGGTTGAACTTTTGAAGCTTAATGGAGTTTGGATCCAAAAGATGGCTATAAAGCCTTTGACATTAATGCTATTTGTAGCATTACAAGAAAAATATTATTCCTTTGATTATACAAAACAAGAACTAGAGGCATTGCAATTTCAGCTGAAGTATTTTCAAGTTGATATGCCCAATCATCCTTTGTTTGGGAAATTGTCACCTGTTGTTGAATTATGTCAAGGTTTAGTAGAAATAAGAAAGTCAAGCAAATATTATCTTGTTGACAAGTTAATTTATCTTATCTTAACTCTTCAAACATCTACTCCTAGTACTGAATGTGCATTTTTAGCTATGAAAATTGTGGGCCTTGCCACACAACAAAATCAGTGATGAGTTTCTTGTTGACAGTTTCGTTACTTACATTGAACTGAATATTAAAGAAAATTTTAGCTTGAACTCTATTTTGAGATATTTTATTATTGTAAAAGAACATCATGGACAATTTAAATTGTAGACATTATTGATTTTTTATATTATAAAATATTTTAAAGTATAAATATTTTCTTTTATGTTGTTGGCCCACCCTAGATAAAATTTCTAGCTCATCCACTAAATCGGACTGAATTAGTACACTACCAAAGGCAAGAAATCATCTTTGCAAGTTGATATAAGGGGGAAGGGCTCAGGTAGCTAATCATGCGATCTTGGGTTCAATCCCAAGGCTTCCGATATATAAATGATTTGGTTGGTAGTAGGGATAGCAGTGGATCGGGTAAACCCCGTTAACCGTGGATACCCGCCTGTGAGTCACAAATTTTTAGTAGAAAATTTACTCGTCTGGCGAGTATGGGCGAGTACGGATTTAGAGCTATCCGCACCCGTGAACCCGTGACCTGCGAGATTTCTTTTTAATCAGTAGTGACTTACTTGTTAAATTTCAACCTGATTAGCATTTTGTGTAAAAACTAATAAAATTGGAGGACTAGGAATACACTTAACCCAAAATTATCCTAGTTCTACCTGCATTAGGCCCACTGACGCTTGCACTTCGTCTTCTTCACGCCTTCAACCTCCATCGCCACCATCGCTGCTTCATTCTCCAGCTCTGCTGCTTGATTCTCCACCTTGTTTCCTTCATTCTTTACCATCACTTCTTCATTCTCCAGCTCTGCTGCTTCATTCTCCAGCATTTGTCAAGAGTTCATAGGTAATCCGCGGGTGGCGAACATGGGTGGCATTTTTCCCCCGTTGGCTTTCTCGGGTGGATGACGGGTGAGGCGAATCCGTGCCCGATCCGCCCCGTTGCCATCCCTAGTTGATAGAGATCTATACTTTGGTACTTTATGGCAACTTATGGGCCTAAATGCATACTTGGTCCCTCAACTTTGCAAACTCATACGAGTTAGTCCCTCAACTTTGACTCATAATGACTTAATCCTCCAATTTTGATAAACTATGTGACTTAGTCCTCAAACTTTGATAATCTATCCGAATTAGTCTATGGGTTGACGGAAAACATGCATGTGTTGTCATGTGACACTGACAGCGTTGGTGAATAAAGCAATTTTGGGGAAATTGGAACAAGTGAATGCTACCGATGACAAAGAGAGGGAAAGAAAGGCCGACGACGAGGGGTATCTCCGAGTCAATGTGTTGCGGAACGGCTACAATGGCCAGCGCCTGGGCCAACGAATAGTTGATGGCAAAGCCCCCACCACCGTATGCCATCCGCCATGGAAACGATGTCATCACCACCCATCATCGCGCGTTGTTCACCGTCCAATCAAATCGGACAAAATCAAAGGTGGCAAAACCAGGAAGACACCAAACCCTTCTCCAGGAACTTTGACCACCGCATGTTCTTCACTATCAGCTTCACCTCGCTCAGTGTTTCCATGAAAATCTTCGTCGTTTTAGGTTGTTTTAGAAGCCGGCGGGTTGGGCAAGGCTTGAGACGTAGATGTCGTGGATGTGGAAGCAGGGACGGTGAGGCCGCAACCTGAGCCATGAAGGCGACGAGACTGAATAGGAATTTTTTTTTTTTTTGGTGAAAATATGGCACTCAAAAGCAATAAAAATGGACACATCTAACCCTGTTTGCCTATACATCCAATTTGGGCTAACTCGCTAAATTTTATAAAGTTAAGGGATTAAGTCATATTAAGTCAAAGATAAAGGATTAACTCGTTAGACCTGGAAAAGTTAAGGGATTAAATGCGTATTTTGGCCTAACTTATGGGGATTAGTTTTGGCACACTTGATGAACAGTGCTCTCGATAAATGTGTAAAGGTGCTAAACCATGCCATGTTCCGGCACATCATGTTTGTGCCACAAAATGGGGGGCACGTTCTTCTCATTTGTCGTGACAATGTAGATCACACGTCGCCACGTAATGCAAAAAGAAAAAATATATAATCCAATTTTTTTTATATTTTTATTTATTTGTTATTGGTAAAATTTATTAGAGGTTACATATCTTATTTTTATGTTATAAATGAATATTTCACCTTAAAGGTTGGTATACCAAAATACGTTATCTTATATTATGCGTTTTAATTAAATATTTTTCATTAATTTTATTATTAAATCAGGTGAAAAATATTGATATGACATAAATGAATATTAAAATAAAACTTCTGGTCCTATTAATTTTTTTTATTAATAATTTTATACCTTAAACTTTTCCCGTGTCTCATCGCCTCCCTCCTCCTCATCCTGCTCTTTACTGCTACCTCCCACCCCCTCTAAAGGCCAGCTCCTCCGCACCTTCTGCTCCTCCCTCCGCTCCTCCCCTTCTCCCCACCTCCTCAACAATGAAATTACAGGAACAAAACCAGCTGATGCAACATTTTCTCATCAAAGAAGGAATAGCCAGAGCAGAACGAACAAGGGAACAATTGGAGCAGATCGAGGCCCCGAAATATCCTCCGATTCCGGTTTCCTCTCTGGGCTTTCACTTCGGCCGTGAGCGTACCACTCTTCTTTATCTCCATCGGCTACGCCTGTAACCGCCATACGTCCTCCATCACGTCGGCCGGAACTCCGTGGTTGACCACCTGGAAGACGCCCCAATCAAGCGCGACATTTCTCACCTGCCTCAAGATCTCCTCCCTCCTATTTCCGTCGACCACGACGAAGTCAACGACTGGCACCCGGAGATCAACCTGCATCATTTGAAACGAATTATACTGGTTATCATATATTCAATTGCATATTAGCAACTTTACATGATTATTTTTATATTGATAAAGTTCTGTACATTTCATTTGATAATACTTCAAACAATGATATTGCTACTCACCTTTTAAGTCAAGCATTGAAACCATCTCTCAACAGTGCATTATTTTACGTTAGATGCATGTGTTATATTTTGAACATTTGTGTGTAAAATGGTTTAAAAGTTCTCCAAAATGAAATTCTGTCTATTCGGAACTCATTGATGTATTTAAAATTAAGACCTGTTGTGTTTTGTGAATTTAAAATTTTTTTGTTTTGAAAATAAAAAAAAAATTCTTGGAAACGGTTTAAATTGGATTGTCCAACCCGCTGGAACTCCACATATTTGATGTTGCAAGTTGCATTCCCGTGTACAAATTTGTTGACGCATTTCATGAACTTAAAAATGGGTTGTAAATTCTTACGATTGAAGTTTGAGAAAAATGTTTTAAAACCGGTGAATTGCTTAATTGTTTTTACAATGCTACTAAATTTTTCTCTAGTATTTACTATTCAACCATCCATCAAGTTTTGCTTCATTTAGTGAACATTACATATGCTTTACATCAGTTTAAAAATGATGAGTTGTTAAAACCGACTATCGAAGCCATACGAGCTAAGTGGCTTTAGCATTTTGAAAACATTCCACCTATTTTTTTTAGTTGCTTCTTTGCTTGACCCATATATCAAATTAACAAGCACAACAACATTATTTGAAGGAATTTTTCATACTTATTTAGAAATGTCTCATATAAATGTTTTGGCTATGTCTGCTACTGCTTCTGAGTACTTGTATTCTTTATAGAAGTTATATTATGAGCGGAATTTGGATAATGTAAGATTTGAAACTCCTCAAACCGAGCCTCCAGGGAGAACAATCTCACCAAGATTCAACCCAGCCCTCCAAATGCTTAAATAACCCTGACTGACAACATCGAGATTAGCTAAGGTCGATGACTATCTTAATACATCATTCGAGTCAAGCGACGTCGATTTATTGGAGTTATGGAAAAAAAATAGATCAAGGTTTCCGATCTTGTCGATAATCACACAGGAGATTATTGCCGTTTCAGTCTCAACCCTATCATCCAAGGCAGTGTTTAATGCAGGAAAATGGATGATATCAGAGAAACGATCAAGATTGACACCCAAGGTGGTAGAAGTATGCGTGTGCAACTGAGATTGGGATCTTACAGCACTCCGGCAGTAAGACCAAAAGAGTTCGGATGACGAGGTAATATCCGATACCAAGACTTGAAATTTTTTTGTTCAATCATACATGTAGTTTGTATTTGATCTGATTATGCTGGTAAGCACAAATCATAAGTTTCTATTTTTCATCATTTTCGAAAATGTTTTTGCCATTTCAAAATGTAAGGTCCGTTCCGATTATTTGTAAGTGTCGTTTCACTTTTTTACTTAATAAAACTTACATTGGAGGTAGTGTTTTTTCTTAAAAATATTTATTACATATATAATTAATTATATTTCTAATTAAAAAAAAAAAAAAGAAAAAACTACAAACCCGCTTTAGAACGGGCTCCGGATCACCTCGCTTGAGACTAATCTGAGCCCAATTCTCATTAACCCAGGCCCAGGACCGCGCCCATCTCTAGATAGATGGAATAAAAATATTACTATATTGATCTACAAATCTAGCAGAAGCTTCTGGAACACAGATGGCAGAAGCTTCTTGGAAGACCTGACACCTGCCTCTTCGCTAGAACTTTCCACTCCACCGCCATATAATCTCCCCACTCTCTCTCCTCCACTCGCAAGCAACGACCTATAATCCAGCACAGCTCAGCTCTTACTCTGTACAAAATTTCACACAGGACTTTCTCCAAACACTTGCTCGGCGTCACTATAGAAAAGGAACCTTTTGAGCGAAGCCCATCAATGGACTGAGCGCTTGTTTCTTCTAAGTTGGAGTGGGAACGAAGTGACGCAATGATGGACAATGTGAATGTGAAAGAGGAGCCGGAGATGGTGGCGTTGCCCGTCGGCGGGACAGATGCTTCATCGTCGTTTTCGAACGTGGCTCCGCAGCCGATGGCAGGCCTCGGTGAGGCGGGTCCGCCGCCGTTCCTGACCAAGACCTATGACATGGTGGAGGACCCGTCGACCGACTCGGTTGTGTCTTGGAGCAAGGGTCGGAACAGCTTCGTTGTCTGGGATTCTCACAAGTTCTCCACCATTCTGCTTCCTAGGTACTTCAAGCACAGCAATTTCTCCAGCTTCATCCGCCAGCTCAATACTTATGTAAGTAATGATCAATTCTTGTTCTGGCTCTGGTGACTTAGTTTTATTGCTAGAAAAGTTTGAATTTTGGTGCGAAGTGCTAATCAATACTTATGCAAGTAATAACTAATTCTTGTTGTGGGTCCGGTGACTGATTTATACTCTAGATTGATCCCTTGAAAAAGTTCGAATTTTGATTTTGAAATTGGTTCAATAGGTTCTACGTTATTTATTGAGTTTAATCTGATATTGTAATCGAATGCAGGGTTTTGAAAAAATTGATCCAGATCATTGGAATTTGCTTAAAATTGATCTCGTTTATTTTGAATTTTGATTCTGAGACGTTCAACGGGTTTAATCTGTTCTTATAATCTGATGCAGGGTTAAAAAAAATTGATCCAGATCATTGGAATTTACTTAAAATTGATCTCGTTTATTCCTTGAAAAGTTTGAATTTTGATTCTGAAATGTTCAACGGGTTTAATCTGTTCTTATAATCTGATGCAGGGTTTTAGAAAAATTGATCCAGATCGTTGGGAATTTGCAAATGAAGGGTTTCTACAGGGACAGAGGCATCTCCTGAAGACGATAAGGAGGAGAAGAAACGTTACGCAGAGCATCCAACAGCATACTGAAGGAGCCTGCATTGAGCTGGGGCGATATGGATTGGAAGAGGAACTGGAAAGATTGAAGAGAGATAGAACTTTGCTAGTGGGAGAGATTGTTAAGCTGAGGCAGCAACAGCAGCAATCCAGGGAACAAATAGCCTCCATGAAGGATAGGTTGCTGAGCAACGAGCGGAAACAGCATCATATGATGACATTTCTGGCAAAAGCTCTCAATAACCCTGCATTTATACAGCAGTTTGCGCAGAGAAGACGAATGGATGGTGCAGGAACTGGTAGGAAGAGACGGCTAACAGCCACCCCAAGTGTGGAGAATCTGCAGGATGTGGGGGTGGATTTCTTAATCCAAACACCAGAAGAGTTGGGAGGTGTGGAATCTGAGATAGAGACATTGCTCTCTTCCCCTCTGGATAATGAATCAAGTGGGGAATTTAATGATCTGGTAGCAAGTTCTATGCATCAAAGTGAAGAGAACATTGGTACTCCGGGTGATACTATCTGGGAGGAACTGATAAGTGCAGATATAATAGGTGGCAACGAAGAAGAAGAGGAGGTCGAAGTGGAAAATCTGGTTGCTGATTCTGCAGACTGGGGTGATGATTTGCAAGAACTAGTTGATCAAATGGGTTTTCTTAGGCCGAAGCACGATTGAATCTGCAAGAGATTGGCTGGTGATGTGTAGCTGCAACTCTGCATCTAGTTCTTGGATTGGTACGCCTGCAAAATTGCAAGTTTCTGTATTTGTTTTTCGGATTGTTGTCTGATACGAATGTTTCTCTTTCAACAGGAGATGGTGGAGGTTGCAAAGAGGCCAAGAAATGATCTTTGCTGGTCCACTGTAATCGCTGTTGATAATTGAGTTATGTAACATCCTTCTTATAGTCATAAATTCTTTCAGGTCTGAAAGTTATTTGATGAATCTCTATCTGTTGCAGCGTTGCAGGCGGACGAGACTGGAAATCTTGCGAGAATGAAGCTCAAAGACTGTTCACCAGACTCTGTACATTGTCTAAGTTTCCTGTGTCATCCTAGATTTGATTAAGCCTCTGTTTGTTGTATGTCTAGAGCCCGTTTCTAGAGCATTAGATTCAGTTCCTATCAGAAGAGATTTGTAAAGGAATAGAAGAGTTCTATTTAATTTTGTATATGAGAAAGCAACATTTACTGATGAACATTGTACTGCTTTTAATTTCATACAAATATTAACAAATTGGAGGGAATGAAAAGGAGATTTTTTTTTTTTAACTAGCCTCTGGTAGACAAAATTGGCGTCGGCAGTTGGAAGGGAAAACTTAAATTACTGAAGTAAAAAAGAAGAAAAGAACAATGCCTGGAAGGTTAAGACACAAGTGCATTGACTTCCACAAGTTTTGTAACCTTATCAGGCAATTAACCATTAACCCTTGGGCTTGGGAGTCCCATATATGCGAGCCTTGGCGAGACACGAATCTTGGGGCCAGGTCGGGGTGAGGGTATAGGACAGGAGTTTCCTAGCCTGCTGGGAGTGAGCCTGGGAGAGAGATTTACATGTTCAAGTGCCTGAGATTGCAGTTCTGTTGGGTAATCTCTTATGCATCCGATGCGAGGACTAATGCCGCTTGTCCACTTGCCGGACAGACGCTTTGCCAGTGTAAGTGAAGGTGTTTCTTCCACACCAGATGCACTGGGATCCTGTTGCTGGCAGCTTCTGGCGTCTGTTCTGGCTACACTGATGCTAACTTTGGAGATAGCAGTGTATGTTGACGTTGCCATTTTGAATGGCTCGTCGTCATTCTCTTCTCGTAGTTCAACAGAACTGGAACTTGGTTTGAGTGAAGGGTTGTCCTCATCTACTGCAGATTTCTGCAGACAAAGAATGTGAAACGGGTTTAGCAGAAGAGATGGTGAAACTAAAAAGCCTACCAAGTAAACAAAATCAAACCGAACTTCAGGTTTTGAAGGGCATCACCTTGACATTGGTGAGGTCTACATTTTGTTCCTCTAGGAAGGTAATGAACCCCTTGAAATTGTCTTCGGTTGGGAGATAATGACCACTGTACGGCCAAATTGCCTGGTGAAAAGCAGAGGTTTCATACCTATTAGCAGTCTATATTTTGCCTCTTTTTTCTGTCTCTCTACTGTGTGTTTTTTAACGGCAATTCTACTTAAATTTTACCTCGAGAACACCTCCATGGGCTACTAATCTTCCAGCAGCAGTGATAGCCCCTCCAGACAGGAAACTTGAGTGCTGGAAAACCCCTTTCTTCTTCTGCCCCACATACAAACTTCTTGAGGTGCTAAGCACAAAAATCCACTTAGAACCTTCAACTGTTTCGACCAAAATTCCAGTCTGCTTGTAAACAAGCTTCCCATTTTCGAAAATAACTTCGAACTCTTCCCTCTCTTTCTGCAAAGCACATATACAAAAGCCATCAGAACCAGCAAATGGAAACTGTTAACCATCAAAACACTTACTGGTCCAATATACACAATTTCATGTATTTGGCACAAACTCTTACCGGTCCAAGATACTTAATACATTGACGTTGCAGATCCCCTCTAGGGCACTTCTTGAGATTAACTTCTTTGCCATCACCAACATCCAACCTTCAAATCCAGGATGAGAAGTAAAGTTCTAGACTTTCAAGCACATAATTAGAGAACACCAGCTAGCTTAGCTTATGCATGCATGAATCATATATGTATGTATGTATGTATGTATGTATGTATGTATGTATACCAGTAGAAAAACGGTTGCCTGCTCTTGCTTTCTGACCAGACATCATAGTACAAGTGTAGATTGTGTCCATAACGATGCCGCGGGTCAATCTGCAGAAGACATTGGAACAATTTCAATAAACCTCAACTAAACAGGCCTTAAGAGGAATATTAGTTGCTATGGAGGAGGCATTTTTTTCCTAGTAGAAGGGCTTACAGCTTCAAGCCAGTGTTGAAGGGCTAGCTTTTGAGCCTTCCCATCCTGGGATAAACCTTTGCCAACCTGCAAAAGGCAAAAGGAGTATTTAGTTTCCTGTTAAATTACAAGCAGAACACAAGATACACTACAGTTTGGTGCCAACTGGGTGTTCAATAGAGCACCTTAGCTGCCCTTCTTCTAGCCCTTGCCCACCGGGAGGAGGCAGTTTCGGGTTCTTGAAGATTGAAGAACGAGACTGACCACTGTTTTAATGCTGCAGAATCTAGGGTCTTCCACCTGAAATCACAAAACATAACAATAACATGGGCAAAAGGAGCAGAAACAAAAGCATGGGTAACAGCAAAACACAAGCAGAAGCGAGATTTATGGAGGGGCTAACCAGAGTTCCTCAACCAGAACAGCACAATCTGCAAGGTTCCTTCTAGTCCTGTAACTTTTGTACACTTTCTGGAGCTTAGTGGCAGCAGCATCAAGCTCTGAGGCAGGGTTTGGAGAAAACATGGCCACTGGTTCAGGAAGCCTTATTGTGGGTATATTTAGTCGGGCTGTTTCATGGGACTTAATGGTGGATTTTGCAGCCATTTGATGAGGGGCTTGATGGGTCTGCAAATTTGTTTCTTCTTTGTTGAAGCAGTTGTTTTCTGTTGCAGAAGTCAACACCCCAGTGTCCCTGTCAAAGCTTAGAGACCTCACCAGTACTTTCTCTATGGTGGTGGCAGAACCAAACAAGTTGTGTTTCAGGATTTCTTTCCATGCAGACAGAAGTAGAGAAAGTGAGAGACCCATTTGATTTTTTCTGCCTCCTCTCTTCTTCTATGATCTGTGGCATCAGGAAAATGGGTCAAAAATTAGCTCCTCAAATCCATAACTTAAGCTCCAATCACATGGGTTGAATCACTAGTCTCAAAGAAAATGTTGGAACTAAAAGAGAAGAAACAAATAACAAACCCCACCTGAAAATTGAGGCAAATGTGTTCCTAGAACTCTCTGATCTTTTATTTTCAGTTCTTGCAAGAGAGAGAGAGCGAAGAGCCAGAGAGGGGAGGGAATACACGTGGATTAGGTTGCTGGGCTTTTAACCTTTTTATACTCCAAAACCGTATATCCAAGGAGAGACTTATTAACGGTAGAAGTGCAAGTGTTATGTCGTGTCAATAGATGGGGGCAGCTATGTATGTTTGTTGGGAAATTGAATTTCGTCTTCATTGTGCAAGCAGTAGATTTTGATAGAAAGAGAAAGGGTGAACATCATCACATGCCTTGGAAGTATATCCTACGTTTCACATTCATCCTGAAAATATAAAATATTACACCATTTATTATGAAAATATGTAATTTTTACACAATTTGTCCTTCCATTAACTTTTTTATTAGTAGATAAGTCTTATGTTGCACCATTCATCCGGTAATTATGTCTTATGTTGCACCATTTCTCCTGGAAGTATGCCTTATATTGCATCATTAGTCCCAAGTATGCCTTATGTTGCACCATTAGTCCCACTAGGCCAGCTTTCCATCACTTTACAACGATAAGACTTGACAAAATGATGAATGGTGCAACAACTACATATTTTTAGGATGAATGGTGAAACATTTTGTACTTCTATGGTGAAGGTGCAACATAAGGCATATTTTTAGAACGTTTGGTGATATTTACCCAAAGAGAAAATAAACAATTCAGGGAGACAATAAGAATTTAATGAGGTTTGGCCAAAAGATTACCTATGTCCTCGAAGAGTTTTTACCTTCACTTGAGAGAAAATAACAAGTACAAGATAATATTATTCAAGTTTATACCCAATCTAAGCCCTTGCATCAAATAGGATACCCCTTGTATATCCTCTCTCAGCCTTGAAGATCACTCTATCCCAATAACTATGCACACTCTTAAAACATTTACAACTCACCATGCTTCTATACTCGAAGACCCTCAGAGTTATTCTTCTTGAATTGTCAAATGAGGCCAAGACCTCCTCCTTATATAGTGCCCAATGAAGTCTCTAAAACCATTCATGAACCTTCTTTGAATCTTTCACCTGCTCTTATAAATGTTTTTTTCATGAATCTTCCATATTTATCATTATTCACGATTCCACCATGAATGAACTTCACCATGTATTTATTCCCAATGTATGAATCCCAACCATTAAACTATAATGCATGAGTAATCCATTAAGGAGGCATGAACTCAACAATCTCCCATTGCCGACTTAGGTGGATAATGTCACACTACCAGTTTAATCTTTAAAGTCCATCTTAAACTGAGACACTGCATGCTATGTGCATAAGCACTTCATTGGCCATGCTATTGTACTAGTTACACATATCTTGAATTAGTTGCATATGGCCCTAGCTTCCTCTTATTCAAAGCGACAAATGTTATGTATAACTGCCCCGAGTCAACAATCACTAGTTCGCTCCGAAGAGGAACCTTGATTTAATCTCTTCCCTAGCAAGATTTTCCTTCTCACTATTATCTAAAACCTAGAAACATGTGGCTAGTGTCTCTGCTGTACCCATAAATGATACCTACCTAAGGTATTTCCATTATTGTGCACGTTGTTTCCTAATTACTTTTAAGATCTGAGTTTTTCCTATTAGATGGGACGAACTACCATACTTTCCTCCCTTCATTAGGACTATGTATCCACGTGATATTTTCATAGCTCCCTTTGCTTATGAAATCCTACAGCCCTTAGAATCTAAGTGGCTCAATGATATTAGATTCTTTGGGAACTTTAGGACATAAACAACGTCACCCAAAATGTGAATCACTCTATCAAACATTCTAATCTTCACCATTCCGACACCCATAACACGACTCCTAATGTCATCATCCCATGTCACAAATCCTTGGACTTCTTGGAATGTATCAAAATAATCCCTCTTGGAGCAAAGATGACTAGAAGAACCAATATCCAATATCCAATCATGTTGAGAACAAGTGTAATTACCTTTGGAGATTGATAATTTCTCCAAAATTTGTAGACATCTCTATTACACTAGCCAAGAGCCATTAACACCTTTGTTGTCTTTCTCTTTCAACAATAGTCAACCTGGCTTTATGTGTCCCTACTTCTTGCACTTGTAGCATTACTTGCCCTTATGGTTCTATTTAGACTAGCTATGCTCCCTAGATCCCCTAGCAATTGACCTTCCCTTATGGTTCTATTGAGCAACAAAGATGAAACCCTAGGAATCATTAGCTTTCCTTCACTTCTCGTGTGTCAAGAGAGTCGATTCCACCTATTCTATCTTCAACGTATCTTTACCATACATAATTATGGTAACAATATTCTCAGACAAACTCAAAACTGAGGTTAGAAGTAAAAAAGCTTGGTCTTCTTCATCAATTTTGACTTCAACCCTTGTTAGTTGATTCAACAATCCTTTAAACACATTCATGTACTATTGAGAATCCCACTTTTTCCATCTTAAGTATGTAAAATTGCTATTTCAAATTAAGCTTTGTTTGCATGCCTTCCCCAAGATAAAGCTTCCTTAACTTTTCCCAAAGCTCGGGTGCAGAATCTACATCACTAACATTGTTGATAATATTGTCAGCAATACAAATGTGGCGGAACAGGGCCCCAGTGCCCTGAATTGCTAATACTGGTAGGCTCTAGGGAACTATGATCCCACTTAAGTTACAATTGGCTAGTTATTACTCGTAAAATACCTTAAATCATTACGTGCAACTAGTTACTTAGCCTACCCTGCATAAGAAATATGCATGCGTTGTCCTGGCTATGCAATAATAATTAAATTAAAACTTTATTGAAAATAGTGGCCCGGCAATTACTGAAAACATAAATCAAATAAGCCAAGACATAAATCTTTAGTTGCTTTAACTTCAAGTAACAACTTTGTGCATACATTTCTATCTTATATGCACCCAAATGTAACTCTAGTGTTATACACACCAATGGTCATTAGTATAGGCAATCTATGTATGAAATTACCATACATATTAAAGAAGCATTTCATAACTACTAAGATACTAAGATCCATCCTTAGCTCTTCTCCCCAATCAAGCTAGCTTCAAGTGATAAACCACACTTTCCTTGTACTCACTTAGCCTTGAACTGTAAGGCAAACACTTTGGTCAGAACTAGCTTATGCCATAAGTAACTCAGAAAACATGAAGTTTCCTACTTAGAGAATACCTTTGAACCAATAAAACTTAGCTTTAATAGCTGCCCCTTACCAACTGTTAAGCCTAGACAAAACTGCTTAAACCTGCACAACACTTAAAGGGTGAGTACTCCAAAGTACTCAGTAAGGGATTAGTACCTGCAGGGAAAAGCAATGCATGCATACAAAGCACAACAAGCATATAAATAGACCGCATACAAAACAAAACAAGCAACCAACAAGATAACCAGAAGCAAGAAAATAAACAACAAACAATGCAAGTGATGGATGGATGGATGGATGGATGAATGAGTTATGCATATGCAAATGCACTTAGGACTTCCTTACACCCGTAGGTGCTGGACTTGTCGTGAGCTCTTACGACTGGGGTACTTGGATACTGGCCCTCGTATCCTATGCTAACATTCAATTACTAACCCCTTGAAGTCCTCTTACGGGCACCTTAGAGTAAGACCTTGCTTACTCAACCTTACCCGCCTTGACGAGCTACTTAGAATAAGTTTCCACTTACTCACTCCTTACCCGTCACTTCCCTTAAGTTATTGTGCAGAGTAGCTACCTTATGTGGTTCAACTTACCAAGCTTTTGAAGCTTAGCTTAGGGCCCCTTAGTGGCTTACTTACCAAACTATAAAGTTTGGTTGGGATTCTCTTAGGTTTCCTTTTCATTGACCATAGGTTTATGACATTCTACTCGGCCAACGAAGAGTCTGAAACCCGACTTAATCCCCTTAGTGCTCACTTGAGAATTGAAGCACTTTAACTTCCTTAGCCACCATTACTTACCCTTCCTTAACCACACCACTTAGCTACTACCTAAATAATGCATAATTCCCGACTTAGGAATGAGTTCTAGACCCAACCGACGCTACGGAACGTCTTAACTTTGCCTAGGGATGGAAACCGAGAGTTTCAGACACTCTTAGGATGCCCGGAGCTTAAGGGCAAAATGCCTTGGCGGCGCCGTTGGCGACGCGTCGCCACAGGCATCAGCGTTCGGAGAAATTTTGCATTTCTTGGCGATGCGTCACCAACTCGCGTCGCCAATATGGCGTCGACACTGGCGACGCGTCGCCAACGCTTCCCAGCGTTGCGCAACAGCGTGCGACCTTGCACGAAAACTACTCAAACTTTCTCATCCCAAACTCAAATCACTTGGGTCTTGTTTCTAACTCATTCCCACACAAAATACTACATTTCTATGCATTATTTGACCTTAATTAACTTGAATCCCTTACCTCAAATCATCTTGAAAGCAAGAACAAGCTATGAGCACCTCCTAGCTCCAATGGGTTCCCTTGAGTTCCAAGCTTGAAATCAACCAAATTGGACACCAATAGCACGAAGTTAAGACCATTTCTAACCATTTAACAACCTTAAAACTAACCCATAAGGATCAAATACGTTTACCTTTGGGTTTGAACCAAAAACTTGCAAGAACAACTCCAAATGCACCAATTCCATCAAAAACGAGCTAAGGCCTTGTTGGGATTGCTTCGGGACCTTCGAATTCCATGAAAACTTGAGTGATTTGGGAGGTTTGGGGAGTAGAAAGCAAGGGAGAAAGAAGAGCTACGAAAATGGCTAATGGGGGAGATGATGAATAGTGTCATCTCCTCCATTTATAACAACTTAGCCCAACTTCTTCCTCTTGTCACTTTGGCCCTTAAACTTTATTTTGCATCACTTAGGCCACTTAAAAACTCCCATTTCTATCACTCCTTGATCCTAAAGAAAGGTTATCCTTACCCAAACACGCTGCCCTTAAGTCACCTAAGCTATTATAAAACATAATAGCTTAAATTCTTACTTAGTGCATTTTCACCCTTAACTTAAGCTTTTGGTTCAAATGGCTATAAATACCTATGGTCTTAACTTAACTAGCTCAAAACACTTGCATGGACCTAATTTTACCAAAATTACGGTCATGCCACTGACTTGGGCCAAAATTACCATTTGCCCTTTTTGCCCCTTAGGTGCCAATTACCCTTTGGAACTCAATTTAACCTTAACTAGCTTGCTATACTACTTATTTGAGGGAAAATACTTGGGATTCACTTACCTCGACATTTAATGTAGAGGAAATACTAGGAGAGCCTTTACAACAAAGCCTAATAGTGCTAACACACCTGAACTCTAACTAGTCCCAATCTTCATCTAACATCTTCTCCAGCTTTGCATCTTTTCTTTTCAACGGGTTTGCTATACCTTGTTGAACTATGATGTCATTCACCTTTTTCTACCAAAGAGTAAAATTTCCTTTTCCATCAAATTGCTCTACCCAAAATTGTGAAGTGCTTAAACTTGTCATGACAACCAACCCATGTTCAATGAGCCAAGCTCTAATACCACTATTGGGAAATTGAATTCCCCTTTCATCTTGCAAGTAGTAGATCTTGATAGAAAGAGAAAATAAATGAGCTAAGGAGATAATGAGAGTTTAATGAGGTTTTAGCCAAAAGATTGCCTATGTCTTCTAAGAGTTTTTACCTTCACTATTAGAGAAAATAACAATTACAAGATAATATCACTCAAGTTTATAGCCAACCCAAGCCTTTATATCCAATAGAATACCCCTTGTACATCTTCTTTCAACCTTAAAGATCACTTTACCCTAAGAGCTATGCACAATCTTGAAATACTCATAACTCACCTTGCTTTTATACCAGAAGACCCATAGAGTTGTTATTCCTAAACTACCAAATGAGGCCAAGATCTCCTTCTAATATAAGCCCAAGGAAGTCTCTAGAACCATTCATTAAAGCCTATTCATGAACATTCTTTGAATCCTCCACCTACTCTCATAAATGTTCTTCCATGAATCTTCCATATTTATCTTTATTCAATGTTCCATCATGAATGAACTTCACCATGTATTTATTCCAATTACATGAATCCCATGCATTGAATCTCAATTCATGAATAATCCACTAAGGAGACATAAACTCAACAGTGTCAACACAGGCAAAATGGGGAAATTTGCCACTAAGGTTTATAGCGGAGAATAATTTTACTTCTAAACTTTTGTGTTGGCAAATATGTCATTAACGTTTTCGTTATGGGCAACTTTGTCATTGGTCATTAAATAGTAAAAATATTTCATTTATTTAGAGAATATTCCATGACACAACTATTAAATTAGTTGTTGAAAGTCTTCTCCATGACCTTCAGCCATACAAACTTTTAGCAACACCAAAATGAGTCAAAACTTTGTATTGACCACACACTTATATTGCTGAGCCACTGTTTTTACCTTTCTCATTGTCACCGATTAACCATCCATTGTCATTGTTATCGATTCTTTATTCTAAAATTGTGACACCTTTATATTTAGTCTCATCTACATCAATCAAATCTTATGTCATTTGAGTTTGTTCTAAGGAGGATAGATAGGATGTTTAGAGAGTGGAGGTAGTGCTAGTAGCACAAAGGGTGGAGAGTGGTGAAGGGTACAAAAGGTTTCTAGAGTGATGACGATTTGCTTTTAACACAAAAAATTGATGACAAATTTACACGTTTTAAAAAGATTAATGACAAATTAGTCTACAAAAAAGTTTAGTGGTAAAATTATTTTCCACCATACATTTTAATGGAAAATTTACCATTTTTAGCTATAAATTTATGTCATCACATGTCTTTATCCTGCACAAAAAAAAAAAAAAGGTTTCTTTTCATATTTTCCTTTTTGTTTGTTTTTTTTTTTGTTTTAGTATTTAAGGCGTGCCTTATCATACTCAGGCTCCGTTTCTTCAGCACAGCATGACAAGGGGCTTACAAAATTAAAGACACCAAAACCAAAGAATGGTTTGGTTTGGTTTTGTTTGAGAGGAGTTTTAGTCAATGAAAAATTTCGGTTTAGTCTAACATACACTTTATACCTTTTATTTTAAAAAACCTACATCATCCTCTACTTCCTTTACATTATCCAATAGCAACAACTTTTGAAGTCCTAATTTAAACTGGTAATTATGTTCCAGTAATTTCATAAATTTTGCTATAGTTAACTGATATTTAAATATTTATTTTAGCATTTACAAGGAAGAAAAATTATAATATAATAATTTTAAATATTTTGATATTAGCATTTACAATGAGATTTCATGAATGGTCCCTAACCTTTAGTCATTGTTTCCTTTTAGTCCATAATCTATTGAATATTCTGTTTTAAACCTATTAAAACGTTTCGTTTTGGTCCTAAATCTATTGAAAAGTGTTTATTTTGGTTCCAATTTGATGAAATTTGATGAAATTTGTTAACTTAAAATATTTGTTTGATAATGAAAATTTTTAGATCATAATTTAAACTATCCGGTAATTATCTTATAATAATTAATCTTTAAATATTTTTTTTATAGTTAATGAAAAATTCAAATATTTTTTTCTCTTTTTAATTATTTCATTCAGAAAGAAAAAAATACTATATTTTTTTACAATTAATGAAAAATTAAAATCATACAATTGAATTTATTTCATTCAGAAAGAAAAAACTACTAATTTAAATTTTTTATTTACTGTAAAAAAATATTAAACTGTTTAAATTTATTGAAAGAAAGTTACCGAATATTTAAATTAAAATTTTAAAAGTTTTTGTTAGAAAATTATTTTGAGTTAATGAATTTTATTTGGTGAGGGACCAAAATGAAATAATTTTAATAGGTTTAGGACCAAAACAGAACATTCAGCAGATTAGGGACTAAAAAGAAACAATGACTAAAGGTTAGAGACCATTTACGCAATTTACTCTATTTAAATTAAAGTTTCAGACGTTATTGGATAGAGTAAAAGTAACAAGAATAATGGGGCAAAGTATAGGTTAAACCAAATCACATATGGGAGATTGTTTTAAGTTTCTCTTAGTTAATTAGATCCCAAACCAAACAAAACAGAAGATTTAAAAGGATAAAATTTGGTTTGAAACAGAATTTAAACCGCAAAACCGAATTTTAAGATTTACTAATTGCTAAAATGACCTTTTACTTACTTTATTTTTTAAATGAATGCAATTATGGATTGTGGTTGTACTTTATCAATTATTATTGAAATGATAATTAATTAATATGATCTATTGGATTATTCCCTTAAGTTTTTCTATTCTGAGAGCTATAATGAAAATATCAAGAGATAAAAATTATCTTCACTATTTTTTGGTGTACATTTAGGTTACTAATATTATTATTAATACTTCATTGTTTTCTATTTTTCTAAAAAATATTGGACATATAATTTACAAAAAAGAAAATTGGTTTGGTTTAATTCATTAAATGTCGGACTGAACCGAAACAGTGAAACCGAACCATGAGCCTCGGATGTTATCCAATGCATTCGCATTACTTACGTAAGATTTGGATTGCATGTTTCACATAATATCCCAAGCACTTACGTAAGATTTATATTGCTTTTCATGATGGGAAAAGTAGGCCATTAACCGTGTGTACTTCTTTTGCGGTCAAGATATACATACCACCTCCGTCCAAATTTTTTTTACATCATTTAATTTTTTTTTACTTAAATTTATTTATATTAATATTTTTTAAAATTTTTTATAAAAATTATATTAAGTAAATTAAAAGTCTTCTAATTTCTAAATATGAAAATTTTTAAAAATTTATAGCAAATATTAAATAAAAATTTAAGTCAAATTTAAATAAAAAAAAACTAAAATTATGTAAAGAATATGGGACATACATACATACATACATACATACATATATAGTATCTTCATATTGACATTGGAATGTTTCCAGTACATCTTCAAGTCAACAATATCAATTCACTTTCATGGCCAAGGAATTTTAGCTCAAGTACTAATATATTTCATAAATGTACTTGAAGGTTTGGTTTAATGACCACTTCAAAGTACGTTAGGGGTGTCTTTGGCCTAAGGGTTAGGTTTAAGCTTTTCCATAGGAGAAAAACTCACCTTTATTAGGTTTTCCCTCATTTTCCTATCTTAAATCTTCTAATTTATTCTCTCCATCTTATATTAGTTGGCCATTTTACTTGTTTTGATTAAAGTTTAACTTAAATATATTTATATTAATATGTACTGAAAAAAAATCTTAAAAATGATATTTAGAAACTATGATATTTAAAGTTCTATTTTCATATAAAAATTTCATATTTTTGTACTAAAATTTGAAACAAATAAAATTATAAATTAATTAATGTAAATAGTAAAGAAGATAGTTTTTGTGAGACAAAAAGTGTTTTACATTATATTCTGAGTATATATATGGTCAATGACCTAACTGTCTTTGGCAGCTAATTAGGAATCATAAATTGTGTACTAGTAAATTCTACCATGTGCATGTTCTTCTAAAACATGTAGTTAATAGGTTAATTAATATTTCACATGCGTCAAACATACATACATATATATGTATATATAAGGTACCAACTCTGAGGGTGGAACATTAAATTAAAATCTTGGAAACAAGTTGCGAGGAGTTGGTGAAAGCCTTTACTCCCGACTCCAATTTCCTTTTACCTTGGCTTTGACTCGGTTTGGAAAACAGAAACCGCCCACAGGGTGGGCGAGGGGACCAAAACCAGGTAACCACTAATAAACAAGGAAATAATAGACCGTGGACCTGACCTCTACGACGAGTAGGGGCGGGTTGCCATTATAATTCGCTTTATGTTATATGATTTAACGCCTCTTTTACATAGCACTGGCGATTGATTTGATACACAGCAAAATGTTCATCCTTTTTTCCTTTTCTTTTTAGACGTATACATATGATTTAATCAAAATTAACCCTTTCAAACTCTTTGAATAGCTTCACCCTCCTAGAAAGGTAGTGGGCTGTGTGAAGAAGATTAAATCCACAAAATTTTACGCTATGGGTTGGGTTCCAGTTCTCCAATTACGGAAAACAGTATATGGTTTTAAACTCTGAGCTTGAGTTTTCTCTCAAGAGAAGATTAGTTGAAGAAGAACTCTAATGTTTACAAGGAACTCCCTTGAGAAAAACACTACATAACATTCACAAAGAATTGAAGTATATTGGGATGCAACTCATAAAAATCGAAGACGTCTAAATATAGGGGCGTAATGAAAACTTCATGCATCAAAGGTTTGAAATTCATGGGTTCAAGACACATCTGTGTTCTTCATCCGCTCGACATCGACGGGGTCTTCTGCCGGGCAGGTATATTGAGCCAGACCTTCATCATGTCATATGCAGTGAAACCAATGGCCACGGAAGGAACAATCTGTAATTTATAGATCAAGTTTTCAGGTGTCAGTGTTCACAATTCCTATCCCAATCTACTATGTAAATGCAATCATCCTCCATGAGATGCATTTTTCCAAGGGATTGTAGGCTATCACTTTAAAAGCCAATAGAATATGTCAACTGCTAAGAAGATTTGGTTACCTTGATATAGTTAATGCTCAGGCCAGCAAAGAGCTGTCTCCACCCTTGAGTACGTACGATGGTTGAGAGGCCATCAACAGTGTTTCTATACCTTACACCACCTGGACCTGAAGGCTTAAGACTTTCAACCTGGTACCAGCAGCATATCACAAAATATTTCACAATCCCAATTCATAAAAAAGACGTAATTACATCCTCTAATTTAAAACTATTCAAGTCGGAGGGTCACCAAAAAGACCAAATATAGCAAACATGCAGAGCATATTAGTCTGGGGCCCATATAGTTAGGTCAAATAGCGAATATCTAAATCACCTTCCCAAGCATTTCCCCAGGCATTTAGCAAATAACCATTTTATCGCTGACTGTAGAATTAATCACTTCCAACAATCATATTGTAAATACCTGCATCTGCCTCCGGACAACATCTAGCGGGTAAGTGAAGGTCTGCCCTAGTAATCCAGCAAGAGCTCCACAAGAAAGACGCATCAGAATGGACTTCTGGTACTCTTCAGGGACATGTCTCTTGAGTTCTTCATAAACATAGAATTTTAAACCAGCATAAGGCAGTATTCCAGTGAGGGTTGGGCCTATAACCAGAAAAATGGGTTAGTTATCATTGTCCATCATGTTGATAACCACGCATGAATACAAAAAGCAAATACATAAATAATGATGACTCTTGCATTAGGATTCACAGGTTAGACAGGAAATATACTTTGGTTCACTAACAATGAGAGCCATTCATTTCAGGCTTGCAGCTCATTAACTGCTTTTAGATGCATTCACATTTTGAAACAAAAATAATTTCACAATATGATCTTTAGGAGTACGAGGTCAAAATTCAAAATTTATAAGAAATCTACACTGCACATTTCCGGAAACAGTAATTTTCTGGTTTTTCAAAACTGGAATTCGTAAGGTAAAAAAAGAACAGTAGTAGTAATAGTAACGAGAGAACATCTGGATGCGCTTGCATTGTCTTTAAAGTTAACATATTTTGTGAAGTATGGTGAAGTTGCTAAACAATTTGGAACTAGTAGTCCTAAAATCCCAACTTCAAATCCCTGAATATGGGAAATCAATCAAGGGAGCCTCAATGTCAGTCTAGTTTGATTCAACTATCTCCTCCATTCTGCTCGTGTGTAGGCAAGTTTCTCTATGAGTTCTAAGTAAGGAAGATTTGATTTCTTTTATTACTTTGACCAAAATAAATTCAAATCCGCTTTTCACGCCCAAGCCTATCACTTTTATGCTCCAGCATTGTTTCTGGTCTATTAGATATGCCCAAACCATCTAAGATCAACTTTCCTAACTTTATCTTCCATCAAGGTTCCTCTATTTTATCCCTTAGATCCTGATTTCAAATTCTAATATATTTATTGTATGTCCTCTAAGTATTTTTTTAATATTAATTTATTATATGAACTTTTGTTTTAGATATGAATTCCTGTTTCTGGTTTTATGTCCAAACATGAGGAAAAAATCCACCTGTCATCCATAATTAATCTTGTTAACTGAAAAAAAAAAGAAGATGATATAGCAATATTTTATACAGTTAAAAGAATTTCAGAGTCCTGACGATGTTTTTAGGTGAAGTTCAGGTGACAAGTGTTCACGAAACTCCACATCTCTTGTTGATTTTAACATGTCAAGGAGTTGACTTCTTTGTTAATAGAAGAAAACAGAGCCGTGTTTTCAATCAAGCAGATGAGCAGATCACTGAAAGTTGCATCCCTTTCACAGTAACTATACTACAACAAAAATTTTCCACATATGAATGAAACTACCAAACCTAGTGGCTGAAATGTTTCTGCAACAAACCAACAATAAAGATGATAAAGGAACTGGTGTTCCATGTAGATGCAGCCTCTGATGATGTAAGACACATATGCAAAAGAGAAGTAAACTCATACCTATGCCTCTGTATAATCCACGCGCTCCTCCTTCTCTATAGACAGTTGTCAACACATCCTTTATGCCACTATAAGCAGTTTGAGTGCTTATGCTTCTGGCACCAAATCCAAACTTCATTTTGGTATCTGTAACCTGAGAAAACTAATACTTTTAAGTAACATGCAAGAATATATTTTATAATAAAATATTCCAGATTTAGTTCTACTAGTCCAAAGAGCTTATTATTGCAAGAGCAAATGTCCGTGCAATGCTTCATGAATCTAATCTCCCACAACCAATCAATCAAATTACTAAGCCACCCTTCATTCCACCTACTTGAAGTCAGCTACCAGAATCTAGCAAGTTTCTTAGGGGAAGCTTGGCTTGGTTCTATTTCAGCTCTTTCAGCTTTTGAATGTGAGAGATTTTGAAAAAGAGATGAAAAGAAAAGAGCCATTCCCAGCCAACAGGATCCCTTCTATCCCAGAAGATTCATTCTACCCCACCCTGCTTTCTCCTTAAACATATCTAACCCATCAATCGTATGCCCAACCTAATTGACTGGTCTAAAACGGATGTACTCAAAACATCTAGAACAACCTTCCCTGATTTGCTCTCAATCAGGTGTATTCCTATTTCTAGTGATATTCCATAGTGCAAGCCCTTCATCAAGTGTAGCATTCTCATATCCAATAAACTCATTTTATTAGATTCTTTTGCATTGACAACTAGGTACCATCATACACAGCAGGTCAAATCTTCCATATTTTTTCTCATTCAGCTTAAGTCGCACATTCTGTTAAAACAGAAACAGTATACCACTTTTCCATTTTGAGCACCTGCTTGAATTCGTTGATAAACAACATGCTCAGAATCCTTACCCAGTGGGCGATTGAGACTAAATACTTAAAGTACTCATTTTGAGAAGCTCACAATGTCAAATGTTCTTGCTTTGATCAAACCTACATTCCATGTAGACACTCATAGATCTACTTATTCTAAAACTTCTTAATTCTACTGCCTTTCTCCACATTAATAATTTATGATTCACCCCATGCTTTAGTCTTGTCGATTAGATATATTGCATCTACAAATAACATTCACCATCGAACTCCACCTCAAATATTTTTACTAAGTTCATCTACCACTGAGGTAAAAGACAAGAATAATGACAATACTGATAGTTAAAAGCAAACTTTAGAAAGTTGGCCTTGTTTCATAAACTGAGCAATGGCAATCTTCCCCCACTGATATAGAGCATTCATTTGGTCTTCAAGATGATTTGAGATTAACTTGGTTAGCCAAATGAGACCTACCTCAGCTGAGATTTCACTGCCTTGCATAATTAAACCAAAGAAAGTTACCACTTTTGAAAGTCTCTGTTTTTTAGCATGTTAAAGATGATTCTAGCATGAAATTGCAGTGTATTCTCTCAATTGTAAACGTAAAAATGAGTGTAATAGCTATTCTGCTTTCATATAACATAAGCTCCTACCAACAAAGTTATCATTTTGCTAAGGTGATGATATCAAGTGTGATCAAAATGACAGAATCTAGAAAATAGACCTCAATTAAGCATGAGGAAAAAGGCTTCCAATTAGTTCACGAATTGTACCACTGACCTGGTAGGCAAGTTTGGTACGAGCCAAATCCAAGGGATAAGTGCATAAGACTGCTGTTCCACCAGCAATAGAACCAGCCACGAGATCTACAACAGGTCCTGATCCCAATGATGGACAGTTATTCAAGATCCAACAACGGTATTGCTCATAAGTCATGAAATGCAAGGCTGCATAAGGAACAATCCGAATAACACTAGCTCCATTCCCTCTAGAGCAAGTGTAAAGCAAAAAATGAGGTCCAAGTTCATAAAGTGAAGGCAAATAAATATACGATTCTCAACTAACTTTATACTCACTTATAAAAACCAAGAACACCTTCATGCTTCAGAACCTTCTTCAGGGTTTGATACACTCCAAGAGACTGGGAACCAGCAGCCCTAGTCTAAAGAAAGAAAGAAAGTTATGGTAAAAGTTTTTAGTGATAATCTAATCTTTAATATAACCAAGTTAAGGTCAACACTGCAGGAAAATATATGCATTTGAAATTCAAAGTAACTCAAGTCTAGAGATCAAGCCTTTCACCTGCAAAAGTATCTTGGTTCGTTCTAAAGGTGCAACAGCACTTTTAGCAAACCCACCCGCAGCACCTCCAGCAATCAGCTCCCTAACATAAACAGGCAAGACATCAATAGCAGTAACCTCCTTGTGCGTTGACGAACCATCCACCAAGCCAGCCATATTTGAGGAGAGTGTTGACCCTTGTACTGTACTCATAACGGAAGTAACTAGAAATTCAAATCAACCCTGAGTCTGAATATTTTTGTGCTCACAAATTACGAGTTATCCACCCTGAAGCTGGAAGAGCCCCTTATCCCATCTATCTCTTGGGATGCAAAACGAGTAAAACAGCTCCCCGAAAGGCAAGGATAATATTGGCCTGAGAACACCCAGATAGAGTTCGGGCACCTTCACAAGCCGATCCTTCTTTCCGAGTGCAGAAAGATACATCCAAAGAAACGGAAAATGGCAGAACACCCGGATCAAAAAATCTACAACAGAGCGCTCAGATTCAACAAAGCTCCCATATTTCTTCCACAAAAACAAATATCACCATCCCAATCAGATCAATCTACAAGGAAACAAAGCGAAACCAAACGAAACGAAATGAAAATGTTCAGCCACAGGAATCTCAAACTAAAGCAACAGGAAGCGATCAATATATCGAAAAAAGGGAACCACACTACGAAGGAGAGCGATCACGTCAAAGAAACCTAAAGGGACGACATGGATTGTAGAAACGTACCAGGAACAGAAAGGAGAACAGGTGAACAGACAATGATAGAGGAAAGCAATTGCAGAGTGCGAAGCGAACACCTGTTCTCCTTGAGAAATTGAAGGAGGAGAAGCTTCTTGTGGCCTTTGCTTGCCTCCTTCAAATTGGCTTTGGCTTCCCTTGTTTTGCTTCAATCGTTCGGAGGTCGCTTTTATTGAAGAAAACGTCCAAATTCAAATAAACAACCTCAGTCAAAGCCCTAAAAGAAAACATCTGTCGAATGAGGCGCTCTGTGTTCCAAATTGCGTTTCTGGTCACCTAAGGTTTTTCCATTATGCAAAATAGGTCCTAAGAGTTATTTTTTTCTGTTCACCCCTCAGCTCAGGACACTCCTGAGTTGCGTTGGAGGCTAATCACGGTGGACATAGAGGTACAAGTCTATAGAATAGATCTTGTTCAAGTAAGGCCATATCCCGAAAGCTAGTAGTTAACTATTTAAGTTCTCATAGGGGGAAACGTACTTGATTTTATCTCAAGTCCTAAAAGTTATGTCCACTTTCCCCAAGTCCTACAATATTACACCCAAACGTTACCCATAAGCCATTTCAGCTGCTATTTTTCCGTTCTAGGAAAAATACTTTCTTTGACATTTTACTACATCTCATAGACAAGGAATAAAAAATTTTAATACAAGATTGACAGTACAGCAATACATGTAGTTCGAGGGGCAATTATGCAATATTTCATAGTTTAAGACAAACGTGTAACATTAAGCATAACTCTAGGACTTTTAATGCTTCCCTGAAAACCCTTAAGATGTAGTAAATTTTGTCTGAATTCTTGGTTTTGGTGGCATATTCAAATTAAACGGGTCTGCATTAGGTGTTAGCTTGTGATTACATGTCACCAAACTCAGCTTTTGAACTGGTGTGCGTGTCATGAAATTTTATGGGATCAAGCCATTCCAAGGGCAGAGATTGGTGATGGACCATCAATGTCTTCATTCGTTTATTTACTAATTTAAAACTAATTTTCATTACAATGGAAACAGAGAATTTTATGGTATAATATTGTGCTTTAATTATTGCTCTAAAAAATATTATACATTTTGACATTTTCTAGCCAAGAGTTCAAATTAAGAGGGGCAATATTTAGTATTGCTCCCCACTTTATGTGAGTCCCACATCTATAATTACTTTTTTGCCCTTAATCAAATTTGCTAATCCCCACCATGTCCTCTTTCCTCTCTTGCCGGCCTCAACCAACATCCCCTCTCTCACCGCCATCTCCCTCCCACTATGCCAACTAATGCCTTGAGCTGCTGTCGATCCCTACTTGCCATCTGCATAAGCCTAACCTACCGCCACCACACCCCTAGCCGCCACTTGCCTAAATCCAATTCTAATCGGTGACTATGACATCAATCACATTTCTCTTTGATTCGCATGCTAGGAAGGGAAATTAATGCAATTAGCCGCTTGGGCTTGTTGGCAAACTATGTGGGTAGCTCTCAAGTAGTGGGGTTGAGCTCAAGCAATCGCTAAAAGTGGTGGGATCACGATTGTAACACGGTGCAGTAGTAAGTTGCTAGCATTTGCACCTATCCTCTTTGAATGACTATAGGTGCTTCTGGAAGGATTGCGGCAATGTCTGGAGGCAAAGGTGCCGGTTAGTCGAGGGTGGTTGTAGTGGCCCAAGGGATGGAGACATAAGCGGCCGGGCTAGATGGTGGAGACAGTAGGAAAGGAAAGTTGGGGTCTCCGGTATGAGGATGAATGTCAAAGGCTAAAGTTGCAATTGATACATATACATTATTTAATTTGTATATATTTTGTGATTTAATTATGCATATCTGTTATTGGTCTAATATGACCCAATAAGAGTTGATTGTATAGAGTTTGTACATATATTTTATACTTTATCCATTTCACAAAATCTAACCATTTTACTATTCATAGTAATTAATTTATGATTTTATTTCTTTTAAAATTTATTATAAAAATATGAATATTTTATATGAAAATGAAACTTTAAAGATTATAGTTGGATAAATTGCACGCGCTACCCCTAACCTTTAATTATTGTTCCTGTTTTAACCTTAACTTTTACTTTGTTCGTAGCGTATCCCTAATGTGGTTAAAACGTTCCATTTTGGACCTTTTTGTGATAGAAGTTGTTATTCACATAGAAAAAGACATGTCAGCATATTATTGTTGGGAAAAATCCTAATTTTGACCCCCAAAAATCTTCTTTTTAACAAATAATCCTTAAAACTTTAAAACTTCTCTCATCCGCCGCCATTCACCTGTCTTCGCCGTCGCTCACCCTCACTCGCCACCATTCACCCCTCTTATCTAACCTAACCATGTGGGCTACTGTCACAATCAACACCCAAACCTCATTTTTCAATTGCCATACCCGCCGTCGACTACCTCCCTTTCGATGCTGAGACCACCCTACCATGGTGTTTCCTTTACTCGTCAACCTCGAAAATCTAGCGATTTGCTTGCTGCCACCTCCCTCTCTCTGATCCTCCTCATCAATCACTACTTCTACCGACACCTTCAAGCCCAAAACCCAAATCCGCTTCATGCCTAAAACCCAAATCCTCTTCATGCCCGAGCTCAGTCAAACCCACAACGTTAACAGCCTCTCCTACTTCCTCTCTCCCATCCTCCCTTCACCCAAACCGCGTACGAATCATGATGAATAGTGCATGGAATATGAGGAGGAGGAGAAGAATTGGAGGTGGAGGGGAAGAATCAAGCACGAAATTGGAGGTGGGGGAAAAGAATCGGAATCAGGGGTGGAGGAGAGGAATCACAATGGAATTGAAGGCGGAGGAGAGCAATAGCACGCGGAATCACAGGCGGGGGATGCTGGAGAGGGGTGAATGGCGGCGGGTGAGGGTGAGCGACAACGGAGACAAGTGAATGGTGGGGGGTGAGGGAGGTTTTAAAGTTTTAAGGATTATTTGTTAAAAAGAAATTTTTTAGGGGTCAAAATTAGGAGTTTTCCCAACAATAATATGTTGACATGTCTTTTTCCGTATGAATAACAACTTTCATCACAAAAAGGTCCAAAATGGAACGTTTTAACCACATTAGGGATACACTACGAACAAAGTAAAGGTGAAGGTTAAAACAGAAACAATAATTAAATATTAGGGGTAGCGCATGCAATTTACCCGATTATAGTTTCTAAATATAATTTTTTTAAATTTTTTTCAATACATATTAATATGAGTATGTTTAAGTCAAATTTTAGTAAAAAAAAAAAGTAAAATAGTCAATTAATACGAAACGGATGGAGTGTTCTTTATACATATTGTTATCATATAAGAATTAGTATTTATACTTACATATCGTCTAATTTATGCATGTTTCACATAATTTGTACATATCTTGTGCTTTGTTTGTACATTTGTACATTAAAATCGTACATATTAATCATCCAGTTTATACATATCTCTAATGTTGGTAAAAAGTAAGACTTGATACATTCACATTTATTCTTTTTATGATATTTTTGAACTCGTACATACAATTATATATAGTAGTACTATATTTGTTTTCTCATTTGTATATAACTATATATCTTCTACTTTCTTTGTACCTCAAGTTCATACAATCCGGTATCTGATTTGTACAAATCTCTAATTTTGGCAAGGAATTAGTTTAACTTGTTCCTGCCTGTTTTGTATTGTAAATGGTAGTATTGGAATATAAATATATGCAAATGCAAGGGCGTATTAGACATTAGGAAGCCAATGAAAGAGTCGTAGACAAATTGGTTATATGCTACCAACAGACGGAATGGAATTTATTTCTGTCTCCGAATAAAGGTATATAGGAGAGTTCTACTTGTTTCATTCTGGATTCATCTCACGCCTAATTTTAGTGCGATTCTTCACGAATGTTTAAATTAATTACGAAGCTTAGCTTTACTGAAAGAAGCAACAAGAAGGTATTTTTATATTTGAAATAGAGAACTTCTTTAGTTCAGCATCTTTAATCTAAAGTAAGATGCTAACAATTGTTTTAGAGGCCTGCAAAAACAATATCTAGTACAAGTTGTTTTCCGCTGATCATATGCCCAAACAATTCTGGATCATCTGAAGTGTTTCACTTCACATTTCATCTGGTCTTGTCTCTAAAAATTAATGGGTAGCTTTCTACCTTGTATCATTTTTTGAGGTTCCTCATGATCCTGCAAAAGGTGCTGCCTGCTCACTGTCAACCTTTGTCAACATCATAACTATTCTTGCCAAGCAAGCAATTAAGAGGGCAGGGAGAAAAACTTCCTTGTACCCTTGAAGAAAGGAAGAAACAGATCATCCATCAAGAACCCTCTTATTTCTTCACAATGTCTTTCTCCTTGTCTAGGAGATCTTGGGCACCATCTTCCTCTTCTTTCTTCCCAAAGCATTTCTCCTTGTCTAGCAGATTCAGATCAACCGAAGAAGTTGTCCTAGACATGGACACGGAGATAGAACTTGCAGTCTTCTTATGAAATGTGGCGATCCTGTTGCCCTTGGTGTCATAGATGATGCCTTCTCCATCATCAACCGGCACTCTACATTTCTCTCCCAATATGATCTGCTTCTTCCATAGCGAGTCCTCTGGCTTCGGCTTTATGATCATGTTCTCCACATTGTGTGCCGCTTTGTTCCCCTTGTGCGCAACATTGTGTGCAGCTTTGTTGATCTGTCTCACGTTCAGGGACATGCTTCTTGTCATTGTGCTCAAGTTTGATTTGAGCCGTTTGATGTTTCGGGTTGACGTGGATTTTGTTATCCCACTGCGGTGGGACTTGATGTTAGGCATGTTATGGCCCTCACCTAGAGCTTGCAGCGCCGGGGGCAGTGGGAGAGAAGCTGTGGCTGCACCATCTGTGTCCTGGGATTCATCTTCGTCTGGGAACATCTTGTCTTGGTCATTTTCGAGGGCAAGTGATGGATGGTCTAGTTTTTCTTGTTCATCAGATGGATTGGCTGTGGGGGAGGAGGGGGGTGCTGGCGTTTTTCTTCTCAAGCCGCACATGCCTGTGATTATAGCCATGGTTGCAGCCATTCCTACAACCATTAGGGACCAGGACAGAGCTGGATGTAGTGCTAATTGTTCATGATCTCCGACTACCGGGATTCTCCTTCCCATAGTCAAAGAAGAAACATGAAAGCAAATCCACCCTTCCCTCCTCCCCAGCCTCTCTTCCTCAGAATTGCGGTTCTCTTGTTTGGTCGGTTGAAAAATGGTGGTTCTAGATTCTTTTGTTTATTTTTCAGTTTCTGCTTTTGGTTTCTGATGTCCATTGGGAGAATAGGGATCTCGGAATGGAGGAGGTAAGATTGGTGATGATGGTTATCGCTTGAATTAAGGGGAGAGGGAGAGGGATTTGAGGTTGGGAAGAGTTGAATTGCAAGTTTGCAACTGTCCTTTTCATTTTTTCCATTTTAAAGAATAAATATGTTTTAGGGCTAATGGGTGCAATATGATCGTGTATGTGTATCATCATATTATATTATATATTATAGTATATTCTAAAAAAAGAGAGGCGTTTTACTGTTATCAACAGTAAAACTTAATGGCTATTTTTTTTGCTTCTTCAAATATATGGTAAAAATCCTATTTTGGTACCTGAATATTTCATATCTGCCATAATGCTCCCCCACTTTCTCCTGCTGTCGCCGGCTAGATGGTAGACCATTTGCTTATACCCGATGGTGATATGACTGTCACATCATAAAGAATGGGGAATATTATTAGATAAAGTAAATATTTTAGGGACCCAATAGTATTTTGTCTCTTTTTTTACGCGTGCGTCCACCGTTAGGGATGGCAACGGGGCGGATCGGGCACGGATTCGTCTCACCCGCCATCCACCCGCGAAAGCCAATGGGTGAAAAACGTCACCCATATCCGCCACCCGCGGGTTACGGCTACCCGCGGATTACCCATGAACTCTTGACAAATGTTGGAGAATGAAGCAGCAGAGTTGGAGAATGAAGTAACGATGGTAGAGAATGAAGGAAACAAGGTGGAGAATCAAGCAGCAGAGCTGGAGAATGAAGGAGCGATGGTGGCCATGGAGGTTGAAGGCGTGAAGAAGACGAAGTGCAAGCGGCAGTGGGCCTAATACGGGTAGAACTAGGATAGTTTTGGGTTAAGTCTATTCTTAGTCCTCCAATTTTATTAGTTTTTACACAAAATTCTAATTAGATTGAAATTTAACAAGTAAGTCACTACTGATTAAAAAGAAATCTTGTGGGTTACGGGTTCACGGGTGTGGATAGCTCTAAATCCGTACCCGCCCATACCCGCCAGACGGGTAAATTTTCTACTAAAAATCCGTGACTCACGGGGGGTATCCGCGATTAACAGGTTCTACCCGATCCACTGCCATCCCTACCCACCATTTTATTTTTTTTTACTCTCCTGCAGAATGGTCAAATCTCTTCTTTAGTCCCTGGATATAATATTTCCGCTATAATGGTCCCCAACTTTCATGATTTGTCATAAACTTTTTTTTGCCCATTTGCTAATAAGAATTTTTGTATATACTATAAGTCAAAGATTTTTGCTAATAAGAACTTTTGGGAAAATAAAAATTTTGATAACATATTTAAATTTAAGATGATAAAACCTTAAATGAAAGTGAACGACTTGCTTTTATTAACCATATTAAATATCAAAAAAAATTTTGCATGGTTTGACTTAGAGTTTTAATTATATAGGTTTGATTTAAAATTTTAATTAGTTGAAACAAATTCACATTTTTCATAATGTATAAGCGTTTTATACAGATTAGTTGCAATAAATGAACAATTTGTATTATGCATGAGTGTATAGTTCTTAAAAGGTTTTATTTTATCACTAATTCATTAGTAAGTAAAAATCAGAAAAACCTATGTATGTATATTATGCAATGTTATCCTATACTATGAATGCCAGAAACTTTCTTTCTCTTAATGGTTTTATTAAATTGATTAATAAAATTACTTTAATCATTTTTCATTTGTTATCTTTAATGCTCTTTTGGCACTAAATAAACACATCATCAGTTGACCACTCTGTGTGTTTATAATTATTTATACTCAGATTTTACTTAATGTTAAGTCTTATCCTTTTATATTATTCCATCAATGACTGATATTGATTATATTACAGTTAATGCTGCTATAAAATTTACCCACGTAACATGTTGGTCCCATATACCTCGCTTATTTCTAAAAATCATTTTCACTGTTCATCATTGAAAATAAACATTTTTTTTGTGTTTGCTTTTTTTTATTCTTTTTTCAAACATAATTGACCATTCCTTAAATTCAAATCCCTTTTCACAAAGCGTTCGCATTTTTTAGGGCCCATTTTGTAATTTCTTCCCTTTCAGGTTGTCTAGTTAAGTGTCAATTTAATCCCCACGCTTCAACTTTTTTTCCATGTTAGTTCCTATTTTCTATCCATGTTTTATTTTTGTTTCCAAATTTAATAAATATTTAGCTAGATTCTTTCTATTTATTATCTTGGTCCCCAAATATTTTATTATTTTTATGTACTAAATTTCAAAGTAAGACATTGGTTATAATAACTTATTTATTTTTTTGTTAAGCCATTTTTTACATTCATTAAATCAATTGTTAAACCTTCAATACTTAATATTTTTCCTCTTTTTTTGTATCTTGGTTTAAACCTTTTTTTTTTTGCTTTTCTTTATTTTTTTTAAATAACACTTTAATCATTATAATTTACCTACTTCTTGCTATGGTTCTAATTGATTCATTTTTAATTATTTTTTAAAATTTTTTTATCTTTATTAAATTAATGGTTAAATTATAAATTTATTAACATAAATTAAGCACAATTTTGTGTTTCAATCATATTATTTTGTTATTCATGACTGCATTTTGAAGTATGAATTTCTCTACAGTTTAATAAAATAATTTGGTCCATAATTGCTACAATTGAAAGTAAATTTTTCTAAATAAATTTCTCATTAATATTAAAAATTAGAGTTTAAGTTGATAAAAGAGGGAAATTTTTAGTGAATTGTTTTTAATGACAAAATTATACATTATTTCAAAATACATATGATATTATGTTTCTATTTACCTAATTTCAGTTATTGTTCAGGTTAGTTCGGCTTTAATTAATTTTTCTCATATTTTAAATTATTTATTATTTAAAATTTTCATATTAAATTTATTGTAAAAAATACCCGCTACATTATACGGGCCAACATACCTCATTTTTTACTAATTATCATCTAATATGAGCTAGTTTAGTGGAAGTAGCAGATACACGTCAAACAAAAAAAAATGTTAATTTGATTAAGGACCTTATGTATGAAATAGATGTGCTGAGAAATTTTTCCTTTTTTAATACTACCTCTGTTCCATATTTTCTACTATATTTCAATTTTTTTTCCTTCAATTGATTTATACTATTATTTGCTAAAAAAAATTTAGAAATTATATTTAGAAACTGTAAAACCTAAAATTTATAAATATAATTTTTTAAAAAAATTATTAAATAAAAATAGAAATAAATCCAAAACAAACTTAAGTAAAAAGAACTAAAATGGATCATAAAAACTTGGGAGTAATATTTTTTTAGTAACAAACATGAAGCTAATCAAAATTATTTTTAGTAACAAACTTGGGAGTAATATTTTTTTAGTAACAAACATGAAGCTAATCAAAATTTTATTTATCTATGTCATGCATTGCCACCATTCTAGGACAAGCAACACGAGTTGCTATTGTCTTTAGGCCAAATACCATAAAGATTGATGAAGCAAAAAGATTTTTCAAAATTCAATTTCATTAAAATGAATTTAGTAACTCTCATTGAATTGGCTATATATGCACTAATTCTTTTTACAAGTTACACGAAACTTAGCAAAAACAGAGAGGAGGAAAGAAAAAAATACTTGCCACAAGGTGGCAAAGGATTCTGCATGAACCTGCAAGTTTCGTCGCCGACAGATGACCTCAAATCTGGTTTTTACCATTCAAAAGTAAATATACGCAGATACATGTGGCTGTGTCTGAGCTGATAGAGAATGCAAGATCTTGGTTCTTCCACGTAAAATGAATATATGAAAAGAGCTAATCAGAGCCAATAAAGGACTGCTGGCAACATTAAACTGCTCTTTCAATTGGTTGTGTACACATTATACGTGAACATTATGATGCCTGAAACTGAACCTGAAACTTGGTGCCTCCAAAACTCGTTAGTCGTAGCATTGTGAGGTTATTCTTTATCCTGGGTAGGCCTAACCTTACTACCTATGAACATGATTGAAATACTTGATGCAGGAGACCTCACACTCTGTGCCAGGACCATATACAACAGGCTCGGTAAAGGTAGAGTGGTAATACCTTCGCTGAATCAGAGGGAGGAAGCTACGGGCAGTGGTCGTGCTCCCATATATGCAACTTGTAATAGAAACTGCATGCTGGATGAAATTGGCAGATAAGCTGCATGGCAGGGGTGGGCACCTGGGCTCCTAGCCTTCTATACAACACAAGTTCAAAGATTGAACCATCTGAGGAGATTCCCGTTGGTGCAAACATCTGCAACGCTGTTAAGCTCCATGTCGATATTCACTCAAGAAGCATGCCTCTCTGACTGAATACTATGGGCATGCTTCTGGAGTTGTGAACTGAGATCAAATTGATGAATATCAGCAGCACCCTTTTTTGTACCCACTGATCGTTCTTTCATAGCTTCCTTCTCCATTTTCTTTTTCTCAGCCTCAGCCAGTCTTTCATTTTCCTCTCGTGATTTGTTGAACGTCCGGATGAAAACGGCCAGTATCTGAGTCACTGCAAATGCAAAAGGAAGAAGAAATGAGGAAAAAAGTACATGGCAACCAATAGCAGGTTTCCTTTGGGGGGGGGGGGTGATGATATTACAAAATACATAGAACACCTTCCCGCTTCTTTTATCTCCTTAAAGTTGCACCAGCATGCAGAGTACACTAGTTTCCCTCTTTCTTTTTCCTTTTTGGGTCCACAATTTCCTTGTTACTTATGGATACCACATTGGCCTTGACATTAAACTAAGGCCCCGTTTAGTATTAGTATCAACAATTAGTGTCAGAGTTTTGGAAAAGCTAAGGGTAGCTATTAGCTTTTAGTTTCAGTGGTTCATCTCTACTATTAAATAAATTATCCAAAACTTTGACACTAATTACAAAAGCTGTTGCCAAACAGGGCTTAACATTCAGGCTACAAGACAAACCTTTTCAGTTCCTCTAAAAGATCAACCAGAAAAATCTCTTAAAAATTGGCCTGAACTGAAATATTCATCACACCTCATTCTTTAGAGCAAGAGACCACTCTTTCTACTTTCTCATAGCTTCAGATAGCACTAGATTTGTTTCCATAACAACAACATCAGGTGGTTTTCTGGAACTTCAAACATAATAGAAAAACTATTATTATGATCAAGTTAAACAAGTGGAGGGCAATTAAGCAAAATGTACACAGGATTTGTAGTTGAACCCAGCTACTACTAAGAGAGTTGATTGTAAATTGATCAAACTAGTGGTGGAAATGAAAATCTTGCACCATATCTTAAATGCTACCTCTCTTGCATTTACATGCTCCTAATAAGAATGGTTAGGCGATACAAATTGTATCTGTTTAATTTTTCAATTCTCTTGTGGGTTTTAAAAATCAACCTGGTGTCATCATCAACTAGCAAAAATCTTTATGCACAAACAACAAGGTTTTCTGTAGGAAAATGATGTCAGATACAGCATCCAATAACCGTCCCATTAGTATTATTAAGTAATGAAACAAATATTATCTGGAATACGTGACATTGCATGAAGCATTCCAAAATAGATTTGTCATTTCGAAGTAACATAGATTTCAATCTATTATGGGACAATAAATGCAGCATTTCAAACCATGACGGTCCTCTTCTTACTGAAATAAGTAGGACCGCAAGAATAGTTTTTGCAGACATTGGTAAATGAATATCCACACCAACCGTGACTTGGGCATGAGTGTTGCACGCTACCACTAAGCAGCAACACATAATTAGATCAAACTACCAGAAGATATCTGACCTTGCTCAAAAGGGCATCGGGCTGGATCCTCCCCGAAGTATTGGGACAGGGAATCTGCATTTCTTCCCTGCAAGACAAGATCTAAGGATTCTGACCAGTAATAAACAGGTCATTGACAGCTGCAAACAACTAACAGGCTGGGACACACTCACCACTTCAGAATACAGGGCAATAAGTGACCTCACTTCAGCTTCAGCAGTATCAAGGAAATTCTTTAACACCTACAAAAATAGTATATAATTTTTATTCTTGAAGGTTCCATGTAAAGGAATATTGTTAGATAATTAACATTTTACATGCTACATAAACTCATCTAAGCTTCAGCATAGCCAGAAGCCACACTGGATCACAAATAGCTTCATTTCGTAACAGAATGGAGAAGCTTCACCAATTAGGCAGAGACTATTAGGTAAAACTATGATGAAATACTTAAACTGGTAGTATTTTTGGAGATTCTCAAAGAATGAGCCACAAGCAGGAAGGAATAAAGTAACCGTTCTTGGCCCAACCCCTACCCCTCATTTGTATTCTTATTCACCATTATGCAGAAAAAAGTAGGTAATTAGGGGTGTTACGAAATGAGTATTGATTGGTTAATATTTTAAGGAGCTTATGAATTTGACTGAAAGAATGTGATGGAATAGGATGACATGCCTGTTAATAAAATGATAAGCAAAAAATATTCTGAAAAAATAAATAAACAAAACATATGTAAAGCAATATTCAATCATCTGTTCATAAGAAGCCACATAAGCTTTTTTTTTTCTGAATTGGAAAACGGATTTCCTTTAAAACAGTTAAGTCAACAAAGGGGCTTGAATAAAATGATTTTAGAAAAATCAAAGAACTCGGGAGATGTTTAATAGGTTAAGGACCAAAGCTTTATAAAAAATAATATAGGGCCACTATTGCAACACAATTTTCAATCCTCCTTTCACAATCGGCATGATATATAGTTCAAAAAAAGAAAAAAAAAAGAAAAGAAAAGAACGCCTATTCACCTTCTGAAACCCTGCAGAAATAGCACCATCATTTTCAGATGCTGTGAGTTCTTGTTCAACCTTCTCAAGACCTTTACTCACTGCTTGCATCTCTTCAGCAAGAGTTTTTAATTGGATCTAGCAATTTGATAAGAAATTCAAGCAAATATCAAAACAATAACAGAGAGAAAGAAGTTGCTGACCGAAAAAGTGCCAAAGCTAATACAAAAATTAAGCATACCTTAGAAGCAGGTTCCAAATGCAATAGATCCTTGTCAAAATCCAGCAGTTCCGGAAGTTTTTCACTAAGAAGCTAAAGGGCAAGATAGATGTATAAAACATATTCCTTTCATAATACATGTATGCAGAATCGTAGAAGAACATAGATAATTGAAAACCTCAAATGCATGTTGACAGCAACTAGACTAGCAAAGTCATTACAATGGCATCAACAGAACCAATTTAGTAACAAATGAAATCCCAAATGGTCCAGTCAAGGGGTTTGTTAAGGCTCTAACATGGAGATGAGGCCTCTCCACCAATTGCCCATTTGGTTTTGCAGGAATGCAAAAGTTACTCCTATTACAAATTTATTGCCACATGGATTCACTATAAGTTCAAGTTTCCTTATAATATCTAATTTGGGATTGGAAAATTGCAATTTGTGTCTCAGACACTTGCGGAAGAACTTTAACATACAAGTCTGATTGCAAATATAAGCACACTAGCACAAAAGATTCTTGATAAGAAAAAATATTTAGTGCACTTTGTTTAGTACAACAAAAGACTCTTGTTAAAGCATTCATATCTATACAAGTTTTTGAAGAGTTTTTGCACCCACATCCTACTTGCAGATATTGAACTACTGACAGGAGTTAAATAAGTCTCAAATCCTAAACAAAAAACACAACTTGAAATCAACAAAGAGGACCTCATTTTAGAGAGCCCAGAGGTGCTTGTATAGCAGGTTACATCAGGAAAACAGAGACCTCATCAAAATAAACAAATAAAATCAACATCCTCAACTTTTCTGCTAACAAAAATGTTAAAAGTATCAAACTGAATTCAAATTTGCATAAGTAGAGAGGCCCAACCACAGCGTGAACACACAAGATATCCCTCAACATGTGGGACTAAAATCCTTAACATGCTCCTCACGTGCAAACCCAACAAAATAAATGGAAATGGTTCTATCACGAGGAATGTGGAAACAACAATCGAGATCAGATTCCATGTTAAAACACCAAATATAGAAACAAATTACAGTAAGTGGAGCAACCCAACTACAACAGAAAGACACCAAACAACTTCAAATGTTGGATCCCACCATTTAATGACAACAAAAAGTCATTTTGATTATGAGAAGAAAGATCTAAATGCAAAATTGCAAAAACCCAATTTAGATCACTTCCCCTGAAAAGTTAAATCCTTATTAACCCTTCAGTGTGTTTGCCCCCATGTTTGCAGGATTTCAAAATAAATTTATGAATGTTTTTGTTTTCTGTTAATTTATTAAAATTTTCACACAGCTTCAGAGTAGAATTTTTTTCATAGAAGACAGTTCTTTTCTTCTAAGTGAATTTCAGATCATAAGATGGACCACATTTTGGAAATTTCTGGTCAAATATCATATCAATGAAGTATGCTGGCAAAAAATTGCATTACAAGCAAAATAATACCGAATATAAAGGGTTTGCATCCCGACAATTTGTAAAAGCTTATCTAATTAAGATAGGCATAAGCCAGATATGAGAAGTTTACCCACAATTCACCAGAATTATACCTTTGTTGAATTAGGACAATGTTTATATTGTATTTTTTCAACAGTGATTTGCACCATCCACAACCAAAGATGATTGTAGCCATAATTTACAAATCAAACGAAGTTTGAAAATTTCTACCTTGCACAGGTAATGCATTAAAGTCATTTTGTTATTTCTTGCACGAGTATCTGACAATTTTAGAAGGCTGTCCAATTTGAATCCCACAGCCGATCCTTCAAGAAGCAAAGTGAAACAGGAAGACAAATTACAAAAAAGCAGCATGATCAAAATATTCAGAATGGTACACAACATAACAGACCAATAAGTTTTACCTCTTGCAGTTCCTTGATTCAGAGCATTTCCAAGAGTCAATATTGTCTGCATTATTTGGCGCAACTTCACAGATTCTTTCACCTGAAATACACCTCCAGGAAGGTTAACATGGTTACTGCACACAGGTGTCTCTGAACTTCGTAAAAAATTAATTTTACCTCTTTAACTGCACAATTAATCATATTCAGATTAGATCTCAGGTCATCCACCTGTCCAGCATGAGGGTTGTAAGTAAGTATTTCTACTCATAGCATAGGTGATAAATGAAATGAAACGCAAACTCACCTGACCGGAAAAGGTAATTCTAAATGCAAACACTCGCAATTTTGATTCTACTCGTGGAACTTTCATCAGCTCCAGGAAAAACTGGAAAAACAATCAATTAAATGCTATTAAAGATGAGTTTTAAGATAAGTAAACTTGTTTAAGAGAGCCTGGGACAATACCTTTTCACACTTCCCAAGCATCTCCATGTCCCCTGTGTAATTCTGGAAAAGTAAAATCTATTCAGATCCAAGGGAAGGGAAAGCTCCTTTTGAAGATAAATAACCTAGAACTTACTACATCAATAAAGTATCGGGTCTGAAATCACAGGAAACTTCTACTTTTGAAAACCAATCAAGAGCCAATTCGTTTTAACTTAAATCAACTGACTTATTTTTACTTTTACATATTTTTTACCTGACACCAATTTCATTTAAAAACCAATATAATATAGATGCAATAATCCATTTGAAAGTAAGGCTCAATTCGTTTTAACTTAAGTCAATTGATTTCAAAATGACTTATTTTCATTCTTACGTCTTTTTACCCAAAACTAATTTTAATTAAAAGCCAATATTATGTAATTGCAATAATCCATTGAAAATACAATTTTTGCAATCTTACTAAATTTTTTATGAATTTTTTTAGTTTAAGACATTAAAAAAGAAAAATTCATAAGAATTTAATAACATCTTGAAAATTTACTTTCAATTGAATTATTGTATCTACAGAATATTGACTTTCAAATAAAATTGGTTTCAGGCAAAAGAGCTGTAAAAGTAAAAATAAGTTAGTTGACTTAAGTTAAAACGAATTGTTCCTAAATTTTTCCAACGTTGTTAACCTTTTATGAATCTTTCTTTTTTAATGCCTTAAACTAGAAAAATTCAAAAAAACTTAGTAAGATTACAAAAATTATATTTTCAATGGATTATTGCAGCTACATAATATTAGCTTTTAATTAAAATAAGTTCCAAGTAAAAAAGACGTAAGAATAAAAATAAGTCATTTTGGAGTCAATTGACTTAAGTTAAAACAAATTGGCAAATGTCATTAGCTAATATCCTTTTAGGGGAAGGGAAACAATAAAGATGTTCAGTAATGTTTAAAATTTTACCTTTCACTCTCATCTCAAATACATTTAAAAACATACACTTTGAAAAATAAAGAAATAACAAAAATTCCATTTCTGAGCACGGGTTTTCTAATCCAAGCATCTATTTTCTTTAGTATGAATCGTTTTCCTTGGTTACACGACTGTAGTTTTGCCAACATCAGCGTGCTCTTTAATTTTCTGTCTCCCTCATGCAGGAAATAAGCTGAGATAATCTCACCATGGACAAAGAGTTATGACTTAACAATCTATGGTGCCAAAGATGTGTACTTAACAGTAAGTTTATACTTCCTGTCCAGCTTTCTTGTCAGAAAGGTTACACCAGAGTCCAGACATCTATAGACTTTTATTTTGAACTGCCATCTTTGGTTTCTAACCCACCAACAGATGGCCATGACGGTTCCTGTTTCTTTCTTGAAGGTAGAACACTGCCACCAGCCTCAAAAGCATGTCTTATTTTGCTCCTTATATTCACCAATCCCATACTTCTTATTCTTTCCACATCAATAAAATATTTTCCCCTTCCCATATCTGTGCAAAGCTATAAGTTATATCTCGCCATGGACAACGAGCTCCAGTGCCAATGGTGTGTACTCAACAGAAAAACAGAGCTTACACACTTGCTCCGCAAGTAATCAATTAACTATAGCTTCAACGCCGACTAGCTAGGGAGTGAACTTGCCCTCCCTAACCTCATAACCCTCTTCCCTTTCTTCTCCAACACAATAGCAAACACTGACACAGAATTTATCCATGACCAAACATAACAAGCTAGCAACAGAGATTTTTGCAGGAAAATAAATTCAACATAGTCAGGGATGAGGGATCAAAACAAAATGATAATGCTGAAAATAACAACAGAAACTGATGGAGGATATCCAGAACTTCTAACTTACAAGAACTCAAAAGAATTTTATAGTTTTGCATAAACATATACAAACAAAAAAAAATGTTCTCTGGATTATTTGAAGTTTTTAATTCAAGCACAAGATTTGATGCAACTTAAAATCAGATTTATAATGGAGTTACATGGCAAAACTAAGAGGCTGACTTCTTCAGAACAATCTTATTCAAGTAAAACCCTATGCCAAACTGTTTAAAAGTTGCAAATGCAGAGATGTCTTATCTGATGGAAGAAGATAGCAATATTACCTTTAGAAGTCCCATTTCTTCTTTCGTGGGACAAAATTTGATTAGATTCTCAACCTGATCAATATCTAGCACTGAAGAATCCAAAGCTAGAATTGCATTCTGGAATCAAAGACAAACAACAATGATTTTTATCTCAAGAAATTTAATTAAAGGTAAAAGAAAGCACTGAAAGCAACAGAAATCACATTAACTCTAAAGTCTAAACAGACTAATGAAAGTACAAACAATAAGAAGTGACTCACCAGAGAAAAGGAAGAGGAGAAAAGGAAGAGAAGTTATGTACCAAAAGAAGGAAGAGAAATTACAAAATGAAACTTTTAGCAGATAACAAGAACCAATAAATAAATTATCAGTCCTTGCTTTTAATGAACGGTACTATTCTTACAGATAGCACCTCAACAATCAAATGAAAGATCAAATCATCAAATAATATTTCTTTATCAGGGAGTACACCCTAAGAACTTACAATCATACTTGGAAGAGGAATTTTTATTTTTGTGAGCATTATTTCACAATTTTTTGCCCTGTTCAAGTCAACCTGAGAAAGAAAAAAAAAACAAGAAGAAGAAGACTTAAGTTCCTGAAAATTCCGAAGATCAGATGTAACAAATTTACAGAAAGGGCTAGTAGAATTCAATGTTGACAGCAGATATCGAGCAACCCATGAAAGTAATGCACTACTATTATGAATAAAGTATCAACTAAGACGTTTATACCACAAATATGGCTGTTTTGTTTCAGAGTAAATAATTACTTTCTCAACTCAACAACCCTCATTTCCAATATTCGAGCAACTCTTCAAATATAGAAACTCTCAAGGCGAATGGAATTAGAACATAGCTCTCACTTCCAGGATGGGTATTAATAATACCTCTTATAACGGATTTACAAGATCATATCCTCCTCTCTCTCTCTCTCAGAAAAATTATTTTAGGTAGGCTCCCAATTATTAACCAATTATCAAAAGAAGGATCTCTCATGCTATATTAAACAAATTAGACTAGTACATAACAGACACAACAGTTACGACACGTTATTTATCATTTTCCTGAAAGCAATAATTCAAGTCAAATCAAAACAAGCTCATGATAGAGAAAAATACTTGATCAATTCTTTTCTTGAAAGCGCACGTGCGCATACACACACACACAAAACAGTCTCACCAATTGCACTTTCTCAGGCTTGTTTATGTTAGAACCATGCCGGGTGCCCAGTTTGTTTGATCCAGCCCCATCTGAAGAAGAAGCAGCTGGAAACAATCTTGCCAGTTCAGACATATCAATTTCAGGTGCCCTGCCATGCAAATTTCCAAACACCATATTAGAGACCACACTTAAAGTAAATCAAATTGAAAATATTTGACTAGTTAAATCGAAAAAAGCAACAGTTAATAATACAAAAAGGTATTCACATTATCATAAAAAGATACTCCCTCTACCTGGACATCATTGGTCCATTTCCTTAAATATCATATTTTTCTATCAAATTCACTTACTACCCTCTCATGAAATTGTTAAAACCTTCCTTATTTCTTCATATATTTAAGTTGAATAAAAAAGAAACTCTCTTCATCATCATGGCATGATCCGGGCCAATTTCACCCTAAACAAACTCATTCTTCGCAACTCAAATTGGAAGCTCAAATAACTCAAAGTTACATAGAGATTATATTGAATTTTCATTCTCTTATGGAATTTGATAATGGGAAAATATAGAATCATGTTAAAAAAATTAGATGAACCACAGATTACCCCCTCTAACAAATGGTGCAAAGTTCGATGAAAAATTAGAGATTATACACATGCATTACAAATTTGATGCAGAAGCACAACTCACCTAACATAGAACAAGAAAAAGGAGATACTTCTTATAAATAAGCATCGAATTGCAGCCAAGTTGACTAGAATCAGTACTACATGACATGCATTTCTCAGGAAAGAAATCATCCATACCCAACTACAACAGTGAAAATAAAGTTATAAATTGCATTGTTCCAATAATCTACACTCTAGGGAACAACCATGAAGGTCGAAAAGAAACAATAAAGCCTCATGGACTGCATGAGGTATATGAAAAATAAATAAACACGCATACCTTGATTGGTTATCCTGCTTTTGAGAATCTTCCCATATGCTTCCTTGCATGGCTCGAGTGACTTTCACCCAATGCAATGGCTTCAATGAAGTTCTTTTTGGAACGTTACTAGCCCCAACAGAGCCTCGACCTGTTCCATTCACTGTCAAAGTTTTTCCCTTCCAAACAGAAGGAAGTGGCGGTGGTAGCACATTGGAGGCAGTAGGAGCCTTGGGAGCATTCGGTGGTGGAGGGGGAACACGACCTGGTGGTGCAGGAGCAGTAGGAACCTTGGGATCTATTGGCGGTGGAGGAGCAGTTGGAGCTTTGGGAGCTATTGGTGGTGGAGGAGCAATTGGAACTTTGGGAGCTATTGGCAGTGGAGGAGCACTAGGAACATTGGGAGGTATTGGCGGTGGAGGAGGAACATGCCCTAGGGAAGGAGAAGCATTAGGAACTTTAGAAGGTATTGGCGGTGGAGGAGGAACACGAGATGGCGGTGGAGTAGTAGGAACCTTTGAAGCAATTGGAGGTGGAGGAGGAACACGGCCTGGTGGTGGAGGAGCTGTAGGAACCTTCAGAGCTAATGTGGGGGAACATGGGACAATACCAGTTAGTGTAGTAGACCCTAAAAAGGGTGGAGGTGGAGCTGGAGCTGGAGCTGTTAGTGTGACAACCAAGGAGGCTGGATGTGGTGGTGGGGGTGGTGGTGGAGGCTGGGTGTGGTGGTGGGGGTGGTGGTGGTGGCAGAGACTGTAAAGGCACTCTTGAGGATGAGTGACTATGTATAGAGGGAATATGACACACTGATGAGGTTAAAAGAAGGTTGTTAGATTGACCGGTAAGGATGGGCAGAGGAGGTGGTGGTGGAGGACCTTTACTAAAGTTAGGAACTAGAGGATAGATAGGTGGATTGATTCCTAGAAGATCTGGTTCTGCCTTGTCATCATCCGAGGTTTGAGGAGCTAGTGGGACAAACAGGGGTGATGGTGGTGGTGGTGGAGGCGGAGGTGGAGGTGGAGGTGGAGGTGGAGATTGTGGAGTTAACAAGGGTGGTTGAACATTTGTAGAACTATTGCAAATTGATGGCTCTAGCAAGGGTTCCTTAGAATGACCAAAAGTGTGTGGCAAAGGAGGTGGTGCCGGTGGACTTTTGCTTCTTGTTGGAAGCTTGACTTGAGAATTTCTACTAGGAAGACCATATAATGGAAGTGGTGGTGGTGGTGGAGGTGGAGGGGGAGGCAAAGGTGGGATTGATGGTGCTTTAGATTCTACATTATCATTAAAGGGGGAAGCATTGAGTGGGGTTGTTACCAAAGTCGCACTCATGGAAGGCAACCATGGAGACATCTGTGGAGCTGGTGGTGGTGGTGGTGGTGGTGGCAATTGAGGTGGAGGTAGAGGTGGCCTTGATGAGACATGATCCATCACAAGTAGCTGTGGATAAGTTTGCTGATCAATTTCCTTGGCTGAAACCTGAAGGTTAACTTGTTCTGAAGTCTCTAGGGAAAAATCTACAAAATTTCCCTGACCACTTTCAATAGAAATAGGAACTGCATCAATAGCATCCAGTACTGGTGATTGTGTTTGATCTGACCAAGGCTTGTAAATTGTATCTAGTGCTTCATCAGAACTATCAGTAGCACTATATGTATTGCTTTCTTCCTCAGAATCAAGAGAAGATGCATATGAACTTCCTCTGTTGTGAAATCTTGACAATTCTTTTGCATCATTCAAGACAGAAAGTCGTTTCAGTAACCATAAAGCAGCATCGTCATTATTATCAATCCACTCAACCCCACTAAAAAGTTCTTGAACTCTTGAAAAAGCTTCAATAGGCAAACCACCTTTCTCCTCGCCATTTAAGATGGTAGTAGGTGCTCTAGATGGGGAGATACTTTCAACATCCCCAAACAAAACCTGATTAAGAAATCCATAGTTAGATGAGTAGAAAAAATTGAAAAGCAGTTCTTTCATATATCAAATATCATCCAGATTCTAGCATTTGGATCATAGAAAATGAATTAAGGCTTAGTTTAGTTCTTCTGACAACCCTTCGGCTCACTCTTCTTCATATCCCTTTCCTTCTCAATGTAAAATGTTGACTGATAACTGGAAACTGGAGCTTCTGTTCTTCCCAACCCCCAAACTGGGCCTAATTCATGGTGCTTTCTGTCAGTAGCTAAGAGGAAATAAATGCAAAAGGCTAAAACGCAGTTTCAATCACCTAGACCATGGCATTCTTCAGCTAGGTCACTAAAACTAATTTTTCCACTAGTTCTTAATTAGCCTGCATGTTCCTTTGCATACAAAATCAAATGGAGAGCCCCAGGCCCTGCCTTTCCCCCTTCTTATTAGCAGCCAAGTACATTCAGAAAAAAGGCACCAACACAACATTAATCCAAGCAAGTACAGTTATGCATCAAATACTGACTACCTCTGCACAGAATCCCTTTGGGTAACGCTCCTTTGAGTCCCAAAGAATATCCAAATTTTCTGAGTTCAACATTAAAATATTGGATCTTATAAACGCAGTATTGAACATGACACGGAACATCATGACTTCCCTTTCTGGATCCAAATCCAAATGGACAACCTCCAATACAACATCCCCTTGCACCAAACACTGTATGTCAATTTTAATCACATCACTTTCCGCCTGCAAGAAAGAATCATGATGCATTGACACCAATTTATGCAACAAAAGTTATATCGATGAAATGTTTCAATTAAAATTGCACCTGCCGATAATACCGAATGGACTTCCTCTTCTTACACATGGAAAATAGCATCTCGGTTGATAACCCATCCTTTCTCTCAAGACTCTTACCGAAAATTCTTACAACAGGCCTGCAACCGTTTTGAAGATCAAAACTGGGAATGGCTCGAAGAATGATACAATCCAAAGAAAGTGCTCGCTCAGGAGGTGGCCACTCTGGAGCTATATTCCTTCTTGAGACATACTGAAGATAACGCAGCTGAGAAGGGAATGGATTTAAAGGTGACAAAAGCCGTAAAAAACCTTTTGGAGCCTCTCGATGAACAAGCTCAAGAGTCCTTCGTTCACCACTGTGTAATTTCCTGAAAATCAAGAAACTAGCTAACAGAAATGCCAAAAGAGGCCAGCCCCCTCTCTCGCAATGTAAAAGAATGATATTCTGCTGGTTCCTTCGAGAAAGCCAATTATCACAAACATGAAGAAAGTGCTGGATCAAAGATAACGGAAGCAAAGGACAACCCTCATACTGCCGAGGAAAATCCAGAACAGTTACATCATACTTGCATAATATCTCTGCAAACAGACTCCGTTTCTCACCCTCACGAAAATTGAAAGCGAGAAACGATGACTCTGGAAATTCTTCATGTAACTCATTAACAATTTCATGTAGATATATCTGGTACATCTCAACAGGCAGGACTTCAGTGGAAAAACACGAATCAAAAACTGCAAAGATTGCACTACATTAAATGATGGCTACTTAAAGTGAAAATTTTCAAACGGTAACCCTAAAGACAAATACAGAAACTTGAGATTTGGGAGTGAATGCCATTACCATACACTCTCTCCACAAATTCAAGCAAGCCATCAGGTGGTCTCCTGTAAAATAACCTCCTGAGAAGGGTCATTTCTGCACTGCCAATTCACTATACCAGAAATCCTGAACAAGAAAAGAACAATTAGGCCTCTGACTTCTTCTCTTCAGCAATCATACAATGTTCAATAAAAATTAATAAATATGAAAAAAAAATTGGTTGAAAAATAACAAGAACAGGGAGCATTTTGTGGTGCCCAAAACCCAAGTGGGAGGCCTTAAGGAAAATGAAGTTTGAAATCCCGATTACATAAGGGATTGATGGGAACTATTCTCGAGAAACGGAAACCAAGTGAACTGAGTACTTACAATTTACGATTCACACCTCGAAGCAAACAAGAACCAGAGACATGGCAGGTTTTGCTGGTCTTTAGTTCGTAAGCTGAAATACCGCCACAGCAGATATGAAAGAGAGAGCGGGCCGAGGGTGAGGGGGACTGCAAACGATTTGCGGTGAGAAAGAAAATTCAAAAAAAATAGTTATGGATTGCCGAACTGGGCTTCAAAACTGTGATATTGCACGAAAAGGTCTTAAATCCTTCCAAGTTAACACTTCAGTCATGAAACTACTCAAATTTCCAGTTTAGTTGTAAATATTATGGAAATCATATTCATACAAACTCACACTTTCGTCCTAGATCATAAATAACGATTTTATTTTTTATGATCAATTTCCTCGTTATGAAATTTCTAAGATTGGGTAACATAGATTGCTACATAAAAGAGAGGCACAACAAGAAACATTTTAGGAGTTATCGTGTACTCTATGGGTTTATCTTACTGAGAGGGGTTTGTTGATCACATCGAATGTTGTTGCTTAGTGAAGCAAAAGATGGAGAGGAAATCAATTAACATGCCTCATAGTTAAGACATAACTCAAGGTAAAAACTTGTAATAGTTACAATTTAAGAGTACAGCTAAAAATTAGAAATAAAAATATGTTGTATTGTATCATGTCACATATCTAAAAATTCAGAAATTAAGTATAACATTTATGGTATATACCAATATATGTCATGAACACATCCTACTAACGTTGCATGTACGTATCATAATATGTATAAAACCTAAAATTAAAATATTTTCAAAAATATTTAGCATGTATTATATCGTATGTACCACTTCACATGTACCACATTTCAGGACTTTCCTTCAATACACCCCCGAGGAAAAGGGGTACCGGTGCCGTCGCTTTCCTTTGTCCCCAAACTTTTTTGAAAGTTGCAAAAAATGACTATTTCTTTAAAAACGTTCAGTTTTTCTCTAGATAAAGTTTGAACATGGTACGGGACATTGTTACTCAACCAGACCCTCTTTCACTAGGTGAAGCTACTCAAAAGAGGGCACGAGACAGTTTCCAGCCAATATACCATGGGATTAATTAATTGATTAATAGAACTTGGCTCTGATACCAATTTTACCCAGGTTTTACCAATTAAGTAGTATGAATATGATTAACGAGATTAAGACAAAGATTAACAAAACAATATTATGAACAAGCATTAAGAACAAAAAGAACATACTGGAAATTCATCAAATATTTCTGAAATTCATACTTATAGAGAACCGGTGAATACCAGTTTAGCACACAACTACAAGCTTATTAAGGCAAACCAAAGATCCAAGGTTTACCAGAGTTCACGAGCACACTTAGACTATAATTTTACAGTAAGAATGTTCAACACATGAACGGAGGAAGAGAGAGAGAGCGAGAGCTAGAGCTTAAGGAGCTAGAAAATTGGAAATTTTCAAATGCCTTAACAAAGGAATGAGGCACCCTTATATAGGTAAGAGTCTGGAGCCTTTAGAGATAAGGCTAGCTAGCACTATCCAATTCGAAGACGAGAGAATCTGGGGGCCACCTTTAGTGCCATTATTTCTAAAAGTGGGAGACAACATCATTCTTGACAGTTGGAATTCTTTCTATTTTGTGGTCTTCTGCCGGCAATTACTTCTTCGGCTCTTCAGTCTTGGGCTTGGCTGTTGAAAATTTTGGGCCTTGTTAGGCCATCTTGGTTGATAAGACTTTTGGGCCTTGTCTTCAAGTTAATTGTTGTTGGGCCAACCGTAAAATTCTTTCTTTCATAACTTCTGGCGAAATTGGGCTTTCTTTAAATTGTCCTCCATGATAAAATTGATTTAACATCTTATCGAGGATATCTTTTTTTTTTTCCTTAATAATATCAATTTTATCAAATGTTATATTTTCTGGTAAATATTGATTGAGGACACATTTATCCCACCATTTTACTTTCCAAATTCTTTTTAGACAATGAGTGTAATGTGCCTCATAGTCTGCTGGTTGCTTTCTATAATTCCATTGTAAGATCCAGGGAATGTGGTTCATGACCACAAAATAGAAATATGGAAATGGAACTGCTTCTCCTTGTTTAATGAATTGTTCTTGAAATTCATAGAATCCTTCGAATGATGGTTTTATTTGTTCTAAGAAGGAATCTCGAAAAATTCCTTTGCCTTCGTACCAATTTTGGAACCAGTTTGGAAACTTCTTTTGCCTAGTCTTGAATAAAATCATCCAAGAATGCTGCTGGTCTCAATTCTGGATATGGAACACTTCATTCCAAGCAATTTGGCAGTCCCAATAAGAGTATAGGGTGTTCTCATACTTTCCTCTGGTTAAAATTTTTCTTCGTCCAGAAGGGACTCCCCATTCTTCGAAAGTCTAGACTTTCAAGATTTTGAACGAGGAAATTCCTAGTTCAGTTATAAATTTTTCTTTGGTCTTTCCATTATTATCTTTAAAAGAGACTTTAGTCCGTCTGGGTTTATGTTCTATTTCTACGGACCCAGATTCTTGGAGTATTAACTCAAAAAATTGGACTTTCTTGAGTGGCTGAAATTGCCACTGAAGATTTTGATGTTCTGGCCAATATTTTTCGGCAAGTTCAATTTCTGCGAGGCTTTCAAAATCCGTATCTTCTGGAGAAATGAGACATTTCTTTTCAATTTCTTAGAATACAGTCGGTATTCCCAAACTGAATAAAGATACTCCTTGAGGCTTTAATGGCCTTGAGATTGTATTCTGGGGATTCTTTTCCACAGTCCAATGTTTCTGGGGATTAGATTGTTTAATCCAATTTTTTTTCTTAGAGGATTCTCCCTCTAATTTTATCTTTTTATAAGATAGTTCTTGGAGAAACTTATCTATTACCACTTCAACAAATGGAAAAATTACAGTATAAAGGTATAATGCTTATAAACCATTATATAGCATAATTTTCACCATAGTGAATGAAATGTGAGGGGTAAAGTGAATAATCTACACCTTCTTAAAAGATTACAACAGTTACTTGGTACTAAAGGAAGCCCTAAAGGATTGCTTGTTTTACAAGTGATCTATGGATCTTATTGCAAGATTTCAAGACTTGGGTACTCAATTGTACAACTCTAAAAGAGATATTTGGAAGGATTTGAATCGTATGGAAGCAATTTTTGGAGGCTGAATTCCATAAAGGAAAGAAAAGCCATTATTCAAGAACCTAGGACAATTAGGTGTACAATTGTTTACAAAAATAACTTAAGGATGAGATGATTTTTGACAAGAGTCAAAGATGGTCATTTTTAGCATTATCCCAGCCTTTTATCTCCAGGTTATAAGGTCAAAAAGTAGGCTAAAGATTAGCCAAAAAGTCTTTGCTTAAGATATACTTATAGTGACCTAAGTGAGAGTTAAGGTTAAATTAATCAAGTCAAGTAAAATATCTTGATTTCTTGCCATTTCCTGCCCATTTTTGTCCCCCACTAGGCACAACTTATTCCTTAGCTCCTCCATAAGCTTCCATAGCCACCATAGCTCAATCTCCCAAGAAATCACAAAGGAAGGCATTCAAATACAACAAGAAAGAGAAAAACCCTAATTTTCAAGATTTATTGTGTATCTCTTGAAGATTTCAGCCTTCACAGCTTAGGTAAGGGTTTTATCTTCACGTTTAATAGTTTTTTACTATCTTAAGATGATGATCAAGTATCCATGAAGCTATGACCATGCTTGGAAAAGAGCAAAAAGCTCAAGGAACCAAGTATAAGTTAAGGGGGAGTGCATGAACAAGGTTCCAGCCTTACTGTTTTTCATGCACTAAGATGGCAGTGTTTACAGGGGTTTCTAGAGCCCAAGTTAGTACTAGCTAAGACCAATTAGCCTCCTAAGACCAAGCATTAACTTGAGGAGGGCAGCCAGAGTGATTACATATTGTTTATTTGATTATTTATGGACTAACCCTAATGATGTATTGCTGCCAGTATTGCATTTGATTGTATTCTCTTTATGCATTTGGATGGCTATATTTTTTATATGTGCTTTGTTTTTGTGTCTTTCTGTCTTTAGATTTCAGGTATGTTGTTGGGAATTCAAGTTTCTAATGATAAGCCCTTACTAAGTTTTTTCAAAGAGACTTACCCCATTTCTGTCCATTTCAAGAACACTTGAAAGAGAGCATTCAAAAGAATAGCTTTCGTGTGAATTTCTCTGTGAAATTTCAGGTATATTAACTCCCATATGTTTAGTTGTAAGTTGAAAAGTTTCATAATTTTTGGAGTACATTAGCTATTTTTAGTAATGGTACTTTCTGCCTTACGCAGCAGCTGGTCCTTACAAGTTTTTGGAGTGCTTAGTGCTTTTGAAGTTCTCCAAGAATCTTAGTGTACGTATTAACTAAGTTATTATCATGTATGTGGTGCATCAATGCATGTAAATGATCTGGGCATGTTGTATGCGTAGTGTGAGAAAGATATATGAATCAATGGAGTGTGGTTTGAAGTATGTATACTATGCTGTACATATGGTGTTTATGGGCTGTTTGATGGTATTTTTATGAATGATGGTTAGAAGGACTCTAAATTCAGGGGAATAGTTTTCCCATGTGTGTAAAACATATATGGACACTACCAAGTGGGTTTTGCACCTGGAAATGAAGTGTATGAATATTATAAAATTTTGTATGGGCATAATGGTCAATAGTAGCTAAAATTTGGTACCCTGTACTCCAGCTGCCCTAACTTTCTGTACATAAAGAATTTGGCTATGAAATTTTGACCACACTTAGAAAACGTCAAGAGGAATAACTTAGCTTTTGAATCACTAGATTTTGTGCCCTGTAGCCAGAGTTATGGGCTGTCAAAATTGGCTGATTTTGCTGAGCACTGTTCATATGGTCATTTTTACCCGGTTAAGTGTAAGATCCATAATTGTAAACTTAGATGGATTTAATGTCTCAAACCAGTTTCCCTATGAAGGTTTAAGGGTATTAATAAAACCTTTAGGGCATAGAAGAACATGGGTAGAATTTGAGTTGGACACGGTGTGAAAGTTTGAAAAAAAAAAGATGAGCACCAATGCCATTTATGTGTGCATATGATTGCACATGCACTTGGGGATTTTACTCAAATTTTATATTGGCCAGGAATAAAGAATTTCATTGTCATCATCACTTCTAGATGAAATTGTATGTGAATATATATGTGATGGTTAGACCAATATACACATGTTTGCATAATGACCAAGAGGGTCACTTGGGTAAATATAGTGCACATGTTCTGCTTGGCCTACAGGACAGACTACCTGAGGCTTGAGCTCACTAAAATTGATCACTGTATTTAAATACTCAAAGTGGTAACATTATCAGTTTTCTCAGGTATTTATAGTAGATAATGATGTTGGGCCAAGAGAGCCTTGGTCATTTCCAGGTCCATTTGGTGGTAGGCTTCTACTTCCATATCTTCTTGTTATGTTTCTGGATGGAGAATTGATTTGTTTTTCTAGTTGTTGGGGTTCAATGCCATCTCTCCCCTGCAAAAACTCTCTAGTCAATAAATCAGACAGAGAATTTGTATCTCCAACAATATAGTCAATATCAAAATCAAAAGCAGATAAAATGACTTGCCATCTAGCAAAAAATTTGTCTAGAAGCTAGATTTCTTACATCCTTAAATAAAACATCCTTGGCGGCTCTACAATCCATTGGCACTAAAAACTTCTTATTAAGGAGATCTTCCTCAAATTTAGTAACATAGAGAACAATTGCCAAAATTTCTTTCTTAATAGTGGCGTAGTTTCTTTGTGTCTGGTTCCAAATACCAAAAGTAAATCGGACCAAAATATTCTTTATTATTTATTCTTTGTTTTAATATTCCTCCATATCCTATGTCACTAGTATTTGTTTCTACAATTTTAAGGGCTTCAAGATAAGGAATATTAATACAAGAAATTTCTTTTACTCTTCTTTTCACTATTTGAATAGCTTTGGTTTGTTCTTGTCCCCATTCAGGAGGATTTTTCTTAAGTAGGTTAAACAAAGGTTTACAATCTTTGGCCAAATCTTTATAAAAATCCGCAACATAATTTAGACTTCCCAAAAACCTTTGTAATTGTTTCTTGTCCTTAATTTCATCAGAAAATTTATTAGCAAAAGATATTGATCTACCAATTGGTTTTATTGTTCCTCTGAAAATGACATGGCCCAAAAATCTGATTTTTGTTTGGAACAATTCAATTTTCTTTGCTGATATTACTAATCCTGCTCTTTTTACTATTTTCTTGAATTCTTGTAAGTGCTTCCAATATTGATCAATTGATTGAGAAAACACAAGCACGTCATCAATATAGACAATAAAGAAAGAATTATAAGGATTAAAAATTTCATTCATAATTCTTTAGAATTCTGACAGGGCATTCTTCAGGCCAAAAGGCATGACATTCCATTCGTAATGTCCAAAAGAGACATTTAATTTTGTTTTATATTTATCTTCTTTAGCGATTTGTATTTGCCAGTATCCTAACTGCATGTCAAACTTTGAAACAATTGCTGAGTTGTGGAGCCTAGACAATAAATCTTTTTTGTTAGGTATAAGATACCTAATCCATCTAAGTGTTTTATTAAGAGGTTTATAATTAATGACTAATCTTGGAACACCTCTTTTAATTTCTGAATTCTTATTTACATAAAAGGCTGAGCAACTCCAAGGTGAGGAACTATTCTTAATTAATTTCTTGTCTATGAGCTCTTGGATTTCTTTTCTACAATGGGTCATAAGTTCCTTATTCATTTGAATTGCCCTACATCTTGTCGAGATACTTCTTTCATTGAAGTCTGGCTCGTATGGAAGATTAACAATATGTTTTTTCCTTTCCTAAAAAGCATTTGGTATTTCTGAGCAAACACTTTTTGCAAGATTAATCTTAAAACTTTTTATTTTTTGTTTCAGTTCTTTGGTTTTCTAATTTTTCTTCGATACTCTTATGTTTGACGTCATCCTACAAGCACATTAAAACATTCTGCTTCCTTTCTAAATCTATACTTAATTCTTTAAGCAAGGATCTTCTAGGTGGTTTTGTGAATTCAAAAGTAATCTTCTTTCCAAATTTTCTTGGTAAAAATTCCATTTATATTAACTTTAAATGGCATGATAGTTGCAAGGAATAAAGTTCCTAGGATTATTTCTTAGTTCATATTAAGAACAGTAAAATGTTGCCTAATACAGATATCATCATTACAAACATCAACATTTGTTAGCTTAAATCTGATTGGCATAGTTTCCTTGTTGGTGGCATTGATAGATCCGAAAGATTTGTCTAGATATTGGTGTGAAACAATACCTTCTTTGATACAATTTTTGTCTGCTCCTGAGTCAATTAAAACTATTGCAATTATTTTAAACTCATTTTCTATTAATAACGTCATTTTGCTAATAAATCTTTGATTTGGAACAGAATAAACTTCATTAATTTGTAATGGTTTTTTTTCTATTTCAAAATCCTCTCAACTGTCTTTCTCTTGGCTAGTTTCTGGGATATTTTTTTCTTTTTGTTTTGCTTTAAAGTCAAATTCTTCAAGATCTTCCATAATAAGTTCATCTTCTGGGAGATCCTTTAAGTATCCTTCAAGATTTTGAAGTTCTAAAATCTCAATTCTGTTCTTGAGAGATTTTATTTCAGTTTTAACTTCAGAGATTTCTCCTCTTAATTCAGCTATTGTAGGTTTTTTGTGGATCTTCTGAGCTTCTTCAACCCTTTTTAAAATTTCATTCAAGTTGTAAACAGGCGATTTTGTTATTTCTTTAATGTCTATTTTCTTTTTGAAATTTCTTCTATTCCGACCTTGACTTTCTTGGTTGTTTGCTTTCTCAGAATGTTTTAAAAGGATTTCTCTTCTTAATTCTGGATCATTTATTTGTTTAGCCAATTCTAAAATTCTTTCATTTTCCTCTATGAGGACATTTACCTGAAGGGTGTTTATTTGGAGGTTGCTAATAGTATTTTGTAATTGGCATGTTCCACATTCACAGTTTGATCCATAGCTTTCTGATTCTTCGGTGCTATCTGAAAGACCAACTTCATTAATTTCCTCTGAGCTTTCTTCTGAGGATTCTCCTTCCTCTTCTTCAGGCTCACTATCACTATTTAATAATATTTGCATTAAACTCTTTTTTAAACCTTCATCTATTTCTAAGGAGCTTATTTTTTTGTTTGGTTTTACATTTATTGGTGAAGTGTCCTGGCTTTCCACATTTCCAACAAACCTTTTCTCCTTTGTTGAGCTTTCTTCTTTTAAATCTTTTAGAGGATTTGAGCCTTTCTTCTATTTTTTGTTTTTTTCTTCTCCTGTATTTCTTATAGGGTTTATATTTTTTCTTTTGTTTTTTGGGTTCTTGGCCCGAATAGGGCTTTTAGACATCATATCCAAAGTGAGCGCAAAATTGGCCCATTTCTTTTCGGCCTACTAATCTTTCCCGTGTTATATGTTTTTGCCATTTCATTTAATGGGATAGTTTTAATCTCACTTCCTTGACCCCAGCCATGATTTGACCATAGGTGTAATTTTCTAAATTTAATTGTCCTTGTCCTTTCCCTTTTATATGATCCATTACTAATTGTCCAAAATGTTTGGGTAGTCCTTGAATAAATTTTTCTTTCCAAATTAAGGACCTGTAATCTTCTCGTTCATAGGCTCTTGTGAGGAAAATGTCTTTGTACCATTCTAGTTCTGAAAGAGTTCTGCATCTTAAATTTAAAAGTGATTCACTATTCCTACTTTCTTTGCTAGATGTATCACCAATAAAGTGTGAATAGATTATGCAAAGAGGTATTAACGACATCTGGCTCACTAGTTTGGATTAATTAATTTCCATGTTGAATTGTGAAGATTTTTCTAGTATTTTTTATTTCTTGTCTACCTTGTTCTGTCAGACACTTGTCCCACCAATTCTTTAACTAACCTGTGAAGCTAGTTAATATCATTTTAGCAATTTTTGGGTCAAAATTATCTACTCCTTTTTTAGCTGCTACTCCAAACATAATCATGTTTTGGATAGTATTAATTATTTGATATTTTGATAAACCATCAATATTCCATTCTTTGATTGAATCACCCTTATACTCTGCGAAGTATGGGCCATATTCATTGTCTAAGCGTATGTCTACAATTTCATGTTTGGAAGGGTTTTCTTTTGAATGGTCCCCCTCTCCCCCCTTGAGAAGTAATGCGATTTAGTTCCAAAGGATCAGGTTCAGGATGATAGGAGTCAACTAATTCTTGGATGTTGGGAGTTTCTTCAATTGTATTGATCTGGAGTCCTTTTTGTTTTTTCTCTGATGGATCTTCTTTAAGCGTAAGCTTAGCAATTTGGTTAGCCAGATCTGTAATTCTATCATTGGGTTTTAATTTGAATTTTGACAGTTTTTTAGGAAAACTGATTGGAGATTTGGAGGTTCCTAGTAAAAGTTCTGTTTTAAAAATAGAAGATTTTGTTAAGCCAAAATTTTGTTTATCCATGGAGTTTTCTATCTTATTCACTTGTTTTCTTATTGATTACAAATAGAGATTAGTATAATTATTTTGTTCAATCACATTTTGGAGATCCTTTGTATTTACCGATCTTTTACCTATCTCTAAAGCTTCTGCTTCTAGTGTTTTAAAAGGTACGGCCGCTATCTTTGAGTCTTTTCCGAGGATTAATGCCCTGTCTGGAGAATATGGTGCTGTGACCTCTTTACCTTCTTTGGTCTTGTATGTTAACCAGGTTTATTCTAAGATGTCAATTGTTACCTCGTCATCTAATACGAGAGTGGGAATAAACCATTTAAAGAATTTTAAATTTCTTTTATTTTTCATAATTCTTTTAATTTCTTTCCTTTCATCCAGATTATAAGCATTAAAAAACCATTTTCTTTTTATCCTATTTTCTTCTGACCGATAATCCTTATTAAGACTTTGGGGATCAAACTTAAAGAGTTCTGTTAAAATATTTAATTGAAAATCTGAGAAACTAGGTTCTAGGGATCCTATGGAGGCCGATTTAACTTCTTCTTGAGTATTCTTCTTTAAAATAATGGGATCCATTTTATAAATCGGGTGTGAAATTTGCTCTGATGATTCTTGAATTCCTCTAACAAATTTCTCATGATCAGATTCTAAAATTTGTGAAAACGATACTTTTGATGAAGAGGGTTTATATGAAATTCTTGAAGGCAATTTTCTGGGTTCTAATTCTAAAAAATCAATTTTAGTAACTTTGTCTTTACTAAAACGAATTTCAACTTCTCCATTTTCATATTCTATTCTTCTTTCCAATTCTTGTGGTTTTACTGTCTTAATGGGTTTTTCATTTTGGAGAATCCATTTTTCTGTAAGTTTTACTTCTTTCCATTTGATTGGTCTATGAACCACCACATTACTTTTCTCAGTATTTGCTTTTAAGAGCAGAATTTCTCCATGGGTGTCAAATTTCAAAGCTTTTGGTTCAATCTGAGTTGTCATTACCTTATAGTAAATTCTATTGACTAGTTGCAAGATTCTGAGATTCTTCAAGCATGTCAAAATTGGAATTCATGATGTTCGCGGTTAAGGTTTTCATTATATGTGGATCTTTTAAAGACACAGTAAAATTTGGGTGACAATTGAAATAGATTGGTCTATCACACAAACTTGATTCAACAATAGCTAAAAGAGAATCAGAAAATTTGTTATGTCTTTGATCTCTTAGAGCAATTATTACAAAAGTGTTTAGGCCATTTTTTGTTAAAGGTTTTAACATAATTTGGACTAGGCCAAAATGTAAGTAATTGTAGTGATTTTCTAGATGATCTTTAATCATATATTTTGAAAATAACTCAAACTTGTGGTCTTCTTCCATGATTGGAACGGTTCTTTCTACGGTTTTTATAGCATATGTCATTCTGAAGTCAAACGTGCCTTTATGGTAGACTTCCCATTTGTCCATCTTTGGAATGTTCCAATTATGCAGACTTTTTTCAACATCTCTGATGAGTATGTTCTTTGAATTTTTGACCCTTCTATTTCCTAAGGTTTCTTCTCCTTCTTCTTTCTTTGAAGAGGACTTAGCCAAACTTCTAAAGTTTTTTTCCATTAGTGAAGATTAATTAGTGCTAAAATCTTTACTAGCTATTTGTCAACGTTTTACATAAACTTACTGCCCTTTTTACTCAATAGCGGGTCTTACAGTTACTACGCGACTTGGGTGATAGACCTAGAAAGGTTTTAACAAGAATTTTTCTTTTACTAAGGGAAAAAAGATCTAGGAGTTAAGCAAGTTCTTTAAAGGAATAAGGCAGAGAATAAACTTTAAGGACTAGAATGTCAAAAACCGAAGAGTTTTGGAGTAAAACCGGGTTTGACCAAAAATCATTGATCTTTTGATCCAACGGTAGAAAAAAGGTGGGTATTAGTACCGGGTGGGTATTCTAGTTTACTCCCCGCATTTCATATGTACCATTCCATATCTACCAAACACAAAAGTGGTGACATGCACCATTCCCAAACACGTTGTTCCATCATAATGGTAGGAGCCGGATAGGACTTGCCAGTTCCACCGAAAATCGTTGTCTTTGACAGTTCGGCTATCAATTTATTAGATATTTGGTTAAAACTGTTCAAAACCACCTAAAACCATTCAAACCAATGAGCCACGAATTAAACTGATTTTCTTTAAGATGGTGAATAACAGTCATACTTCTTCTTTAGGATTGTGGGTGAACCAGTAGTTCAACCGGTTGCTTACGAACTGGAGGCTTCCCCGGTCCCCATTAGCAGTGCTTCGTTCTCACCAAAGCAAGTGCAGGAAGGTGGTTAGCTCAGAAGACGGGGATGCTAGACCGTTGCAGCAGACCGGTGAGAAGACGCCTGAAGTTGTGACAACCGTGGAAGCCTCCCATCCGGACTTGCCCTCCGCAGCTGGTCGCCGGACAGAATCTCCAGAGGAAGCAGCTTTCACTATTGGGAATCGAGCTAACGTTGCTGCCACTGCCCCTGTCAACCGCTACCAGGATAGTGTTAGTGAAATAGAATATGGGGTTATGCTTCGAAACCCCCACCCCGAACGGTTGTAAGCCCTTTCCTTGCTGTTGAAGGTGCGCATGAGATTTACAGATGCGTGGCCTGAGTAGAAACCTTATTGTGGTTTGTAAGAATTTTGACTGAAGTCAGGTTGATGATGCCGATCATGTTATTCTAGAAACACTATTTCCATCTCAACCCATCTGTTTTGCCCAGAAGTGCTCTCGTGCACACAGAATTGGAAGTCATCGAAAAGCCAAAAACCAGCATCTACAAGCAAAAACTCTCCCAAGACAAACAGGGGAAGGATGCCGAACAGGAGAAATACTGATACGAACTTAAACAGCCAATATGACAGAACAGATCAGTTAGTAGGATCAATATCTTTCAAGGGATGTCTGCTTTCGCTCACATCTATGACAGATCAGGTGTAAATTAAGAATTACTTGAAACAAGTGAAATGGAAGCAATTCTCAAAATCCTATGGTCCTGCACAACCAAAATAACAGAAATAGCATGACTAGGAAACAAATTTTTGAATGAGGCAATACATAGAGTAGTCCACAATCGAACTACACATATATCACTTAGGGGCCAACAATAGTTAGGAGTAAAGAGAAAGCAGCTGATCCTGGCACGATGCTCTCCCATCTCAAATTTTCTGCAAAATGAAAATGAGAAACAACCTCAAATATCATTCCTGACATCCGAGCTTACAGGATACAAGCAGCCACTATACATGTACAAAGACAAACGGAAGCAGCATATGCTGAACGAGGGCATGTCTAAGAATGTACAGTATCAGCTGAGAGAAATAAATCCATAACACAAGCTGGTCAGAACAGCAGCAAAACTATTATGAACTTGTGTTTCACCACAGACTCAATTTGCCATGACATACTCTCATGTGACTGTGACATGTAACAAATCTAAGCCAGAAAATTTGTTGGATCCCTACCATACCCCACAGTGTATCGCATCTAAGGAATAATATTTAACATGCAAAGTAACAGATGTAGAACTCTTTATCCAAACGGGAAGTCCTTAATATAAGGCCAGTGGGGTGGTTTGCTCTATTATTGTCTCTGCATGGCACCACAGATTCAAAAGCTAATCATGGAGCTCCCTTCTATCTTTCCATTTTCTAAATGATATCTCCATACGAATCCCATTAGGTAGTCCTAATGCGTAGACAGTTCGAGAAAAGGAACAAACAAAATTCTGTAAGTGGAAATAAACAACATTAATCGGTAGAACTTAAACGTATTCTTGCAAGTAAGGCCAAGTTGTATCTGACATCCAGACTCCACTATTTTTAGCAGGGAACACATTTCTGGTGTGGAATTTAAGTCCCAACAGATATATGGTCCTCTTGCTTCTACTTCCAAGAGGAAACAAACTATAACTAATATGATTATCATATGAGGTTTCTCTCGCAAAAAGGGAGTCTTCAGCCCCATCTCATCATCATACATCGTCATACTACACCTTAATTCCAACTACATTACTATTGGTGGCCTGTAGTTCATCCTGTCAATTAACTGATAAAAGTTAATTAACACTACAAGTTCATGCAAAAAAGCAAATCCTTCAGCCCCATTTACATAATCATATAGCATAGCATTGCAATTTAGACCCTTAATTCTTAAAAAGCTGAACTAGCACCACTCAAATTGGTAATGTGGGAAATCACAAAAGAAATCAAGGACAAGTTTTAAAGAGAGTTGCTAAATTAGCTTTTCTGGTAGTTTCTACATATGCTCTACCAACAAAACAAGAAACTCCAAGAGCTTTTGTTTTAGGCAAAGGAGCCAAGCTCAGGTGTCCTTTTTGGACATCAGGCAACAATAGATGAGCTCAACTCACCTGATCTCCGGACAAAGCAACATAAATATAGTCATTTATCAGCATCTAGCATTGAAGTTCTCAAACCCCTTATTAATCCCACCTCAGAACTAAGATCAGCAGATCAGCCATAAAATTTCCCGAAAGTAGCTGCCAAGTGATCACTGCCCCACAACAAAATCACAATCATGTGACAGGGACGCAGAAATAAATACACATACAGGACTTATTCCGAGGTAGAATCAACAAGCGAATCCACAATCACAGCACGCTATCAGGAAAACCCACTTCATAAATTTCATCAAATCACATCAGTTCTGGCCACACAAAAGCGGATACTTCTCTTAATTTTTTTCTCCCTTTTTCAAACAATTACCTCAAGCAAAGCAACATCCAAGGTCGTCCTAAATCACCACCATCCATAGACCACCCTGGTGTACCTCTCCTTGAGCCACCTGAAGCTCTTCGTGAAGGTGCCCTTGACTTTTCCCTCAACGCTGTACATTTTGTAGCTGGCGACCCTCTTCTTCCTCTGGAACTCCGGGTCCGTCAGGCCCCAAGGTTTGGACGAAGACCTGGAAGTTTTCGATTTCTTCAAGCTGAAATCATTGTGGACATAGCTGTTGGCCATCTGGGTCTGGGAGTAGGAGGTGCTGTAGCTCCTTAGATCGTAGGAAGGAGGAGGGCCACGGTAAGGCTCCATCTGCATCGCCCCAGGTCCATACGATCGTGATCTGCCGAAGTCCTCCATGGATGAACTCTCACCTAGCACAGGGAGAGAGGGGGGGGAGAGAGAGATTCCTGAGGTGGTGGACTGGCTAGCTTGCCTGCTGGTTTTAGTTTGAGTTGTGTTTTGAACTTGATCGTTGAATAACGAATCAAGAAATAAGAATAATGATTTTCTGGAGAGTGGGGTCCAATGGAGAATATTTGGTGGGCAGCTGGAAAAAACAAATTGGTTTTCTCCTTTTACTCTCACGGTTTGTGCCCTTAACCACGGTCATTTTAATTTTTTACAATCGTAGAATCATAAAAAGATGAAAATTTTTATAAGGTTATATTAAAAAAAAATTAATAAAATATAAAAATATAAAATCATCTAAATGTTTTTGAAATTTTATATTTGGTAACATCTTCATTTACTAATGGTCTAATTTATACCATAAAAAAGTGTGATGCCATATGCATATATATCATAGAAGTTGAAAATTGAAAAACTTTTGAAGATAATGGCTTTTTTTTGGAAATGGATAACATTGGGTGCTTACGTGACAATGACACATCAATTAGATTGCTTTTTTTAGGTTTAACCATTGCAGTTGGAAACACTCAGAATGACAGCGCCTCCAACTCGTGGCCGCCTCCCTAGCCTGTTTCCGTTGCTGCCGACGCTGCTCTACAGGCAGAAATCTTACGTTCCGTTTAGAGGTAGAATACAAATTTTCTTTTCATTTTCGAAAACATGTTTAATTGTTTCAAAATTAAATTAAAAAAAATTGTGTGTGAACTAAATTTGGGGACTAAATTGCCCATAAACAGAAAATAGGTTAATCGAGAATCCAATGGGTTCTTGAAATAACTCAGTGCTTCAATTGCAAGCTTAAAAGTTCTGAAAGGGCCTAAATGGCTTGAGAAGCCTTTAATTGAACAAGGAATAAAAATCTGTTGTTGGTAGTGGGAGTGCGTTAAGTGAAACTCGGGACAGAAGTTGGGGCAGAATTGCTCTCAGAGAAAGTCGACAGGAACTGAAACAGTGATTAGAACCCCACTCACTCTTGCATGCTATAGTTCAAGGTTGGATTGAATATCACCGGTTGCTCTGCTTTGTTCTTCAAGTAAAAGCTTCAAACTAAGCTCTAAACATCTCAAGAAACCATAGGAACTAGGAATCAAACAAGAACCTGGAGATTTCTTGGCGGATTGAAGTTGAAATCAACACTAACTTGAGCAAGAAGCAAGGAAATGCTCTCTGAATCTCTTGGGTCTGATTCACTAGGCTCAAAAAGGTTAATTGGTAAGGAAATGAAGGGAATTCTTGTGTTTCTTATTGATTAATGGTTATCATAGCCGGATTGGCTTTTGGTCAAAAGAATCTCCTAAATCCTTATGCAAGCACAAGAATCCTAGTTGCTGTAGGGACAATATTGTTCTTGGATGAACATAGCAATGTATCTATAGCTTGGCTCCCAAAAGGTTGAACCAAGTGTGAAATTGCTAATACAAGTATATGGAAAGGGACTTAGTGCCTCATGAGCATGTGTTTGGCTAAATATTATTTGTGAATTATGTCCCTTGAGTTCTCCAATTGTTTAATTGATAATGTGCATAAATTGATTACATTTACTTGTTGATTGTTTCTAGACTTCATTTACTATGCATTTCCTTGCTGAGTTTCGTATGAGACTCACTCCTTACCTTATAATGCAAAGAACCCTAATTAAGATAATTATGAGTTACTGTCTGTGTGTGTGTGTCTTTTATGGTGTACGTGTGCTAAAGTCAATACTAACTTAATAAGTATTGGACCTTATAGAGCCGTGCAAGCTTCTTGTAGCTCATACTAATCATTTGTGTTGGTTTTTAAGTGTTTTGTATACTTTCTATGGACTTAGGCAAAGGCACAAGAGTGTTGAGAGTTGGTTCTAGAAAACCGCCAAAGTATGCACTATTGGCTTAGCCAAGTTTATGTTTAATTATGGTGAAAAGCTTCCTAGCCTTGTGATTCCTGTTTCTGTGTTGTATAACTGATTTCTTAAGGGCAACTTATGGTTATGTATTAAAACTAGTTAATAGATATGTATGTGTTGAACTTCTAGTTTTATTAAGCAATTTTATTGCTTGTCCTAACTTATTTGGTTATATTTTGTTCTATGTGCCCTTTTTTCTGCTTCAAATATAGCCCACTAGGTCTCTTTTATGTTTAGAAAGGTATTTGAACACTAGAAAGCAGAAACACCTTCCTAACACAAGTTTTGGTCTTTAACCCCTTATGAAAGAAAAATTGCGTGTAAAACCTTAACCAAGTTTGTTCCTTAAAAAGTCATAAACTAATTGTTTTGTTATTTGAGTTTAGATAAAATTAATTTGCAAACTTGTTTTCCAAATTCCATTTGGTACTCTCTGGTTAGGTAAGGTAGGGTGTGATGATAAAAGTTTAGTTACTTGATTGAAAGTTAAAGGAAGATTTGAGCATTTTAATTTGATATATTTCTTGATTTATCTGCTTTTAAAGAAAAAGGAAAAAATTGCAAAATGCCCCTGCATCTTGTTCTTAAATCTTAATCACCCTAAACTTTTAAATCTAACACAAGGGCCCTTGTGTCCATTAGATTTGGTTCAAATTGCTCAGATGACTCAAAACCCCCGAATAAGGATGGCAGCGGGTTAAGTGAGATTTGCGACCCGCATATACCCGACCCATGGGTTGTGGATATTTGGTGAAAATTGCACTTGTCTATCCATAACATTTTGCCCCGTGAGTAGACCTACCACACTTGCAACCCGCCACAATTTTCTTTTGTTTGTTGATAACTTAATTGTAACTTGTCAAAATAATAGAATAAAATGAAACAAATAAATAAATCAAATGATCAAAGTGTAATTTAACAAATATATAGCCCTAAACCTTATATTTTTCTATCGTTTGTTCTTCTTTTTTACTTTTCTTCTTCATTTGCTTGTCTGTGTACAAAAAAAAAAAACTCATATTCTTCATTTGCTCGTTGTCTCTATACAAAAAAAAAACTCATCCTTTCCATCCCTTTTCTAATTTTTTCTTCTTCATCCTTTTTTTCATCTTTTTCACCCCTTATTTTCTCATCTTCTAGGCCTAATTCAAATTCATCTCACCTTTCACATCTCCTTTTCTTAGGTCACCAATCGACCATCTTGCAACCACTGAAATGCAGCTTTCCTTATCTATTGGCCTGTGACAACGATCAAAGGATTGAAAAAAAGAGGGAGTCTAAAACCAATTATTGTCATTGTTTCATGGGTAATCCGTGTGGATGTCTTTTCTTACCTATTAGGCTTGGCGGCCGGGCGGCAAGTGCAATGGCTCTATACCCAATACGCCTTGTTGTCATCTGTACTGCCAAATGCTAGAAAAGAAAAACAAGGTGGAGAGGCCTCTTCACCTTCTATCTTTTTCTCTCTATCAATCCCCATGGCAAAGGTCATAATTAGATTGAATTTATCTTTTTTCACTTCAGATTCAATTTGGCTGGATTAACTCCTTTTTTTGTTCATCCAGCGATTGCAATCCCATCTTAGATTTACAATGGACCCATGAGGCGAATCTAATAGCACAACGGTGAAATTGGAAGCTTAATGCCTTAACCATTGGTGTAGCAAATCTAAGATGAAGAAGAGTCGGAGAGGAGAAGGGAGAGTGTGACAAGGCATCGGGCAGTGGCAACTAAGAGGTTGGTCAGGTGATGGTGGCAAGGAAGAGTTGCGCTGACGCGTTGGTAACTGTTAAATATATAATAATAATAATAATAATAATAATAATAATAATAATAATAATAATAATAATACTATTATTATTATTATTATTATTATTATTATTATTATTATTATTATTATTATAAAATATAATAATATATATTTAAAATATATCATATATATTATAATGCTTAATGATAATAATCATATATAAAATATCAATTTTAGAAAGTAAAGAAATATTTTTTAAACATTTTTTACAAATAATAATAATAATAATAATAATAATAATAATAATAATAATAATAATAATAATAATAATAATAATAATAATAATAATAATAATAATAATAATATGTAATGTGTATGAGCAGATATATGAATGTATTTTTATAGTGAAATTAAAATTTATGGTTTTAATGTATATAATAAACCAATTATCATTGCTTAACATTGCATTATCATATAATAAGTGAATAAGTGATTGAAACAAATTAATTAATTAATTATCATGTTTGGAAGTCAATTGGTTCACTTTTTTTAATTGAAGAATTAATGATAATAATTTTTCTTAGTTGTAATAAGTCTTTATGTGTTTATATAATTCCTCAAAAAAAGTATTTGTATAAAATACTATCAGTTATATGGTACTTTACAAATAACAAAAATACACATGAAACTAAATAAATTATTATTATTAATATCATTATTATTTATATATCTTATATTAAAAGCCCATATGTTATATATATAAGTAAAGGCCCAAATAGCCCACAAAAACTAAAAAATACCCATAATAGATAACACTAACCTAAACCTAACCTAACCTATATAAATAATAACTTTTCCTCTCTTTCAGCTGCCTTTTACTTCTTTTCACCTCTCTCTTGCCTAATGCTATTCTCCTCACTCCCTTTCTGCTTTGCTCTCGTCTTTCCTCATTCTCCTTTTTCTCCTTTGTCTGCAGCCTTCTTCTTCTTTTTTCCTGCTATCGTCTCTCTCCTCTGCCCGTTTGTCCCCAGCCGACAATCTCCCTTCTCCTCTCAATTCCGCCTCCCCTCCTACTGCCGATTGTCCTCGCGTAGCCTAGGGGTGATTATTTGGTTTGTTCGGTTTAAACCGAACCAAATTAGTCGGTTTATTCGATTTTCGGTTTTGGATGCTAAGAAACCGAAATAACCGAAATAGTCAATAAAACTGAATTCAAACTGAACCGAAATATTTCGGTTTGGTTTGGTTCGGTTTAAACAGAATTAACCGAAAAAATAGTAGTTAAATTCTATAAGAGATGAAGTGAGATAAAGATATCATTTTTCAAATTCCATTCAATATAGAAGATTCATTGTCCATCGAAAGAAAGAAAATTTGGGTTACTTGGTAGCATTATTGTTCATGAAACAAATAAAAAAAAATTTGGTATAAAAAATTTCGGTTATTTCGGTTACCGAATTAACCGAATTCTAAAACCGAAACCGAACCGAAACCAAATTTTTTGTTATTTGGTTTCAACCAAAACCAAACCGAATTACCGAATTAACCGAACCCAATTTCAAATTTTTTTTTCGGTTTTTCGGTTTTTTTCTATTTAAATCGAATATTGATCACCCATAGCTAGAGGTGTTCATTGGGCCGGTCCTGGCACGGCCTAGCTCGGGACCGGCTCGCGTCAAGACCGGCCCAGGCTCGGTCAAGACTGGCTCGGCACGGGCACGGCATAAGACCGGTTTCATTTGGGCCGTTCATGGGCTTGGAAAAGGGGGGGGAGCCAAGTGGGCTCGGCACGGCCCAGGAGGTGACGGAGACCGGCACGGGGACCGGCTCGGCCCGGCGGTGATAAATGAATCAATTCTAGGTAATTTGAGCTTATCTTTTGAATGAGAATCAAGTGAGATTTAATGTTGTTTTAACATGTGCTTAGGATGCATGTTAGACAAATTATTTAACTAAAACTATTGAAATGATTGTACAAAATTCTCACAAAATTTCATATATCATTATATCATGTGAATTTATATATATATATATTATATAACATGCTCAAGTTAAATTGATGGTCAGAAACATGTTGAGTTGCTTCGTCTTTTTGTTTGTTGACTTTTTGTCAATTTTGACCACAATTTTCTACCTTACCACTCAATATTTTTAGCCGATTCTTGCTTTGATCCTTCATTTTGTAGGTTGAAGAAGCGGACCAAAGCATTGGAATGGCACTGGGACAAGCGGAATGGAAAACGGGTACGCAAAAGGCAACGAAAATTATAACTGTGACGCCTAGGCGCCAGGAGCGAGGCCTAGGCACCACAGTACAAAGTGCTCTGCCAAGAAAAATGCAGTTTGGCGCCTAGGCGCCCAGCCACCCCTTCTGGCGCCTAGGCGCTAGGCGGGGGCGCGGCGGTGCGCTGACCGTTGGCAACATTCAGAAATTTTTTTTAAAAAAGGGATAATTACAGTTTCAGTCCCTATAACGTCTCCCTGCCCTTGTTTGACCCCTGTTTTTACGTTTTTGCCCCCCTCCAACAACAATTTTGTAAGGGTATTTATGGAAAAAAAAAAGAAGGCCTTCCCCTATAAATAGGGAGGCCATTTCCACCATTTCTTCACACCAATCTTAGCAATCTCTCCTTCTCTACTACTATATTCTCTCATTTCTTTGAAGCACTCAATATTAATTTCTTCATTCTCAATCAATTCTTAATTACTTTCAAGGCTCGTGATCTGCTCAATTTTTCGTCACACAAATGGCATCAAGAGGAAAGGGAAATGCCTCAAGCTCTTCATCCTGCACCGGTTTGAGGTCATTTTTCCGTGGCATTTCCCGACCGTTGACCCATGGGACTCATATCCAACAAACTGACGATGACGAGCAATTCGATATGAGTCAATACGACTTGGGCCTCGACGATCAACTTTCTGATGACGACGTTGAGGAGGTGGAGCCCACGGCAGCAGGGAATGTTGGTGGAGGAGATGGTTCTGAACAAACCCCGACAAGCCATCAAGCCGAACTTCCGCCAGAAGGTAAGACGGCGAGGCGCACTGCATGGGTTTGGGAGCATTTTGACCAAGTTTTTGAAAAGGATAGTCATGGAAACAATGAGATGTTTGCACAGTGCAAACACTGCAAGCAAAAGCTCTCGCACAAGAAGAACACTGGCACAGGAACACTGAGACGTCACATGGAATCAAAGCATCCGACTTTATGTCCAGATGCAGCTACGAGTACCGGCGGTCAGACACAGCTTGCAAGCACTGCCGGCGGATCAGGTATTTTTAAATTTAATCAAAAAGATTGTAGAGAAGGCATGATAGAATGGATGATGTTAACTGAAAAACCATTTACACAATCGGAAGATAGACACATGGAAAAATGGATTACATCATACTTAAACCCTGCTTTTAAAAGAACATCTAGGACCACTACTAGGAGGGAGGCATTTAAAATTTATGAAGCTGGTAAATCAAACTTACAAGCATACTTCTCTGCTTTAGATCACTGTATCTCATTTACTAGTGACATGTGGACTTCACCACTAGGACAAGATTATTATTGTATAACTGCACATTGGATTGATGATAGTTGGGTCATTCAAAAACGTATAATTGCATTTAAATGGATGGAGGTCGATCATACTGGTTGGAACATATTCAATGTAATTTCAGAAAGTTTAAAAGAATTTTTTTGTTATGACAAGGTTTTTAGCATAACATTTGATAATGCATCAAACAACGATGTCGCGGCTGAGACATTGAAGGAATCACTAGAACCTGTCCGTGATGCCGCATTTTTTCATATTAGGTGTATATGTCATATTTTAAACTTAGCTGTCCAAAAAGGTCTTCAAGTTTTGAGTAATGAAATTACTCCAATTAGGTGGGCACTCCATTATTTAAAGTCAAGGACGAAAGTTTCTAAAGAGTTTAAGCAATATTGTCTGGAAAATGGCCTCGATTTTAGTTGGAAACGTTTTAAACTTGATTGCCCTACCCGATGGAACTCCACTTATGAGATGTTGATAGATGCGATGCCATTTGCTGCATACATGACATATTTTATAAATGTCAGAGAAAAGAACACGATTTTGAAACAAGAGATGTGCGATAAACTGTCAAAATTGGCTGCTGTGCTGCGATATTTTTATGATGCCACTGTTTTTTGCTTCGGTGTATACTATCTCACATCACACAAAGTTTTAACTAAAAATTAAAACTAAAACTTAAAATTAAATTAAAAATTACAATTTTAAAATTTAAAATTTAACGGGCCAGCTCGGATTCGGCACGGGACCGGGTCAGGACCGGCACGTGCCAACCTAGGCTGGGCCCGGGCCCAAAAACCTCAGGCCCAGGACCGCCCGGTCCGGTCCGGACCGTTGAACACCTCTACCTATAGCGTAGCCTTGCTGCCGGTCATCCTCGCCTCTGCTCGCCTCCTCGCGTCTGCCCGCCGCCTCCCCTTCCGTGTCTACCTCACCTCCTCAACTCTTCATCCCTGACAGCTGTCTCTCTCCTCTGTTCGTCCGTCCCCAACCGGTGATCTCCCTCGTCCTCCCGATTCCGCCTCGCCTCCCACCACCAATCGTCCTCGTGTAGCCTCGCCACCGATTGTACTCACCTCAGCCCGTTGCCTCGCAACCTCGCCTCTACCTGCTGCCTCGCAACCTCGCCTCTGCCTGCTACCTCGCCGCCCCAAATCCGCACCTCTTTACTGATTTTCATTTTTATTTTCTGTTTATTTGGTTGTTTTTGTAAGTTTGTAGCTCTGGTTGTCTCGTAAGTAGATCTGCTTGTTTGATTGTTGATTTGTGAATTTTTAATTTTGTTCTTAATTTCGGGTAAATTTTTATGAATTTCAGTGATTTTTTTAAATTTTCTGAATTTTGAGTTAATTTTTGTTCTCAATTTTTTGATTTATTTTTACTTTTAAAATTTTTAATTTCTGATTTTTTTTTTCTTAATTTTGGTACATTGTTTTGAATTTCAGAAATTTTTTTTAACTTTCACGAAATTTTAGTTAATTTTTGTGAAATTATCTAGTTTATAATTTTTACTAAAATTTTCAAATTTCTCGGTACTAATAACTTCTTAGTGATATAATTTTGATTGAATATGTAGTTTCAATTTAGATTAATTATTTTATTTATAAAAAAATGCAGTCACCAACGGTTCCTCGTTGGAAAGTTATTTATTTTTTTGAAAACTTAGAAACTAATTTCCAACGACTGAAGCTGTTGGTATTTTACCAACGTGCATGCGTGTTCACGTGCATGTTAGTATTTACCAACATGCATGTGCATTGGTAAATACCAACGTGCACTCGCATTGGTAATCTTTTCGCCTATTGGAAACTGAATCTGGTGCATGACCGTTGGTAATTACCAACGGATATGTTACCAATGCGTACGCATTGGAAATTACCAATTGTTTAATTTTTATACGTTGGTAACTGAATTTCTAACGATTGATTTACCAACGCGCATATACCAACGGCTGCACGTTGGTAATTTCAAATTACCAACGCATAGCCGTTGATAAATGCGCGTTGATAAATAAAAAAACTTTAGCAGTGGTAGATTCATCATATAGTTGGATGGAAGTTTGTATGGAGATCCTGGATGCTACACTGGACCCTGAGGCAGATGGGAGATGGATGGATATGTAGAGCATAAACCCTAACTTTTTGGACAAGAACTATAGATATGCATATGCCTGTGGTGTCAAACATCCTTCCAACTTCCCCAGCATACTCACCAATGTCTCTTATTTCTTAAAGACCATGTTAACTTAGTTGCATGTTATTACAATATGTTTCTCTTATAATTTACTTTCTATATCTCTCTCACTTATATATGCTTTTTGCAACTTGATTTTGTGGAGTAGAAGGCCAAGAATTCATTTAAGGAGGGTTCAAAGCCCTCAGAACCATTTTCGGCTTGACCAAGAGCAATAGAAGAGGATGACGGTGATTACTTCGCTCACATTCACAATAAATATCATTTGCATTGAAAGGTAGATAGAATCTTAAGAAAATGTACCTTAATCTTTGCTTATATACTTGTAGGCATTCTGATCTCCATGATTAGAGAGAAAAATGAAATTGAATATGTGCTTGCGTTAGATGGCTTCACATTTGAGGAAATTGCGTTAGATAGCTTGCATGGTTGCATATATATATATTGTGTGTGGCTGTAATAATTTTGAAACTCAACAAGAATCAGGATGGCAAGGAATTAGGTTTTTTTACCCGCACTTTGGAGCGGGTAATTTGTTTCCATAAAATTACCATTAAAATAAATGTCAATTAAAATTCTACTTTATTTTAATTTTAAGTTTAGTTTTTCTTTATGTTATGTTTTTATCATTAAAATGATTAGTTATTATCGAAAAGTAGCATTGCACATGTTTAAAAGTGATGGATATTTTTTTCTTCTTAAAAAATAATTAACTAAAAAATTTCTCTTATCAACTCAAATTTTAATTTTTAATATTGGTGGGAAATTAAAATTTATTTAGAAAAGTTCACTTTCAATTTTAACAATTATGGACCAAATTACTTGATTAAACCATAAAGATTTTAAATTAAATAACTCATGCTACAAAACTCAATTATCAATAATAAAAATATATAATGGAAATAGAAAAATTTTGTTTAATTTATTTTGCTTTAGAAAATTGTACATAAAAAACAACAGAAAATTTGAGTAAGAGAACAAATAGAAAGAATATTAAGTAATTATTAAGTTTGGGGACCAAAACGTAACACGGGTCGAACTTAGTGACTTATATGGTAAATGTTAGAAATTCTGGGACAAAAAATGCATTTAACCACAACCAAAAGTAAAACAGGCTGAAACTAGGAAAAAGACAACACTGGCCCTCAGGACGCGTACCGCATGCCGAAAAGTGGACTGAACTTAGAAAACAGTTAATCTAGTCTAGAAAAAAGTTAAAAAAAAAAAGCAGTCACAGCACTGTTGATGAATAGTCTACTTTCACTAAACTTTTGCACTATTCATCTACAGTACTTGTGTTCATCTTTAGAATTATAGTGTAATAAACTAGTTTCTGTTTCTTCTTAGTTAGACCTTTTTGAAGTGTTTCATTTTTATGAATCTTTTTATGGAGGAATTCATTAAAACGAACAGAAGCGTTACATTAACTTTTAAGTAGTATACAATTCTTTAGCGGTTGACAAATTTCATTCCACATCAACTTCTGTCACTTTCACAATCAAGTTTTAATTCAGTACCTTCAAACCCATATACTTGTAATGATTCCGAGTATTAAAAAAAAAAAAAATCTTAATTTGGTAGCTAAGGTGATCTGTTGAGGTTGAATGTTCTTTTTTTCTTTTCAAGTCCGTGCTTTTTTTATTGATGAATAGAGATTAATTACGTCTATAAAATACCATAAGCTGATCACAGAAATAGAATTAACAAGCTCATACAAGAAAACACACAGCTGTAATATATATCTTCCAACCAGGCTATATCAAACCAAGCTAATTATGGTACGTAGTCGGGTTAAAATTCAAAATGAAAAAAAATAAAAACATGACAAACATTATGAGACAGGATGAAGTATATAGTATAGATTGTCTAAGGGGTTATCAAATGCTTTTGTACAACTCAATGAGTGAAAAACTAGCGGCAGACAATGAGAGTTGGGCATGAGAAAATCCAGCTGCTTTGGCAAGTGTCTCGACTTCTCTCAGTGTTCTTTCATGCGCTAGCTCATTGATGCTTGTAATATACATTTCAGTCTGAAACATGCTTCGAACAGCAACATTTGCTTCAGGAGTTTCTGGTACAACCAAATCCACCACCATAACTTTCCCATTTGCTGGCAATGCCTCGTAGCAGTTCTTAAGTATCTTCGAGGCGTGTTCATCATCCCAAAGGTGAAGCACCCACTAAGTTGCCAATATTTGTTTCCACAATAAAAACAAAGCAAAATGAGTATATGACAAACAACGAAATCCTTAATAATGGTAGCATTCTAAGAGTTAGAAGGGAAATGGGGAGGAGAGAGCTCAAATCCTGGCTGAGAAAGTGAAAGGTACGATATCCCACCACTGTACAAAAAAGTACAGGGACTAAAGTCATTCTTTTAGAAACGAAGAAATATTTATTACCTTAATGAAAATAAAATCTCCTTTGGGAACACTCTGAAACATGTCACCGCTAACATTATCAATGCGGGGAAAGGAAGGGGCGTTTTGAATAACATGCGGCAAGTCAAAGTTGATGCCCCTGAGATGAGGGTGGCAGGAGACAATCATGTTGAGGACGGACCCATTGCCGCCGCCGACGTCGACGAGCACTTCCACCCCACTGAAACCGCCGTATCTTTTGAGCATTTCATGGGTGAACAAGGTGTTGAAGTCGTTGATGAAGGTCTGGAATACCTCTGCAAACCTTGGCTCCTTCCCGAGATAGTCCAGTGTGTTGGCCCCGTGAGCCTTGTTGAATGGAACTCCACCTTCCAAAATTGCATCTTTCAAATGGTACCTATGGTTGCAAAAGTTAACTAATTCCATTTACTCGAAATAAATGGAAGAGAAATCAGTCGACAAGAAATTATTACTCGAAATAAATAAATAAAATAAAACATTAACCACAAAAGTAGGCGGCAGACAGACACTTACCAAATTCTTAGTTTAACTTTTACTATTCACATAAACTCACAAGGTAATTAAAGGTAAAAAAAAATAAAAACAGCAAAAGGAGCAACAATCAAAACTTTAACAAAGGTTTCACCTTCCTATCTTGGTTGACAAAAGAACTTGACTACCATGCTCCAGTTCCACACCCAAATCTGAGTCCCCCTTTATCCTTTCTCATTTTCAAAACCATTAAATTCGTAAAAGTCGATATCCTCAGTGTAAAATTTTAATTAGTAATTAAGATTTGTAGCTGTAACTAAAAGGACGAACATTAAAAGTTGAAACTCTCGCTTCTCTTGGTCTTTTTCTTATTTACAAAAAAAAAAAAAAATCTAGCGGCAAAATTGAATATCTTATTTTGAGATATATACTTATCAGTTTAACTCTTTTATTATTATTATTATTATTATTTTTTAGTACTTAGAACCAGTATTATAAAATATAGGATGAACGGACGTGCATACATTTATAATAAAGTACAAGGGGAATGTTAACTTATTTAGAAGGCTTAAATACCCCACCGGTCCCTTAACTTGACCAACTCGAACGAGTTGGTCCCTCAGCCAGAAATCGTTCAGTGTTAGTCCTGAAACTTGGCAAAATGTGTTAAGTTAGTCCCTGGGGCGAGTCAAAATGGCACATGGGATCACGTGGGATAATGGAGTCTATTTTCCGTCTTTTAAAAGAGAAGCTCTTGTTCTCTTCCCTTCATCGGACGTTTCTGCAACGGCAGCTTTGACCTCAAAAGATTCCGTCGAAGGAACCAACGTCCACGGGTTGAGAGGCGAAGGAAAAGGACGACCAGGGCCGCCGGGGAAGCGCAGGATGCGAACAGACATTATGAGAAGCGGAGAGATTGGTGCGTTTGGGAGAAGAAGAGAGATGTATGGGATCGAATCTAGGGAGCAGGGGAGTCGGTCGACGTAGCTTCAACAGCGGAAGCTTCGAGGGCGAGGAGATGGAAAACGCGGCGGCTTGCATTTTCTGGGGAGATAGGAGCAAAGCAATAATGGCGATAAAAAGAGAGTAGAGAGATGGAGATAACGCGGGAGACCATTTAACATTCCCGCCACACACAAGTACATGACCCAGGGTAGAAAGCAAATGAGGGAAAGTGACGCCGTTATGGTATTTGACAACATGTGCCGTGTTAACTCGCATCAGGGACTAACTTAACACGTTTTGCCAAGTTTCAGGACTAACATAAAACGATTTCTGGTTGAGGGACCAACTCGTGTGAGTTGGTCAAGTTAAGGGACTGGTGGGGTATTTAATACTATTTATAACTGGAGCCAATCAAATCATTGTTAGTGTTATTGTGAAAATATTAAGGAGGAGATTCGATCCCTGGACGAGACGGGGACCGTGATTCCTTTGTACCTGAGCTAGGTGGCGGGAGTGGTCTATCTCTATTTTAAGTCTTCTCAATTCTTCTGCTCAGACAAAGTAGATCCAACCTTTTTTTTTTTATCTCAAAAGAACCACCACCCAACTTATATTTTTGGAAGTTCTCTTGGCATCTGCCCCATAGTTGGTCCGCCTCTGCACACTGTTGATATAGTTTTTCTTCTTCTTCTTCTTCTTCTTCTTCTTCTTTTATTATAAGTAACGCACCCCTAGAATTATTCACATCTACATGTTAAAAGTGAAAAGAGGAAATGAATATCTTGAGGCGCTTTTTTAGTAAGAAGTTACGTTTCAATGTATCTAAAAGCATCCTTAACTGTTTTAGTGTCCAATAATTGATTTGAAGACCTAAAATCAGATTGTTTCCCATCCAATAACTACTTATTACACTTTTTGGTATTCTGTGTAATTATTACTTGGTAAATTTTGTGTTAATAGCAAAGAAAAGTATAAAGTTTATACGCAAATGTTTGATAAAATGTTTTTTTTATTTTACTTCTTAGAAAATTTTAGAAAAATTATGAGAGTGGTCTAATTGATGGTTTTGCATTTTGTACCATCCGACAAGTATCAATGGTATGTTTAGGTACCAGCACAAGAACTATACACGATAGTAGAGACAAAGATTGTCCTCTATACTGTGTGTACTGGATGTCTTACACCGTACTGGATGTCTTACACCGTACTGGATATATCATTTTGGTATTGGTCAAATAAAATATTTTATTTTTTTATTTTTGGTATTTTAAATAAAATATATTATAAGTATATGCAATTGATTAATTTTATAACATTTACTGATATTTAAAATAAAACTTGTGCTTTTATTTTTTTCAAAGCTTAAACATTATAGTTTTATTATATATAGCGAAATATTTATGTGAGAAAAAGTCTTCATTAATAATCAACATATATGTAACAAACACTTCACACTTTTACAATCTTATATTTTAGTATATTTTGTGTGTTGACATGCTGGTATATATGTCTAAATTATTTAAAACTATTTAAAACTGGTACATCCGATGATATGATATGGTACCTAATTATATGCCTAAATTACTTAATTAAATAAATCCATAAATGAAATGAATTGATGACTTATTGTTCCTTTTGCTTTCCACTGCTGATGCTAGCTCTACTAATTTCTTTTATTATCAATTACATAAAATAAATGATCTGTGTCGATTTCACGAGAATGGAAGTAATTAATTAGCTAGGTAATTAAGTAAGCCAAAATTGATGAACATACCAGGTAGCGATGCTGTCCTTGTCTTGGACGAGTTGTAAGAAGGGAGACAAAGAAGCTCCATGTTGACCATCCTTGATGAAGTACCTGGCCACCGGTGCGAGGCCGTAGAGGCGGAGGTGGTCTTGCCCGCCGGGTGCCGGGGAGGAGAGGAGGATGGAGTGGCTGGCGAGAAGGCGGAGGACCCGGTCGATGAGAGGCTGGTTAGGCGTAGAATTAGGTGATTGATCTGCGAGATGGGATGCTATCTGGTAAGGAGAAAGCATCGCTCCGGGCCCGGCTGCGGCGATGATCTCCAAGAGATTGAGGTCAACGGCGGCTTTAAGGGTCATCGGCACCACCGACCCGGTGGCTAGCTGAGTAGCATAGGCCAGATTTTTGAGGTTCTCGTCATGGTCGTAGTTCGTTTCAGGCTTTGGCTCATCCATGGCTCGCTCGATCTAGCAGTCTACACTACACTGTTTAAGGGTTTCGCTGTAATGTTATCATCATCTATCGCAATAAACAAGTTTCCATCGATTATTCTGGACCCTGTGACCGCAAGTCTTGGGCGGCTCAAGGAGGTTTTTGAGTTTTCCTCAAACTTTTAAATTTTTGCCAATTAAGAACCTAGTTTAGAAATGCAGTAAAGCATGACAAGCCAAGGGAATGGCTCGCAACTTGTTATTGCGGGTTGGAGTTCACAGTTAAAGGGAAGGAATGTGGCAACTCAAGAGGCTTACAGTCTGAAATAACACCATAGTCCAAGGAGCTAAAGAGTTCACCACATACCCCTTTGGACTAGGGGACAAGATCAAGTGTACCCTCACATGGATGGTTGGCTCCACAAACCCTCAAAGTGACGTCATCCAAGAGCTATTGGGGAAATGAGAATTGTCTCTCCTTTAGTGTGTCCTTCACCACTTTCAGTAAACAAGAAATGATCTTTTGAGTTTCAGTAAAGGCCTTAAATTTAACCTCAAGGGGAGGAGGCTTAATTGCCTTATGAACGGGATTGTCTATCCACTCATAGATTAATCCAAGTCATCCTCAACTAGCATAAAGAATAAATTTTTCCTTTGAATCTTTCTTGCTTTTCAGGGTAATGGTGAAAGGGAAAGAAAAGTTACGATCGAAGGAATTAGTTGAACGTTAAAAAAGCAGTTGGAAGACTTTGATAATGTGGAAGAATAAAGGAAGAAGAGGGACCCAAGGTAATACCCAACCCCTGTAAATTGACACACTATGAGGAAGTAATTGATGTTCAAAAACAGTTTAGGGCCAACTCGGACGAAAGGATGTGAAAGTGATTGTAAAGTTGGAAGACCAAGGGGGTGAACAAGAAGACAAAGAATGCCCAAACCTTGTCAGCATTGATGATCATTTGTTTCTCCCTAGGTTGGTTGGCCCTTTCATGCTCATTTGGATAGTGTTTATGGTTTTAGGAATAAATTATTCCTTCTAGATATTAGATAGGACATTGAGGGTCACCATACTTTTTAGGCTATGGACTTTACTAAAATTGGGAGGTTGCAACTCGATGGGGTCATTCCTTTTGGTAAAGTCTAATGCCTTATCCTTAACACCAAGCATCTGTAAAATAACCATAAAACAATGAAAACAAAGGGAAACCTCCATAGCCAGCCAAATGGTTGAAGATACGCCAAGAACAGTGAGAGGGAAAAAAGGCCCACATTTGTACCTTGCAATGTAGGTGACAAACTACAACATAGAAGGATGGATAGATGGATTGACCCTAGCAAGCTTAATGGGGAAACAATGAAGACAAGAATTTTAGAGTACTATGAAAACTTTGGAACGCAACAAGTCAAAAGTTGAAAAGCTAACCTTGGGATGTCATAGAAGTCCTCAAAGGCCAAGAGTTTCTCTTGGGTAAAGATACCTTCACCTAATATGATGCCACCAAGTGGCTATCGTACTCATATTAGCCTTAATGTAGGGCGCTTTAAACCTTTTATTCAAGCTTTAAGGGGTTTGTTAATACCCAACCAGGCTCCAACTCACTGGTCAAGAGGCCCAATAAAGATAAATTGGAACATTATTGGGTTCAGTCCATTGATTTGGCCATGGCTCATTAACCGAGTAGCCCATGAGGAGCACTTCTTATGGGCTGAAGAAGCAATGGGTCGACCGCTAGCCATGGAAAATACATGTTAAGGGGGAATCTTCATGATCACGCAGCTGATCATGTAATGGGAGGAGTTTCATCTATAATGGCAGTATCTTAGGGCCTATAAAAGGACTTCCACAAGTGAAGACAAGGTATATTCTATCTCATTGCTTATAGCTTTCACTAAGCTTTCTCATCTCTTAAGCCATTACTGACTTAAGCATTAGAAAATCTTTTTTGAACACATAACTTTAGGGCCCCTAACCTTTGTCTTCAATTTCAAGTCCAGTCATCTTTGAGGGTCTTTGGTATCGCATTAAATATGTTCGATATCATAAACCTTAACTTTTTTATCTCAATTTTATGTGAGAATTTGAAGTTTTACTAAAGGTTTTGCCTTGATTTTTGAATAGAATAAGAAAATAAATAAAAAGGATAAGAAAATTATCATAAATTCTACTACAAAAGAGCATTTATCATGAAACATAACTAAAGAAAAGCAAGTTCAAGAAGAAAACAAAGTTCAATTCATATGATTTGTGAGTAGAAAATAAACAATAAGAAGAAGACAATTATCATAAATTCTAACTACAAAAGAACATTTATAAAAAAAAAACATAACTAAAAAGTGGCAATTTAAAAAAGAAAACAATGTTCAATTCATATGATTTATCAAAGGAAAAAACATCAAATCACCATGCCAAAAACCATCATTTCATAAAAATTCAATGAAACAAAGAACTAAAACTAACCAAGGAAAAGAACTAAGATAAAATCATCATTTAGAAATAGTCGAGGCACAAAACAAGAAGGGGTCAAAATAAATTACTAACAAAGATGCCACAAGATCACGAAAAGATTAGATGTTACATAAATCATAATAGGGACCAAGGTTATGGTGCATTTGTAGCTAACCAGAGCCTTGCTTGAGCTTGAAGAATGGTGATGCATGCAAATGCACAAATTTTTAGGCTACGTCAAGTTTAAGTTGGATATTGTGAACTTTCGGGTATTCATGCATGGTTAGGTTAATGGAATTGACTATACCACTTTGAATTTGTTGAGAGTTAATTAGCTTAACTTGGAAACTTGAGGATTGAACTCTAGGGACTAGAATGTCTCAGCAGATTCTTGGGTGACTGGCTTACTTTATGCAAAACAAATTGGGGACTAAAGTTGGAATTAAACCCCACCCATGGGTTGGTTTTTTTTCTAGTGAATATAAGAGGGCAAAGCATTTAAACCTGGATCTAAACCCATCATTGATCATTCATTCTAGGTTTCTAAACTTGAACAAGACAAAAATAGGCTTAGAAGAGTGAAACTGTGAAGAACACTCTCGGGTTCATGTAAAGTGGAAAGCTTTAGTAAGAAGGAAGCTTCCTTATACTTGAAGGCTATTTGTTGGAGGTTCAGCTGAAGTTCAATCCTAGAAATTCAAGTGCTAGGTAAGGGACCTTTTTGTAGTTTGGCCTTTCTGAGTTTAATTGAAGCTATTAGCTTAGTAATGCCTAAGCTTTGCTTGAGGTGAAGGCACTAGTAACTTATGATGGCTTAATGTCAAGGGATCATGTCTTTGTAGGGGGATAATAGGCTGGTTTTCTAGTTGAGGAGTGAGCATACACACTCTAGGGAGGTTCATGCTCTTGAGTGAGCTTCTGTTTAGTAAGTGACCTAGGAAACCTTATGTAAGGCCATACTTCTATTAAGGTTTATGGGGCTATTTGTTAGGTTGAAACTTGGTTAATTGTCATTTGGGTTGATTTTGTGTGATTGTGTGTTTGGTAATTAGGGATGTCAATAAATATCCAATCCGATAGGCATCCAGTTGCATTTAATTCGATGAGTTGGGTTTTTTTTAGCAATTGATCGGGTTTGGGTTGGATGCGGTTTTTCTTTTTCCTCCCGTTGACAAGTTTAGGTAGGATGCAGGTTTAAGGTTCACCCGCCCCACATCTGACCCATATATGTATGTGTGTGCATGTGTAGAACATATTAGTATTAGTTATGTGATGAAAGTAAAAGTATAATAGATAAGTTATATGGAATTAAAAATAGGCATAGGTTCTTTAATAGATAAGGTATAATGAATATTTTTAATAGCAATAAATATAAGATTAGATATAACACTACTCAATAAAATTGTGGTTATGGAAGTATGGCGGGTAGATGGGTTTTACCCGACCCAACCCATCTAAAAATGAGTAGAATATGGGTGTAAAAATTGTACACCTGATGGGTGATGGGTAAAACACGGGTAGAGCGTTCAAGGTCATGAATAGGATGTGGGAATACCCTCATCCAACCTAAATCTGATTTATTGATATCCCTATTGGTAATGTAAGTTGAGCATAAGTCTTTATATTGTTAGTGTTTTGTTTATTGTCTATGCCATTAACCTATCTTAAATGTAGGGAATGTACTTATCAAGCATGAGGCCCTTATTAAGTTCTTATAACTCACCCTTTTCCGTTTTGATTGTTCTAGGGGTAAAGGTTGACTAGCTTCACATCTAACTAATCTTATTTTGTTGATTAGTGTGACCAGAAAAAGTATAGTTTAAATAACTAAGTGGTTAGTTTATAAACTAGTGCATAGAGGCATATAATTATTTGCCAATTGTTTTTTAGCATGCAATATTCTAGCTAATCATATTGTGGGAAGCTGTTTGAAGGTTATCTATGTATTTTGTCATGTTTGTGGTCTAAAGGACCCTCCGTATATAGTTAACTAGCTAGTTTTGTTGTAAACCAATGATTGCCTTGTGCTGGAAGTCATTTGCCTTATGTTGTAAGCCACTGTGTAATTGGGGTTTGGTGTTGGATGAATCCTTTATGTATGTATGGATGTAAGCCTTTGCATGTTTTTAAGTGAATTTTGGTTTTATATGCTTGTTTAAAGAAGTTGTCACATGAGCTGCATAATGTCAATAAGTGAGCTAACTAACTGGTTTTTTACATGAATCTATAAATTTGACCTCAAAGTTGACTTATTGGATAACATGGTTTCTAAGTAAAACAATTGGCTAACCAGACTCCTAAGTGACCAAGAAACTTGGTTAAGTTGTTATTTCATTAAGTGCTAATTGTTTCTTGCCACTTCTTTGAGAAACAGATAGAATTCTTTGGCAGGAACACCGTGCCATTGGGTTCAACAGGTCAAGTTCCTAGTTCCTGGAAAACTTGGTTCAATAGTTAGTGTGACAAATTCATTACAAGTTTTATAACTTAGGTACCAGTTATATATTTTAGTTAGGTGTTGGCACTAGGTGTGATAGGTGGAGCTTGTGCTTCTGTTTTATTTGTTTCATGTCATGACTTGTCTCCACTTTGACATGCGTTAAAATATTAAAAAAGTTAAATTGCACCAAAATCCATTATTAATTCCAAAATTTATATTATTGTCAGTTTTGTCCCAATTTTGAATTGGTTCACTTGGAAAGTGGTGATACCCACATCAGAAGATTGGACCCCCATTGGGCCTAAATATCATCTTAAAGAAATTGGGCTCATTAAGAGTTTAAAGCCCAGTCTGATCACAAAGAACAAATGTCCTAGATCTAACGGTTCAAGAGATAACTGCTTCATCTAATGGTTCTAAATCTTAAGGTACACTATCCCAAAAGCCTATATAAAGGCATTCATGATCACATTTCAGGTATGAGATCACTTTCCTTGATATTTGCACCACACTAGAATCATTATTGACTTGAGCGTCGGAGTATCTTTTGCAGGTCTCCACACTTCCCTTGCCAAAGTGTACTCATGCGGTGAACCAAGCTTTCGGACCTTTAGATCGTTTACTGAGGAAGGTGCATCATCATTTGGCGCCCACTGTGGTTTATCCATGAGTATACACTTAGACCCTATTACTCTTGGAAAGGAGGCGTAACATTCGGATACTCATCCTGATCCTCTAGACAAGATGGCAAGGAAAGCCTTCCTTATTGATGACACAGAAGGAATAGAAGGCAACACCTTAGGATCCACATCACCAAGCCAAGCACTCGAAAATGAAAGTGCTAGGGCAGGCATAACTTTCTGCCAAAAGCATTCGATACAAAATACCCCTTTCCTCACAAGAGTAGAGTTTGAAAGTATGAATGCCCAGTGGACAAGCAAGCTAGATTTTGTCACGGCCGTTATGGCTAAGTATTTTGCGCAGCCCTCTTAGCAAGCACAAGCACCACCTATACCTTGGAGCAACTTTCATTATCCGTACACACAAGGCGCCCAATCCTATAGTGAGGGTACATGCATTGGAACCCAAATCCAGAACCAGAGAGGGAGAGTCCTCAACTTTCCCTTGCCTAGCATCGGTACCTTGACCGCTATGGGCCATGCTCCAACGTCACTCCAAATCCTACCAGCTTCTGCAGCTCCGCCATCCCAGCAGCCCATACCTCTATTCAAGCATGCCGTCATCCCGCCATCTCAAAACTTCCTGCCAGGGCCTATCCCACCAATAGTAGAGGTGCCTTCAAATACTTCTTTTCCTTCTAACATGGGAGACAATAGTCATTCAGCTTACGCACATTATTATTGGCCTGGTGTTTCATACCAGACTACCTCCGCACACCCAATCACCATGCTAATAGCCAGTATGCCCACACTGGCACAACAAGCTTCTCTTGCATCTTTGCAACAGCCTATGGCCAATACCTCAGATCCGGCCACAGTAACAGTGCTGCAAGCTGCTCAAAACACCATTACTCAGATGCAACAACAAATATAAAATCTAACTCGGACAAGTCCAAGGAAGTAAGAAAGGCACCCATTTATTGCTAAACTCATGAATGAGCCAATACCAAAGAAAAATGAAAGTCCCTCACTTTGAACCATATGACGGGGCTGGGGACCCGACGGACCACCTGAGCCATTATGAAAATATTATGACTTTGGCTAGGCTATGTCTTAATGCAAGGGAAATAAGCAATAGCCTATGGATCAAGGCAACTAAAGCCTCATGAAAAGAATTATCCAGTTCATGATCTGGAATTAGCAGCAGTGATCTTTGCTCTCAAACAGTGGAGACACTATTTGCTAGGAGGAAAATTTCAAGTCTTCACAGACCATAAGAGTTTGAAATACCTGTTCACACAGAAAGACTTGAACATGAGGCAAAGAAGATGGCTTGAGTACTTGAAAGATTTTGAGTGCGTCATTGAGTATACGGCTGGGAAAGCTAATGTAGTAGCTGATGCTCTCAGTAGGAAGTACACAGGAGTACTCAAAGCCACTGGAGAGCCTACTGAGGCAGAGGTACTCAGTATAACTGAGTTAGCCCAAGAATGAGGACAGTGGGAAATTGACCAAGTAAAGGTCCTAACTATTAGGTATGAGTGGAAAGACCTAATTTAAGAAGCTCAGCTTCAAGATGAGAAGATTCCCAGGATCTCTGGGCAGAAACAAGGAAAATTGTATCAAGGATTTTCCTTTAAGGCTGGACTATTATACTTCCAGAATAGGATTTATGTGCCAAATAAGGATGGACTTAGGCAACAAATCCTAGAAGAAGCCCACTCCAGTTTGATGAGTATACATCCTGGAGCTCAGAAAATGTATAAAGATTTGAGGTCCCATTTCTGGTGGCCATTTATGAAACAAGAGATTGGTGCTCATGTGGCTAAGTGTATGACTTGTCAACAAGTCAAAGTGGAGCACCAGAGACCTGCTGGTAAGCTACAAAGCTTGCCTGTACCAGAAAGGAAGTGGGGATCCATATCCATGGATTTTGTAGTGGGTATGCCGCTGACCCCAAGAAAGGGTAATGCAATCTGGGTCATAGTGGATAGATTGACTAAGACAGCCCACTTTTTGCCCATAAACCTTACAGACTCACTGGAGAAATTGGCTTAGTTATATGTTAAGGAGATTGTAAGATTGCAGGGTGTTCCAAATGACATTGTTTCAGATAGAAACCCAAGATTTATGTCTAGATTCTGGAAGTCCTTGCACCATGCCTTGGGCACTAAGCTAAAGTTCAGTTCTGCATACCATCCTCAAACGGATGGATAAACTGAAAGGACCAATCAAACCTTGGAGGATTTGTTAAGATGTTGTGCCATAGATTTTCAAGGAGAATGGGATAGACATTTACCTTTAGTAGAGTTTTCATACAACAACAGCCATCACTCGGTGATTGGTATGGCACCTTATGAAGCACTTTATGGAAGAAGGTGCGTAACTCCGCATTGCTGGCATGAGCCAGGAGATACATTGGAAATAGGCCCAGAGTTCATAAGGGAGACTACTGGGAAAATTAAATTAATCCAAGAAAGGATTAAGGCTGCCAATAATAGGCAAGAATCATATACCAACCTCAAGAAAAGAAGCGACCTGGAGTTCCAGGTAGGAGACCGAGTATGGTTAAAAGTGTCTCCTATGAAAGGAGTAATGAGGTTTGGCAAGAGGGAAAAGTTGGCCCCGAGGTAAGTGGGACCATACCTAATACTCGCAAGAGTTGGAAACGTAGCCTACAAGTTAGAGCTGCCCCCTGAGCTCGGACATGTACATGACACATTCTACGTAAGCTTGTTGAAGAAGTGTGTCTCCGATCCTAAACAAGTGGTACATGTCACTAGTGTTCCTATTACCCAAAATCTCACATATGAAGAAGAACCAATTCGAGTATTAGCAAGAGACACTAGGAAGCTTAGGAGTAAATGGATACCTATGGTAAAAGTCCAATGGACTAACCATTTTGAGGACGAGGCAACGTGGGAGGTTGAAGCTGAAATGCTTAAGAGCTATCCTGATATATTCCTTAAACTCCTAGGAAATTTGGAGGACCAAATTTCTTAAGGAGGGGAGTGTTGTAATGCCCGAAAATTCCTAAATGATTTAAGCCTCGGGCTATAAAGAGAATTTTTTTCCAATTTGGGAATTGAGCTCATTAAGGTCGAGAGATACTAAATTAAGTGGGACTGGGGAGTATGATGAGTATTGGACACTCTCAAAATTTAATCTTGGCTTAGGCCAAGCAAAATGATGAAAATATAAGGTGAGGGACTCAATTGGACAAAGGGGACTTTTGGTGGTTGGGCTCAATTGCCCAAATACAAGGAATTGAGGGACTAAGGGGGGGATTAGCCAATTTTAAAGGCATTGGATGCCATGGCTGCCACCTCCCCCCATTTCCCATTATTTTATTCCACCTCCTATCCAACTCATCACTTAGGATTCCTTCCTCCACCTACTTGTCCCCCACTTTTGACAAATTCACCCAACTTTTACCAAAGTCTTTCAATTTATCTCCCACTTTGTCTCCCACTCAACCCATATGAATCACATGATTTCCCTCACTCTCTTCTCTATATGGACGACCATTACATACCAAAAAACACTCTAATTACTTCATTTAACTCTTCTCCATCTCTCTCTATAATCTCTCACTAAAACTCCTTCATTTTTTCTCTCAAATTTTGCCTTAAACTCTAAAACACTCTTCCAAACTTCTTCTTCCTAAATTTGGCCAAGACTCATTCTTGAGCATCCTTGAGATTTTACCAAGTGTTCTTGGTGTCTACAAACTCTTAAGAACATCTCGAACAAGAATAAAAAAGCAGATTGAAGAAAGGAGACTTTTTTGGAAGTCATCAACCAGGAGGAGTTTCAGCCAAGTCTTGTTCTTGGCATTCTTGTGTTTGAGGCTTGTGTTCTTGATACAGATAAGCTTCTAAGGCCTTCAAAGGTAAGGAATCAAGTGGTGGATTCAAGAAAAGACAAGCGGGAGCTCCAAGGAAATTAAGCCGAAAGATTCGGCCATACCTCATTTGGTTGAGGTATTGTGTGTTCTACCAAGCGTTCTTGGTATTTCCTATGTTTCTAAGTTATGTCAAGCAAGAATATAGCTTGCTAACTTTCTGCCCTTGTAGGATTTTAAGCTAGAACACAAGTTCTAATTACAACAAGCAAGGAAAAATAAAGAGCCAAGCTTCTAAAGCTTTCGGGCAACAAAAGTTGCTAACGATTTTGGTAAGGATTCTTATACTCTTTAAGTATTCGGGCCCTTGGGTGATGGATATTGGATGCCATGTAATCCTAAGAAGGCTATAGAGGGCTATGTTTTGTTGCTTAGGCAACTCCGTGCTAGCTAGCTCCGTGCAAGCATTACGGCTAGGAATTGAGTCGGCCAACTCAATTCCCAAGCATAAAGAGCTCAGATTTAAAAATGGATTAATAAAATGGTTAACCTAAGAAATGAGAAATATGGATCATGCTTTGCTCTGCCCTTCAAGGGGATAAGGTGTTAAGTGGTATGTGTGTTGTATGCTTCTATGTTTGGTTGTGCATGCTAACCCCCGAATATTATTATTATTGTTATATGCATGTACCTGTATCTTCTTTGTCTTAGTGTTTTCTTTGCAGGAGCATGGAATATTTTGTTGCAATGTTATTCTTGGCTATGTTAGGCTTTGGAAGCCATATGTTAGGCTCTGGGAGCCATCGAGAATCCTTACTGAGTTTTACTCACCCGCCTTTCTCTACTTCATGTAGGAAAAAGAGTACTTGAAAGGCACTAAGGTCAAGAGTATTTTATACTCTTTCTGTGGTAAAGGTATTATGCATATGTGTAGTATTTGCTCAATATTCTAAGTATTCTAAGTGTTATGAGTTGCTTGTGTAACAAGCTAATAAGTGTGGACTTTATGTGCAGGACTTGGAGTCTAGATTGTGGGAACAAAGTCTCTAAGGTGGAAATGTGTTCTATGTGTGATTTACCATGTATAATCATGTGCTATGTATTTCAGTTTTTCTTAAAAACCAAATTTGTGAATTTAAGTGTTTATCGACCCTTTATGGTACTTAAGTAAAATGGCATGCTAAATTCAATTCTAAGTATATTCAGCCATGTAATATGTCTATGGTATATATATGAACTCTTGGACATTCTGGTTGATAGTCATCTTTGGGTCGAAGTAAAAAGTTGATAGATGTGCATGATTATGTTTTCTAAACACATGTTGAAATATGGAATCATGTATGTCTCGGCCTTATATGTTTGTTTAAAGATGAATATTAAGTAAACATGAACTAGAAAGGAAATGCATGCCTATAACGAGCTTGAAATGAACACACAAGTTTCACATAAGTACTAGCTTGTTTTCGAGAGGACAATATAAACCTTTAAGTAAATACTTAATGAGCTAGTACTACTAATGTCCTAGGAACATGCCTATATGTTTTAGAAATGAATAAATGTTCCTTATAGGAAATTCCGCTGCATGATTAATTAATTAGGCCTAAAATGGGCTAGGGGCTAAGTTGGGCATGACAGTAATAGCCAGGCACAAAGTTGAAAAGCTTCTACCAGATATGGGAGCACCTCATAGCGTTCTCTACCAGTCTACTGTTGAAAGGATGACGTTCGACAAAGCAATGATCAAGCTTCACCATCATCAAATCAAGGGACCAGGAAACGAGCCTATACCAATAGTGGGAGAGGTCATGCTTCCATTAACATTTAGGGATGGAGAGGAGAAGGAAGTTACAAAGATGGTCAAGTTTAAGATCATTGATGTGCCTGCAACCTATAATGGTTTGATTGGATTCTACACTATGCAAGAATTTGACATCTATATCAGGCCCAAAACATTGGAGATAACCCTCCCGACCAAAAATGGAATGACAATTATCTCCCCTAGCATAGCAGAGACAATTTTAGCAATCACTTGGTTGCACCATCCTGATAACCTAGATATGTGAACCTAAGAGAAGGAAAAAAGAGGAACACAGGTGGAGGCAATGAAAGAGATAATCCTCAGTGATGCAGACCCTAGCAAGTGGACCAAGGTAGGAACTACCCTCTGCAAAAAGAGGAAGAAGAGTTGATTGTTCTCCTCAAAGACACTATAATGTCTTCATTTGGTCAGCAAAAGACATGCCAGGAATTGACCCAGAAGTCATTACCCACAAACTTAACATCATGCTAGGAAAACACCCAGTTCAGCAAAAAAAGAAGAACCTTGGACTCGAAAGGAAAGCAGCTGCTAAGGCAGAGGTAGAGAAGCTCTTAACTGCTGGCTTCATAAAGGAAGTCAAATATCCAGATTTTGTCTGTAATGTTGTAATGGCCCCAAATACCACCGGAAGAAGACGAATGTATAATGACTTTACAGATTCTAATGAAGCATGTCCTAAGGATTGTTACCCCTTGCTTCAAATTGATGCCATGGTTGACGCCTCGACATCTCACGAAATGCTTAGCTTCTTGGATGCCTTTAGCAACTATAACCAAATCTGAATACATCCAGATGATGAAATTCATACTACTTTTGTGACAGCCCAAGGTCTATTTTTCTTTACTAGAATACCTTTTGACCTTAAAAATTGCCGGGGCTACCTACCAAAGGCTCATGAACAAAATCTTCAAAGAGCAAATTAGTAGAAATGTTGAGATCTACGTGGATGACATGCTAGTTAAGACCAAGAAAAGACAAGAACAAATTGCAGACCTAAAAGAAACCTTTAATGCCTTGTGAAAATACAAAATGAACCTTAATCCAACTAAATGCGCTTTTGGGGTAAGCTCAGGAAAATTCCTAGGCTACATGGTCACTTATCGAGGCATAGAGGCCAACTCAGAAAAGGTAAAAGCAGTACTTGACATGGCTCCACCTAGGGACATTAGAGGTGTACATACATTAGTAGGAAGAATCACGGCCCTTGGAAGGTTCTTGGCAGGATCGGCCAGAAAGTACCTCTCATTCTTCGGCGCACTAAGTAAGAAAAGGGAACTTACTTCCATTTATGGGATGAAGAATGTCAAAAATTCTTCAACCAAATTAAGGGTGAATTAGGTTGTTTGCCTATCCTTAAGAGCCCACGGATAGGCGAACCCCTTATATGTTACTTATCAGTTACTCAAGAAAAACGGGGCGGTAGCCCTCGTGCAAAAAGAACAGGGAACCCAAAACCCGGTGTACTTCATTAATCGAGTTTTTCAGGGGGCAGAGCCTAGATATCCAGAAGTGGAGAAATAATATTGATGCTTATGACTGCAGCAAGAAGGCTTCGACTAGACTTTCACTATCATCCCATAATTGTGTCTATTTCATATCCATGACGGCAAATCATGGAAAAGCCAAAATTATTAGGGAGACTTACAAAATGGAGCATGGAGATTGCCGAGTTTGACATAAAATATGTCCCCCAACTGAATATCAAATCATAGGCATTGGCAGACTTTATCTTTGAATGCAATCCTCACCAGACCACAGAGGTGATTGAAGAATGGATAACACATACGGATGGTTCATCCAGTTTTAAAGGATGTGGCACTAGAATAGTCCTAGTAAGCCCTAATGGGGTAAGGACAGAACATGCTTTCAAGCTTAATTTTAAGGCCACGAATAATAAAATAGAGTATGAAGCGGCCATCACAGCACTGTGAATATGCAAGAACTTGGAAATAAGGGAGGTAAGACTCTGAAGTGATTCTCAAATGGTCACCAAACAAGCTCAAGAAGACTATGAAGCCAAGGTACCTACAATGATTAAATATCATAAGGCACTGAAAAATATGATGGCAATATTTAAGAAGGTGACCATTGAAAATATCCCGTTGAGTGAAAACAGTAAAGAAGATACTCTAGCTAGAGTGGCTTCAGCATTTGAAGCACCCACAGATATTCCTATTGATGCTATCGAAAAGCCAAGTATTTGTGAAAGTGTAGTCATGGACATCTCACAAAGTGAAATTATGGGATAAATGCACCTTATAAGGAGTTACTTGTCCACATGCCAACTCCTAAAGGACCCTAAGGAGGCGACCAATCTAGAAAGAAAGGCCACTAAGTTTCACCTATTTGAGGATGACACACTATATTTTCGGTCTTTCACAGCCTCATATAGAAGGTACCTTTCGGCAGAAGAGGCAAATTATGCGTTGTAAAAAGTCAATGAAGGCATTTGTGGGAATCATATTGATGCTAAGAACTTAACCAGAAAACTCATCATTCAGGGATATTATTAGCCTACGTTAGCAGAGGACGCAGCCAAGTTTGTCAAGAAATGTGACAAATGTCAAAGGTTTGGCACAACATCAAAAAAACATGGGGAACAAATGACTCCAATTACTACGCCATGGCCCTTTGCAAAATGGGGGGTGAACATCCTTGGACCATTTGCACCTGCCTTAGGGGGGAGGAAATACTTAATAGTTGCCATTAATTACTTCACTAAGTGGGTTGAGGTGAAACCCCTAGCAAAAATCAGAAAGCAGAAGACAAAGGACTTTGTATGGCAACATATAATATGTAGATTTGGCATCCCATGAGAGATTATCACCGACAATGGCACCCAACTAATAGGAAAGAGGTTCTTCAAGTTCCCACATGAACTAAATATCATCCATTGTAGAACCTCGGTAGTGAGGCCACAGTTTAATGGCCTCGTGGAACTCGCAACAGATCCATTCTCGAAGTTTTAAGGAAAAAACTAGATCAAGCCCTTGGAGCATGGGTTGATTTGATCCCGGAAGTCCTTTGGGCTTACCAAACAACATATAAGACTTCTATAAGAGAAACACCTTTTCGTTTAACATATGGCACTAAGGTCATAGTACTAGTGGAAATCAACCTCCCTAGTTATAGGGTTCTTCATTTTAATGAAGAAGCAAACGATGAAGAGTTGAGGGTCAATCTAGATGTGCTGGATGAGCTCAGGGAGGCTATTGAAGTAAGGACTTTGGTTTATAAAGAAAGAGTGGCAAAATGTTATGACTTCAAGATCAAACCGAGACACTTCCGAGTGGAAGACTTGGTGTTGTGACAAGCAGAAGCTTCTTGGCAGAAATTGAATGGAGGAAAGTTTGATCCAGGATGGGAGGGACCTTATTTCATCGAAAAAGTCACCGGAAAAAGGGCATATAGACTTAAGCGCTTAGATGGTACGAAAGTACCATGAACGTGGAATGTTGATGTCCTAAAAAAATATTATCAATAATACAAAGCACATTCAAGACATAGTGTCGCATATGAAAATGTACACCTTAAGATAAGGTAAATGCAATATAAAGAGCCTAGAGGTGGCAAACAAAGTCATGCTGAATAACGTTAGCCGCGAGGCTAGCAAAGGAAGGAAAAGATTAATTAGTTGCATCTATGTGGAGCACTCCAACCATCTCTGATATTGTAGTAATTTCAAGAGAATTAATAGAGGAGCTCAACTTTTTTGCCTTACCTTTGCCCCTAGCCGGAGGAGCAATGGGGGTAGAAGAAGTGGCGGTCGCCAACACAATAAAAGGAGGGGGAGGAACCTCAGAAGAGGTTTGCGGCCTCTTAACTGACTTAGCATGCGCAAAAACCTTTTTAATAAAATCTTTGGCTTTCATTTTCTTCTTCTTTCTTTTCACCTGAGATAACAGAGAGAAGCCTTCTTTAGAGTGAGAGACACCAAAAGCTGCAAAGGGAAAAAATGAGAGAATAAGGTAACAATTAGGAAAAAGTGGTTCACGGAAGAAAGTACTACACACCGTGAGTTGACAAGAACTTTGGGGTTAGACATCCATCAGTCTGGGCACGACCATTATCGGGCACCACCTCCCTAAGTAATTTGAATGACAACTCCTCCTTTTCGGAACGTTGAGAGGGAACAATTTTATTGAGATCTTCCTTTTCACAGACGTTAAAAACCCGTGTCTTGGTAGGAAATGACCAAGCCCTATCCTTCAACTTAAGTAAAATGAGGGCCTTTTGGGTGAAATGCATACCAGCCACCTTGGACAGATTGAAGACAGAAAAATGACTGAAATAGGGGTACAAATGGCTCTATACTAAGATTTTTAGTAACAACAAAAGATATTATGTACCTCAAACTATTTGGAGAGTACTGAAAAGGGAGATCAGAAAATAGTTTAGGAGGTCCAAGATAAAAGGGGAAGATGGTAAGGAAAAACCAACTTCGAATTGATCCCAGTAGAAAGGAAGAAACCCGTCAGCAAGGGCGACATCAAATCGATCGCCAGAAGAAAGTAAATGAATTTCGTAAGAAAAAGGTATGTTGCAGAAGCAACAAAGGAAGTCAACTTATCAGTACTTTAAAAAAAGAGGTGACAGTAGTCAGCCAGAGGTGGTGAAGAAATGAGGCAACGGTGGTCAGCCCATGTCTTAAGAAAAGAGGCAACGGTAGTCAGCTAAAGGTGGTGAAAAAATGAGGTGACGGTAGTCAGCCAGAGGTGGTGACGAAATGAGGTGACGGTGGTTAACCTATGCCTTAAGAAAATAGGTGACGGTAGTCAACCAGAGGTGGTGAAGAAATAAGGCGACGGTGGTCAGCCCATGCCTTAAGAAAAGAGGCAACGGTAGTCAGCCAAAGGTGGTGAAAAAATGAGACGATGGTAGCCAGCTAGAAGTGGTGACGAAATGAGGCGACGGTGGTCAGCCCATGCCTTAAGAAAAGAGACAATGGTAGTCAGCTAGAGATGGTGAAGAAATGAGGCGATGATGGTCAGCCTATGCCTTAAAAAAAAAGGCAACGACAGTCAGCTAGAGGTGGCGAAGAAATGAGGCAACGGTGATAAGCCTATGCCTTAAGAAAATAGGTGACGGTAGTCAACCAGAGGTGGTAAAGAAATGAGGTGACGGTGGTCAGCCCATGCCTTAAGAAAAGAAGTGACGATAGTCAGCTAGAGGTAGTGAAAAAATGAGGTGACGATAGTCAGCCAGAAGTGGTGACTAAATGAGGCAACGATGGTTAGCCTTTCCTTTAAGAAAAGAGGTGACGGTAGTTAGCCAGAGGCAGTGAAGAAATGAGGTGACGGTGGTTACATGCCTTAAGAAAAAAGGCAACAGTAGTCAGCTAGAGGTGGTGAAGAAATGAGGCAACAGTGGTCAACCCATGCCTTAAGAAAAGAGGCAATAGTAGTCAGCTCCAAATAGGTTTGGAGGCAGCGGAAGTCAGCCTCCAAATGTTTGGAGACAACGGTAATTAGATTCAGAAAGCAAGGAGCTGACAGGAGTCAGCCAAAGGGGGGAAGAAACAAGGCGGCGGCTGTGGTGGTCAATCTATGCCGCGAAGAGTAAAGGTGACGATGGTAAAAAAAAACAAGTCAAAAAAACGTCAAAAAAAAAAAAAGAGTCAGCGTTAGATCTGCGAATAATAGAAAGAAAGCGAAGGGTTTTAGGAGGCGATATATCCACCGAGTACAGGTTTTTATTTTTAAAAAAATATTTCCAAAAAAGTATCCTTTTTAAAAATATTTCCAAAAAAGTACTTTTAAAAAAATTTCTAGAAAAGTATCATTTTTAGAAATATTTATTCATGGAGGATATTCCAGAAACATTTTCCTAAAATGGAAATACCTTTAAAAAGGTTATTTATCTTCCCTGTGCAGAAAAATAAAAAATATCATAAGCCTCTATTAAAGCTCTATCGCGCACTGTTGAGGCTGGGGGCAAATGGTAATACCCACATCAAAAGATTGGACCCCCATCGGGCCTAACATCATCTTAAAGAAATTGGGCTCATTAAAAGTTTAAAGCCCAGTCTGACCACAAAGGATAGATGTCCTAGATCTAACAGTTCAAGAGATAATTGCTCCATCTAATGGTTTTAAATCTTAATGTACACTATCTTAAAAGCCTATATAAAAGCATTCATGATCACATTTCAGGTATAAGATCACTTTTCTTGGTATTTGCACCACACTAGAATTATTATTGACTTGAGCGTTAGAGTATCTTTCCACGCTTCCTTTGCCAATGTGTACTCATGGGATTAACTAAACTTCCGAACCTTCAGATTATTTACTGAGGAAGGTGCATCATCAGAAAGCATCTTGTTTTGTCATAAGTACAAATTGTTTATCCATTGTCATATATTAAATTTTTGCTTCCTGAATCTTGTTGATGTGTAACATCCATAAGTAGCTTGGCCCATCAATAGTGAAGATAACCATTTAATCAGACTATTCTTATGACAAATATGTCACACCGGGATTATATCACAATAGAGAGCTTCATGCATATATAATGTAGCAATTCAGCTTAACACTAGAGCTACTATTTGAATGGAAACTTGAAACTTTGGACACATCAAACTTTTTAACCGAAAACTCCCTTTAACAGTAGGTGTTTTAATGGTAGAGTCAGTTACTGTCCATGACATTTTGGAAGCAGACATTTTAATGGTTTTTGTTAAGAGTTCTTTAACCCAAAAAACAAAGGTCTCAACATGAAAAGTCGTAAACACTGGCACAGGCGAAACAATTCTGAAATTCTATAAAACTTCACAACGCATGAAACTATTTTCTGCAAGTTTGGATCACATCAAGAACCCTATTTCACAATGGTAATTCCACTTCACTAAATTCAGACAAGTTTCAAATACCAAAATCAAGAAACTTCTTTTCCAACTCAGAATCTCATACACAATTCCTAACCATGAGGGTTTTTGCAGAAATAGCAGTTACACATCCAGCAAAATTGTACTTTGTCCATCCCACCAATGCTGTTTTATTTGATTTGATGCAGAGATTTAAAAAGTGAAAAAAATTGATATATCATTTCCATTTTTATCTTTACAGGATAGTATGGTAAAATAAGTAGTAAATAAAAAAATATTGTAAAAATTTCAAAAGACTCAAAAAGAAAAATAGCGCAAGATTGATGGAATAGAATGACTTTTTATCTACAAAGTTCTTACAGCAGAAGCCAATAGTTGCCAAGTTCACAGTTCACTTGCGTAACAAGTGTTCCAGTAGTACAAAATACACATACTCAAGAGTCTTCCTCAAAGTCCGCTACGGGGCTGAAGCTTCAACAGAGTCCACAGATAAGTAAGAACTTTAATTACTAAGGTCCAAATTGTTTCCTATTAATTAATTTGGTTATTTTCATTTTTAGTTCTTTTTTTTTTGTTTTTGCTAAAACTATATAGATATAGTAATAACTTAGGTAATGCTTTTTTTTGGAAATTAATAACATTTTTATGATTGTTTTAACTAACGCAACATTAAAAGTGTATATTAATAAAATGCACTCGCTTTTTAAGAAAAATTATTTTAAAAATATTTTCAGTCTTCTTAAAACTAATTCTTTTGTAAAACAAATTGTGGACAAGTGTTGCTACCCATGTATTAATATGGTGTAGCTACTTGAGCCTTAGACAAATTAGGCTCAAGGTGACGAGCCCACTTAAGGACCAGGACCATTATGGCACTACCCAGTAAAAGACCCAATAGTCTATAGAGGATCCATGAGCAACAAGGCTTTGAGGAATGTGCCTAGACGAAGGCATATAATATCATTTCATGGCCCTTATGAGGCTACGCCTACGCGTCGCATTCGAAAAATTACATAACGTCAATTTTTTTTACCAACATGAAATATCATTATTCCCTCCCTAACATAATATTTCTATTTTGAATCACTGCTCGTATTCTTAATTATTACTTTTATTTTCATTTTTATAACTTTTTTACTTATTTAAATTTTAAAAAGTTACATTTTTCAACTTTACACTTCCACTTTCAGAATTCTTCGTGCCACTTAATTTCTTACAGCATTAGAAATGCCTAACACCTACTCACATATAAAAATATCTTCTGTAGTTATATACCACCTCCCCTCTCTAGTTCATGGTCGGCCTACTAAGCAGAGCTAGAGGCTAATCGCAAGGTTTCTACATCATCACCAATAAATAATTAAACAAAAAAGTCAATTAAAAATTTTAGAAAAATAGATTATATATATAGAAACCCCTAATATTTACCCTAACCTACACTTATCCCCAATATATTCAAAAGCTTACACTTACCCTCTATTTTTCCAATTCCGCCAGCTCATTGGTTGAGAAAAAAGGGAAAATGCCTAAAAAAACCATTCTACCTTTTCTTTTTGAGCCTATGCACCTGAAACTTTTAGATCTAACAAAATTAGCATACTTTCCAATTAGTTCACCTGAGCTATTTTGATCTATCAATCACCCGAATAAACAACAGCAGTTTTGGATACTGCCAGGCTCCATCATCGCTCCCAATATTTCTCTTTCTCTCTCATCTCACTTTCTTCTTCCACAAGCCCCCTACACACAATAGCACCATTCCTATGACCTTCTCAATTGGCTTGCTCTTTTCTTCAGCTACCAAGAGGACAATGTTAGGAACCAGCAAGAGCACCATGTCCTGCACCTCGTGAACACTCAGATGGCCTCTCCCTTCCACCTAAGAACATCGACATCCTTAACTCCACCGTTCTCTGCTGCTTCCATCACATGGCTATGGCGCTCAACAAGATGCTCAAGGATTACATCGATGAGAACACTTGGTAGCCAGTGCTGCCCTTGATTTCAGGCGAGAACGCTTTTCTCAACTGCATTGTGGAGCCGATTTACCAAACCATCAGTGACGAGGTAGAGAATACTAAGAATAGGATTGTCCTGCACGGTGCTTGGAGGAACTACGATGATCTGAACAAGTACATACTTTTAGAGCAGCAGTATTTTCAAAAAACTAGGTTTGTTGGCAGAGGTGTCTTTGGGATTTGATCATCATCAAAATGTTAAATACCATTATCGCTAGTTATACCGCATCCCAAAATTTTAATGTATACTGTATGGTGTACTGTGTCACATATCGTTACCGTTACCGCAAAAAATAAATGTTAGAATATTATTTTTAGAAGACATAATTTGTTTAATAATTTATTTTTACACATTTTATATGTATTCTAATTTTTCTTATCATAATTTGTCAAATATAAATAAAATATATATAATAAAAGATATTCAATTGGGATAGTATGCACCAGAAATCCAATTAAGGGATATTGTTTAACACTATAGGGACCTTAAAGCTGCTATCATCTATTAAATTGTTATATTAATTAAGTAACAAAAAAATAAATGTAAATGTTTATTTTATGATATGAGTATTATTTATATTTATATTTTTATATATTTATGATATTATTTTTGTAAAATGAAAGAAAATAGTCAGGAAAAATAAAATATCGCAGTACGTACCATGTAGTATTTGCGGTATACCACGATTTTTTAACAAAATGCATACAAAAAGTGAGTGGTATGCAGTATACCGCAAAATACTTTAGTATACAGTGGTATACCGCACAATAAAATGACAAAACTTGAAAACATTTGTACCACATACAGCGTACTTGCGATAAATATGCGGTATACTATGGTATTTAACACTATAATTATCATATATTACACTTTACATTTTACACAATAATTAGGGGGATAAACGAGGGCAGAATCCTCTCCAATCATATGAAATGCCTTTAGATAATGTTTTTTTTTCTAATAATGTTTTCTTTAATATATTTTCAAAGGAAAAAGTAAAATGGGAATATATGACATTCATTTTAGGGTAAGCCTTACATGCACTTGGTGCACAGCATGCATCTTACGTTCTTTTATTAGTTTGTATGCATTTTCTTATTAGAAAAATCCTTTTTTAAATATTATTTCTTCATTTATCTCTACAAAAAATAAAAATTTCAAACGACCATTGCCATCAGCTTCATGTTGGAAAATTATATATTTCCAACGCAAAGCCATTAGAAATAGGTATGTTGGTAAATGAAGCGGTGGAAAATTTTTTTTCCAATGGCTTAATTTCAGGCTGTTGGAATCACCAACGTCTAACTGTTGGAAAACAAGTCATTACTAATTTCCAATGGCTTAACCTTGCATACGTATTTTTAACAGCTGTCTGATTTTCCAACGGCCTAAGCTGTTGGAAAAAGTTGGACATTTCCAATAGCTAGAGCCATTGGAAAATATGCCAATGGCTCTAGCCGTTGGAAATTGAACTCCATTTTAAAAAATAAAAAAATTATAGAACTCCTGAAAATATATTTTTTATATATTACTAAATTTATTGTTATATTTACAAAAAATATACTTTTATTGTAATAAATACTATATTTTATAATATTACAAAAATAAAGTCACTAAAATTATAGAACTCTTGAAAATCGCATGATTCATATAATTACAAAAATTACAAAAAATACAAAATCACAAATCACAAAATACAAAAATTAAAAAGATCGCATAAATTAACAAAATTGCAACAAATCATGAAAATCACAACAATCCAAAAATAGATCATAAAAAAATTCCTACAAATTCAAGAAAAGCAATAAAATCACAATCCAAAATCAGATATGCAAACGTAAGGCAGAGGAGGAAAAGCTGACAAGCAAGGCGAACGAGGAGATAAAGGAGCAAAGCGGAGGAGGAGAAGTGGACGAGTAAGGCAAAGGAGGAGAAAGGCGCAAATGGTGCATGGGCAATCGGGGAGGAAGGAGGAGAGAGGGTGACGGATGGCGGACGAATGATGATGGGGAAAGGAGTGAGGTGATAGAGATCTACAAATAGCAATGGAGACAGGCACCAACGACAATGGAAAAAGGAGAATGACAACAACAAGGCATGAACAACTTAAGGCTGAAAGGGTGAAAGGAGGGCTGAGGGCGAAAGGGCTAAGAGGGCTAAGAGGGCGAGAGTTAAGAGAGATGAAAGGGTCAAGTGGATATATGAGAGTATTTATAATTAAGGTTAGTTTGAGTTGGGTTTGGGCAATTGGGCTATCTTGGCCTATTGGGTCTTTTTTTTGGGCTGGGTAAAATTTCACACACACACACACACACACACACACACGCATTAATATGTTCATAATAATAATAATAATAATAATAATAATAATAATAATAATAATAATAATAAAATAATAATAATTGTTATTATTATTATTATTAACAAAATATTTTAAAATATAAATTTAATTTTTAAAATTGTAAAATAAATATGATATATATATATATAAATATACATCAACATATATTAATATTATTAAATTTATTGTAAAATATTTTCAATTTACAAAAAATTAATTGAAATTAATTTTTTATTATATGATATTTTTAATTATTATATCATATACATTTTTATATATCAAAATATATGATATATATGTACACACACACACACACAAATATATTATTATTATTATTATTATTATTATTATTATTATTATTATTATTATTATTATTATTATTATTATTATTAGTATGTATATATATATATATATATATATATATATATATATGTATGTATGTATGTATGTATGTATGTATAATATGTGTATGTGTGTGTGTGTGTGTGTGTGTGTGTGTGTGTGTGTGTGTGTGTGTGTGTGTGTGTGTGTGTGTGTGTGTGTATTTATGTATGTATGTATATAATATACAAACAAATTACTATTATTATTATTATTATTATTATTTATAATAAAATGTTTTTGAAATACTACTTTGCTTTTGAAAATCATAAAATTTATTAGTTTCTAGCGGCTTTCGCATTGGAAAACTCAACCTTCACGTTGGCAATTTTCCAATGGTTTTCGCGTTGGAAATTTGGCCTTTAGAATTTCTTATAGCCTTTGAGTTGGAAATTTGGCCATTGGAATCTCCAATAGCTTTTAAGTTGGAAATTTGGCTGTTGGAAATTTTCAATGGCCTTCAAGTTGGAAATTTGACCGTTGGAAATTTTCAATGGCCTTTGTGCTGGAAATTTTCAATGGCCTTTGCGTTAGAAATGACAACTTTTACGTACAAAATTTTCCAATGACCTTTGCCTTGAAATTTTTCCAACAACCAGCCTATTGGAAACTGCTGTATTCAAAATATTCAACACGAAGGCCATTGGAAAATGCTCTTCACCATTTCCAATGGCTCTTCATATTGGCTGTTGGAAAAATGAGTTTTTTCAGTAGTGTATATATTGTTGTTTGTTCTTTTTGAGTTTCTATATGTTTTCCTTTATGAGTGGTATATTCTCATCTTTTTATTTGTCCTATCATTGAACAATCATCTAGTTTTTTGTTCTGAATTGATTATTATTCCATCCATCTCATATTCTTGATACAATTTTAGTTTTTTTTAACTTAAATTTGCCTTAAATTTATTTATATTAATATTTGCTAAAAATTTTATTTTTGGAAACTACATGACTTATAGTTTTTAAATATAATTTTTTTTTAAAAAAATTATAAATATGAATATAAATAAATTTAGATGTTGCAGAGAACTTGGGATGGAGGTAGTAGTTGCTATTTGTCTAATATACATTTATCTGTAAAAAGAACAATTGCATGTTTGAAAAAAAATTTAAAACATATACTTAGTGCAAAAAAATAATATTCATTATTGTGTTTGTTCTTTTGTTTCTGTTTTTTTTTTCAACTCCTATATGTTTTTTTGTTTCTGTTTTTTTGTCCTTATATGTTATTTTATCTATTACTGTTTACTTTTTTTTTTTACAAATTTTTTTATTTTTTCAGTTCCTATATATTGTTTTATTTATATTCTTTTCCTATATGTTCATTTATTTGGTTCTCATTTATTTTTTTTGTTCTTGCATGTTATTTTATGTATTGTTATTTGTTTTTTATAAATCTTTTATTTTTCAATTCTTATATGTTCTTTTATTTATGTTCTTTTCCAGTTTCTGTATGCTTTTTTATTTATGCTCTTTTCTTATATGTTCTTTTACTATTAATAGTCTGTTCTCTTAGCTTAACTAGTTGTTTGTTTTTTTATTATTCCTAAATGAAGGAAAAAGAACAAAACAGTTAGTCTCGGCTGTGCGTTTGAACTTTGAACCCATCCATAGCCATTCCGCTAGTCCTAAACCCAAGGACTGACGTCTACAACAAAAAATTGTGGTTGACCTGCATGCATCTGCCTCTTACACAAAACATACCCAAGTGTGACATAAAGGATTTGGTAGGTTAGCCGAGAAAATTGATCGAAGAATGTAACTTAAAATCTCTAGTGATATGATGGAACACTAATTGTACTTAAGGGTTTAACACAAAAGCAACCCAACAAATCACTAGAACCTTGGTAATCCCAGAAGAGATGAAAGAGAGATTCTTCATGTGTTAAATTTCATATGGTCCAGTGAATGAGTTTTCTATCTCCATTTGTTATGATAAGTTCTTTTCGCTTATTCCTAATTGATTTTAAGTTAAATGTTTTAGCATGATATTAAAGCTAAAATTTCAGAGATTCTAATTTTCCCCCAGTATTATCTCTGCTCCGATTTAACATTCTACACATCTCATCCTCTGTATCTGCTTCCACCCTTTGACTGTAGAAAAGGAAAAACTTCCTCCCAAAACTATAAGTTATCATGTCAATTATATCAACATGCTCATAGGAAACCCTCGAAGATTATGTTGAAGAAAACGACGAAAAAAAAGAGTATGGCTGGGATTCGGCCAGCGTCGCGGTAACCCAACCCACAAGTACCCAATCTGAACATTGCGGAAGCGGCCAACAAAGAATCTATACCAACAGTTAACGACAGAATATTTCAACGAAAACCAAATCTTAAAAAAATCTTTAAATTTCAAAAGACTCATACACAAAAAAAAAAAATATATGATCTATATATAGTTTGATTTTAGCATTATTCAGGTTAGCATATTCGTGAGTGGCTACTTTTTCTCTCTCCACTTTCCAATTGGGTGGCTAGGGTTTCATGTAAATGGCGGAAAGTCCAAGAAGCTAGCTAGAAGGAATAGGAAGAAAAAGATGCTCAATTATCATGATGAGCCCAACAAAGTGGGGGTGTCCCTCCATCTTTGGACACAACAGTATAGCTTCTGTCTTGTATATCCTAATCTCTTGACACTACAAAGGGAAAGTAATTGCTCTTTCTTGCCCATTTCCTCACTTTCCGTAAAGGGAAGTTCTATGCTTTGCACCCACCACTTCCCATCGTTTTGACCAGAACCTTCCCTTTATGGAAAGTTATTGATATCATAATAATTTTGGGTTATACTTCTAGTTCCGAATTATTATTTATGATTTTATTACTACCTAACAGTACAGGACGTATAGAAAAATTTTAATATCATTACTTTGTATTGGCCCAACCGGAATTTTGTTAGAAATTTGTGGCCGTATATAGAATATTGTATGTATCATTGACATATATCCAAATGATAAAATCAATTTCTTTTTTGTTTTATTTTCTAGATTGATCTATTAATTAAAGAGTATGGAATATATGATGAGGTCTTGGATCAATCATTCATCATATTTTTCATTTAAATGCTTTCATCTAAACGGTTCTTGTCTTGGATCAATTATATATCCAAGACAAAACTTAACAAACTAGTAAGTTTGTTAATTGTGACAAACTTTTGTATCATACATGAAACTCATTTTGTTACTAGCTAGTGTTTTAGTCAATAAAAGCATGCTTGTTGTGAGGTGAAAACTTGACTCACAAGTAAAAATTGTGGCAGGGTTTTCCGTGACTGCCTTGTGACAAATGGAAACTTAGCCACTAATAACTTTTGTCACCAAAATTCTGTGTTGTTGTGCCCAATTTCAAAGTCACCACCAAAAACCTCTTTGATAAAAGACTTATATAAATAATGAGCTAGAACTTCTTATTGAGGTTGAAGAGATAAAACCAGCAATTTGGATCTTGTGTAAGCCTAAAGTCTCTAGGACCTAATGGTTATAATAATTTTGTGTTTATGGAGAAATGTTGGGATCTCCTTAAGAACGACCCATGTGGCTTTGTAAATGATTTTGAACTTTTGAAGCCTCAATTAGGTTTGTCAGGGAGATCAATACATCCTTCATATATCACTCCCAATACCAAGGTATAAAATCTCACTACCTTAAGTAGGAGTGTTCATTATTTGGATAAGACTGAACAATCCAAATGGATTATTTGGATTAGATAAAATAGTTTAGTTATTTGGTTATTTAGTTCAGATTGGTTCCTAAGCTTAAACAATTTAAATGAATTTTTAATGTAGTTATTGGATCATTTGTTGGTTCCTAAGCTTAAAACCAAACAAATTGAATAAACCAAAAAATAATATGTATTTTATAATTATACCCATCAACCATATATAAGGTCATATTTTTTTCAAGTTTTAATTTATTTTTTTCCAATTACCATGTGTTTAGTTCTAATAAAAAAGAATTGAATTATAAAAATTTAATATACTGAATTATAATTTGGATGGTTCGGATAAAAATAAAAAAAATTGAATTTCAATTCAGATGGTTTAGATCTATTTTAATATGTAATTCAGATGATTTGGATTAAATTTATAAAAATAAAAAATCAATCAAATTGTTCTATTCAGATCAGTTTCAAACCGATCCAAAAGAATAAACACCCATAAACTTAAGTAACTATATATAAACCAATGGTAGATGTTGTATCATGTAGTGATAATCACAATATCGTAAAGCTTCGTTAAAATTTAAATCCTAACTTATATAATGGAGCATTTTATATTTTCAAATACCCCACCATTCGGCGCAATGGCAAAAGACATGTAGTGGAGGTCCAGAGTTCAATTCTGATCTCCACCATTGCCCCTATTATGCTAATAATACTAATTCAATAATCTTTCTAGTTCCGGAAAAGCAAACTTTTCCCCTTCCTTTACTAAGTAGTACTCCTATCATTTGTAAATTTTTAAAGTTATTTCTATGTATGAAAAAAAAAAATAAAGCTGTTCATGTAAATTTAATGAAGTCAAACTAATCACAAATCCTAGCATAAAATGTGTCCCCAATGAAAGGCAAAATTGAAAATCGCCATGTGTTACTCCTTCCACAAATCTTTTGGTCAAGATTTCTCAAACTTTTCAAAAATTATGAAATGGCCATAATATCAATTCACCCACTTTCATATCTATTTATGGTAAAATCTATCAGATTGGAGGTCCCTTAACTTATTTTTTTGTTCTAAACAAGTACCCTACCTTAAAGTTGTTCTACTAAAGTACCTTCCATCATATTATGTGTCCCAATTAGGTATTCTCTGTCCATTTTGCAGTAAAAATATATAGATGGATTTCATTAATGTGGCATTAATTAATATTAAATTAAATTTAAAATTACAAGTTTGGTGCTTAAATTTTTGTCAATCAATCATTTTAACCCCAAAAATTTTAAATCTCAGATTCTTCTTGTTTCTTTTCCTAGTTTCTCTCTCGGTCACCAGCGAGGCCTATCCGGACGATTTGCTTCAGTCTTGTCTAATCGCCTTCGGCCCAAAGAGTTGTTCGACAAGGATCTGGATGCGATGCCATCTTCCTCGAACAGAATAAGAATAAAAAGAAAATGAATTAGAGGTGAATCATAGATTCCTTTGCTAATTGGAGGCGAATGGCGGATTTGGGTTCGATTTCCTCCAGGTTTGAAAAAATTGATGGCCTCCTCCAACTCACTGCCTGGTTTTTCTTCTATTGCCAGATCTAATCAAAGTGGCTAGAATCGGTCTCACCCTCACCCTCGCCGTCACCGACCTCATTAACACTTATTAGAGAGATTGATTTGCACTTGCCGTCACCGCCCTCACCGACGCTCACCTTCATTGTCTCGTCGTCACTACTCACACCGTCGGATTTCATTGTGAACTGTCGGATTTCATCACCGACCGTCATGAACAAGCCTAAGAAACAGCAGAAAAGAGGAAGATGAATTAGGTTAAATATTAGGTTTAAAAATTTTAAGGGTTAAAATGATTGATTGAAAAAATTTAGGTACTAAATTTGTTATTTTACATTTATTTTAGCATTAAACAATGTTATGCCAGCATTTTTCATCGAATTTAACGGTAAAATTGACATAAAATACCTAATTGGGACACGCAATATAAGATAAGAAACTTCAATAGGATAACCTTAAGGTAATGTACTAATTTTTAAAAAAAAAATAAGCTAAGGGACCTTATATGATTTTATCATATCTATTTATAGATTTAGTGACCGTTATACTACTACTAATGTACTATTATAAATTATTGATTTTCAATATTATCATGCAAAAAATGTCAACGGTACTTTTGAGACGAATTACTGAAATAGTTTACCGAAAAGTATGCAAATGTCAGCTGCTTTGGCGCCGAAATTGCTACATCTTTTTGTCGTCATGTATCAGTTGGTGCTTTCGAAGCCTATTTATGGGTTATGGCTATGCTAAACATTTTATAATCAATATTGTTCAATTAATATTGGCTAAAGCTCCCTAATTGCCCCCGAACTGTTACGAATCAGATTTTAAGCTCCTGAACTAAATTTTTGGTTGTTTCCTAATGGCTCTCCAGCTATCTTGTGAAAACGTTCCCTAATCGCCCTCAATGACAAAATTGAAAATTGAAGAACTTCGCTAAATGACTCTTATATAAAGATGTAAAAAAGAAGAATTAAAAGAAGAAGAAGAAGAACCACAGACACAAACGAATAATGATAGTTCAGTTGATTAAGCACTTCTAGTTCTGGAATTTTTTATATTTCATCATGTTAGTCCCAAAACTTCTCAATATTCTAATGAAGTCACATTTCATATTATTCTTCACTCTATTAGTCTTAAACTGGACAAGGTTGCACCTGGAGGATGAAAGGTTTGATGTATCACTTACCTTCAATTAACTCCCTACGTGGATATGACGTGGCACATTTAGGGCTTCCAATCAGTGACTAATTTGTACAAAATTAGAGCCTTATGGAACTTTTTCATTACTAACACAAACTCATGGCTCCTTAATATGCAATTACTTACACGTGTCACGTGGTCATATGCAGATAAAGAGTTTATGGAAGTTAAGTGCAACACCATGATTTAGCTCTATCTAGTTTAGGGTTAAAAGAGTCAATGTAAGTGGGGAATTAGGACCTTATTTGAAGACAGAGAAGTTTCAGGGATAACTTGGTAAATGTGAAAATATTTTATGACTGGAAGTGTGGGCTAACTTGAAAAAATTAAGCCTAAAGAAATGAATGAAGTAAGTTCATTCTTAAAATAATAATCGATTTAAAATTGTTATTCTATTTGCAGACCTCTGCCTTTGGCAGCCAACTGGAAAGTTCATGTTTGAAATTTATCAGATTTTTTTCTAAATTATATTAAATGAAAATATTTTTAATTTTCTAAAATTTGATTTTTTTTAGAACAAGTATATCATTAGATTAAATGTCAATAAAACTGAATAGTTAATATAACAATAAACAGTTTTTAAAAATTTAGTAAGTAAAATATATGAAAATTTAGTATTCATATGATTTTATTCTCTTTTTTTTTTTTCATTTTCTTACATAAACGTACTTTATTTTAACTATTTATATTTATTAGGTAGATGTCTGATAGAAATCCGCTGATCAGTGAAAGACAATTTTGTAAGTTGCATTTGTTATGTCAGGGATAGCTGTACTACACAATAAATAGTTTAGGAACAAAAATCATAAATAATATAACTTAAAAATTAAGGTATAGAAGTATCCCTGCATAAAATTACATATTAACAACACAATGTAAATACTCAACAATGATTATGTCAATACCCCATTAGATAGTGATATAGCCTAGCCAACCCAATAGGAACAAATTCTCTGTGCATACATCCCCCCTCCCAATCAACCACAGAAATTGAACCTCTATGAGAGTAGCCTTTTAAGGATCACACCTACAAGGCAAAGTAATGAGAAGAAATTGCAAACATACAACCAACAAAGCCGCAATTGCTTTTGATGGATTTACTTAAATTATATTATAACAAATGTCATTTAATAGATTATTATAACTATATAATTAGTTTGCAAATGACATTAGTTTTCAAATAAGCCATTTAAGATTAATCTAACTTAATGCTAAACAAACTGTACCCTAGACTTTATTTTCCAGATATATGCATATCTATGCATGTAGATTCTACTATCAATGTTTGATTGTTGAAGTAGAAAAAATAGAAAAAAAAAAGGTGCATGAATGGGAAAAAAAGTTTGGCAAAGCAGAAAAAATAGAAAAAAAAAAGTGACTGGATGGGAAAAAAATGGCAAACCATAACCACAGAAAATTAAAACAAAATAAATAAATCTAGCAAAAAATGGCCATTGAACATTCATAACTATACTTACCACCCCCACCTCTTTTTAACATCATTTCTCACCAAAAAACCAGTAATTATAGGTTTTATAATGACTTGAAAAATCACTAGTAATAGCTCAGTTCAAGAAAAATGAAAAATGGCTAATGAATTCCAATAACTAAAATCACTAACAACAACAACAACAATAACAACAACAACAACAACAATAATAATAATTGTCATAATAGGATAAAATTCATGTAAATTCATATATTGTTAAGTGTGAAATAAAGAGTAGACAATAGACCAAACACAAAGCGACTAACACAGAAGCTGGCATAGATTACAAGTTTCAACATCTAAAACTTAAAATAAAAACACAAAATGTAACCAAGGATAATAGGATTCATGTTTCCTTCATTGATCAGAATACAACTACATTGACACATGTTTTTTGCAGCATTTGATTTGAGTAAGCTATGTTTGCAACATACAAAACAGAAAAATCATTTATTCTTAATGCTAAAAACCTAATATGACATACACCATAAATGTAGGAATCAATAAACATAATGAGGAAAAACAAAACAAGGTAAATCAAAAGATTCACAATTGATATTTTAATGAAAGGCTGAGATCTGGTCACTAATAAGTCCTAGAATGACTGTAAAGGTACTGCCACCTAGAAAGAATGACCTTAAAGGTACTGTCACCCTTAGACACTTTAAAGGAGTTGTCACCCATAGACAATCTAAAAAACTAACCATAAATACCCTATTACTTGTCCCATCCCATAAAACTTTTTCCCTCTAGCAATATTAAGAATGTAAGGAAACCACTGTAAAAAAAAAAAAAACAGTGCAAGGGAACAACAAAACACAAACCATGCAAAAATAGCTAAGTAAGCAAAAGATACAAAACTGCCTAATATTGCAAAATCATGGTAACTTAAGTGCCGAGCCACTTGTAAATAGTAAATATCTAACATCAATACTAAAATCAAAAAAGTAAATATAGGAAATGGGCAATTTAAAGAAACTAAATAAAACCTTAGGATCATTGTTTAGGCTCAAAATTGGATCCCAAATTTTCTCTTCTCTGTATTTTCTTTAAAGAGCTAGGTAAAAGACTTTGTCAAATATATAAAAGACATATAATTGCCAAGTAAATATACAATTAAATTGTCTAACTTCAACCAAATCATCAACCTACACCTTTGATTGAGACAAAGTCATGCTTATAGTCGAGTTCTCCACACACATCTAGAAACTTAAGCCAACTTAATTCAAAAAAACTTATTTTTATGTTTACATCTTTTTTACTTGAAACCAATTTTATTTGAAAATCAATATTATTTAGGTGAAATTGATTGTAAAATTTTTATAATACTATTAATTTTTTATGAATTTTTCTTTTTTAAACATTAAAAAAGAAAATTTCATAGAAATTTAATAACATGATAAAATTTTTGTTTCAAATGGATTATTACACCTATATAATATTAGCTTTCAAATAAAATTGGTTCTTCGTGAAAAAAATTTAAAACAATTTTAGATTAAGTTGAATTAAGTTAAAACGATATCTATGCATGTAGGCCAAGTGTTTTGCAAAACTATCATGGTTAATCTGTACATAACCATAAAAAGGATACAAATTTTAGCTCTTCCCTCCAATTATTTATATTAAAAGTAAACATTATATATGCCTCAAAATCCCCTAGTAGTTCATTCTCACAAACATATATGTGCCACAAAATCTCCCATTGGTTTATCCTCACCTAATGAATGCTTGTCTTGCCCAGAAACTTCTTCTTTTGAATTGGCTCCTAAAAGTTAAAGATCATTCTACTTGTGAGTAAAAAACAAAACCGTAGAGTTAAATAATAAAGGCCAAATTGCATTAGAATTACCGAAAAAGAAACAGATGAGCTAATCTTAGCACCCAAAGTACAAAGAGGAAATCATGATGCAATGAATGTCTCTAAAGCCAAAATTAAAATTTTATGGCTTAGAATTTCCATTTGTGAGTGCATCAATCTAGCATGGTAAGAAAAATGTGATGAGAACAATTCAATCACCAAACATGAAATTTATGGAACATCATTTCGTTATCACTAAGAAGCTTGATCTATAACTAACCATTTTCTACTCCCTAGCCAATCCACTAAGCTAAAATAAAAAATAGCCACCTAACAACTCAAAAGAAAGAAAAAAGAAAGAAAAAAAAAGTAGAACTTGAAAGTCTAGAAATTGTATATATATGCATGGAAATTGATTATGATTACTACAAATCTTAGAAAGGAATGAAATGAAACATACATATCAATTTGTTTGTGAATATTTAAGAAAGTAATTAGTGAAACCTAAATAATGCGACTTTCAAAATAAACTTTATTTTTGCTTTCCTATCTTGGACTTTATATAAAGAATGCTAGCCACGTAAGTTTTTTAGCTAATTTTTTATTTTTTTTAAAAAAATAGATTAGATTCACTAAAAGAGGTAACATTAACAATAGGCAGAAGGAAGTAAACCAAATCAAGAACAATGTTAAAATTATAGTGATTCAAATTCTAAATTAAGCAACCAAACTTTTTTTAGAGAAAACATATAAAATAGAAAAAAAAATAATCCACCCTAAAATCAAGCAGAAACAGACTCTACCTCACTAAACCTTTTCTTGTAACAAAGCAACTCAAATTATAAGCCAAAAACAATTGGTCCAACTAAGTTTTCAAATTCACACCTTATTTTCTAATCCACCTAAAACGATTGGAATGCAACTAAAAACGAATAGGAAAGCAAAAAAGAAAAAATAATAATAAAAGGGCTATAATGTATCAGAAGAAAGATCAAACCCAATTTCATTTATTTACTAAAAAGAACACACATATTTATCAAGAAGACATAAAATAAGAAACAAATTTAAATGCACCCATAAAAATATAAGGAGTTCCTATTCCTATCAAGGTTAATTGAATACGCTAATAGTACATGTATTTTACCTTTCATAAAAATTCCGCCCCCTCCCCCCCTAGCCCCCCGCGCACGCAGATGGAAGACATGAAAGGCACAAATAAAAACCAAATATTAATAAGAAATGATAATCACTTAAATAAGAAGAATAAAAACATAGGCAAAGAAAAAATTACCTTGCATCATGCTTGGCTCAAAAGATAAACCCTTGTCTTTCTCTTTTTCAACTCTACCATCTTCTTTATTATCTTTCATCTATCATATCATGAACTTGAAGGCTAAACTAGTAGCTTTCTCCATCCAAATAAATCACACAAATGATATGACATTTGATTCTTATTATGATCAAGAACCCCCAAATGTCCAAACTGAATTTATAATAGCTACCTATAACATAAACTTAAGTTTCCTGATTAGATGGTTAGGTTTTCATTATAAAACAACTAGGAACTAAATTCACCAGAAAATTTGGATTCATTGATCTAAATACCACAGAAACCCATCTGGATTAAAGGGGAACCACATACAACAAAGAGATGTCCGTCGATCAACAGAATAGAAACTGGTTTGATTATCGATGAAGCCAAGAAGCATGGGACGATCAACAACACTGCCAAAGTACTACATGAAGTTAAAGAGACCTTTATTGACCTTTATGGTGATGCACTCAATCTTCCTATCGGCTACCACATCTAAGGAAAGGAGGTAGATGAGGTCCTCCATAAAGACGCCGATCTTCATAGAGAGAAAGGCGGAGTCAAGGCAATAAGTTGACGCTAGAGGGCTGATAAAGCCAGAGTCTGGCAAGAGGAGCGAGAGGACAACAGAGGGACAAGTAAGGGTGACGGAGCCATTGAAGACAGAAGGGGAGTTGGGGGACTGAATATAGAGAGAGAGGTTTCATTTCTTGCTTTCTTGTCTAAGAGAAAGAGGATAGTGGTACTCTTTTTGCTCTAGAAATTTAGGGTATGAGAACAGGCAGAGAGAACAGAGCTATGATTGGCAAAATACTTGTACCGAGTACTGTTTACCCATGGTAAGTGGTATATCGTACGGTATATCGCAGTACTAAATACCATGCTTAAAACAAATTCAATAACTCGAAATCAATACATTTTCCTTATTTCCATTTTTTTTTTACAAATCTTGTTAAATATTTTATCTATATTGAAGAATACACACTATGCCATCTCCTTGTGGTTGGTCACCTTATAATGTGCTATGCAAGTAAGTTTTCAAATTTACTTATGTAATCAATAGTTACAACCAAACTACATCCAGCTTTTATTGAAAAAATTTAATGCATGCTAATTGCGTTGCTTTTGTGTAATATAATTCAGTTAATCATGGGTTTTCACTTTTAGAAAATTAATGCTAGACAGTTTTTTATTTTTAAAAATAAGCTTCTTATATTATGTGTGTGTATGTATGTATGAGTATAGATTCATATATGAATGTCAGATGTAATCTTATAGTTTGCAAATATTATATTTTTATGATGTTAACAATACTAATTAATGAGAAAAATCAGGTAAAATCAATTTCACCAAGTCGAGGAATGACAAACATATAAAATGGAAAGGAGTAATTTTTTATTTAATAAAGTTTTATCTCATTACTTCTCTACTCCTAGCAAAAGTATGTAGAATAACATATGGAGAAAATTTTGTCATTTTAAAGTTAGAAGATACGAAAACATATATTAGTATGCTCAACATTTTAACCCAATGGCCAAAGAGCTTGGATGTTACAAGCCCACTAGGGATTAAATCTCACCGCACATTATGTGACACTATATTGTTAAATTGTGGCTTGACATAGCTAGGCTTCAGAAAGCAAATAAAATTTTTCTAATTTTAAATATGTAATTTCTCAAATCTTAATATACTTATAAAGATATTTCTCAATACATGTACATGTAAAATTTGTCTAATCAAACATCAAATTTTTAGATGATACAGAAGCATATATAGGTAGTCGGCACATGCATGTATTTGTCCAAAAGGCATGCACATGCTAAAGCAAGATTCATTTAATTAATTAAACATTAGTTTTTTAGATGACTTATGCAATAAAACTTATCGCTAATTAAAATATATTAATTTTAGTAAATTTAGTATCTGATTTATTTCAAAAAATCCATTATATCTAAGTTATTTAATTCGAATTTATTGCAAATCATGCCCTATACATGTATTATAGATTTTTTAGATGTATATATAGAGTATTTTCCACGTAATAATAAGAGGGCTCAAAAGAACACGGAAGGCCCTCAAACTTCATAGAATATTACAATTAAACAAGGGAATCCATCAACTGAAATTACGTCCAGGCTCCAGCCCCAATTTACTCCCGCCCTAGAGATCTTACGGTGTAGCAGAAAACTTCGCAGTAAAGAGCGGTAAAACGTTAACATGACAGATGCAATTTTAATGTTTACTATATTAACTTTGAACATGTATTTTTAAATTCTTTTTAATCTAGAGATGAAAATTTTTCATCTCCATATCTGTTTTGATGGTTTAACAGCGACATCGAGTTCGAGATATGCTTAATTACAAACTGAAACTTTTTTATCAAAATTACTAAAGAAATAAAAATGCATGTTTTGAATTTTTGAGAATGGATATTGCAGATTGGATATAGACTGAGAGATTAATCTGGTAAACTTTTGTCTCATCAATATTTAATACTTTTTCTTATCCAATCAACAATCCATAATATGTTCTTTCGATTTAGGTTTATGTGAAGAGGATAAAAAGGGGAGGCCGGGCCGGAAGGATGGGCTGGGAGGCTACAGATTTAAAGTCACAAGATGCATTGGTAAGCGCAAACTGGATAAATGAAACTGAACTTCTTCATGGGCGGTACTGACCAAGAAGATAATGCCTCCATATTTTTAGATTATTTCTTAAGAGAAAAATATCAAAAATACCCCTTTAAGTATAGGTGAACTTACACTTCTATCTTTATTGTTTCAAGTACCTACACTTATCCCCCAAAAGTTAAGCACTTATCCCTTCCGTCGTTACATACACTTATCCCCTCCAATTAGAAAAGAGAAAATGCTTATTTTACCCTCCTAACATTCTTTCATGAAAACTTTGCCCCCTAGCTTCTGCATCTAACCGTCTACACTTCATCTCTCCGCATTATCTCGTGAAAAAGCCATCCTTCCCCACTCCATGCATCTATCCTTAAAGCCACACCAACTAAGGCTCCCAAGCCTTGTTGCGACGACCCATTTTCTTTGCTCTGGCAATTCCCCTTCCAAGCTCCTTCTTTGCAACAAATGCGACAAGCTAGGGTTACCATCTCTTTTGCCTCTCAGACCCATCATTGTCGCTGTCACCAAGTGTTCCTGGTTCTGCCATTCTTGCTTCGAGACCAAGCGGCCTGAACGCATGATTTTGGGCACATAATTTTTGTTTGACCCATCTGATCCAAATAAATCAGTTTATGGGATAAATCTGAAGGTTTTCATACAAGAACAATTTATTCCTCGTGACTCATATATAGAGCATATAGATCGACACAGCCCTGATATCTAACAAGAATGTGAGATTGTTTCTAACTGATCTTCGAGTGGGAGTGTACAAAATGGGGAGATTCGGAGAGAACGCACCAGGATTTGGCGACAAATTTGGATCGGATCTCAAATTGATCAAAATATGTGGGAACATCGACCGAGCAGTTTCGAAGAAGACGGCTTCCGACTGAATTAAAAGGGCAATTTGAAGGGCTAAATGTGGGTGTGATGATGGTAGGCTTGGTCTGCTGGAGGAGCCACTCAATGGTCTCATCGTAGGATTTGTAACCTAATTTATGGGTGAATTAGAAGACACGGGCGACGCCACAGAGGGATGTGATCATGAACTAGAGGTGGTGAGGGGAGGGGGAAGTTGGCAGTGATCGTGAATTGAGGAGGCGATCATGATGCAATAACGGCAGGTAGCCAACGACAGCTGACGATGGTGAACAGCTCGGGCAGACAACAATTGTGAATGGCTGGTATTGGTGGTGGTAGCAATTTAGGTTGATGAATACGAGATGAGTTTGAGTTTGGGGGAAAAAATGAGTTTGGGGGGAGACGGGGAGGGATGGAAGAAGATGGGTGCAAGGTTTGGGGGACAAAGTTGCTGAGCGAAGAAAGCTAGAGGATAAAATAATTTTTTTACCTTTTTTACTTAACGGTCTTTAACAGAGTTAGCTTTAGAACATAATAAGTGTTGGTATGTTAACTTTTGATGAAGTAAGTATACATTTTAAAACAATGAAGCTAAAAATGTAGGTTCACCTATACATTAAGAAGGTGGGGTTTAGGTAATTTTCCCTTTCTTTCTTAAAGTATAATGTTGATGAAAAATATCTTATTCACGAAAGTATACATAAAGATAAGTTGTTACTAGATAATTTAAATCAAACATCAATGTATTTTAACTTAAGTTAACTTAAATGAAAAATGATTATTTTATTTTTACATCTTTTTTACCTGAAATCAATTTCATTTAAAAGTCAATATTATGTAAATGTAATAATTCATTTATTATAAAAATTTTTATGTTGTTAAAAACTCATAAAATTTAATAAGATTATAAAATTTTATTTCAAATGAATTATTACGCCTATGTAATTTTAATTTTCAAATGGAATTAGTTGCAAATAAAAAAAATGTAAGAATAAAAATAAAATATTTTGAATTAAATTGAGTAAAATTAAAGTACAGTGTGTATAAATTAGGTGTGAAAATGGGCTAAGCCGAGCTCGAGCCCACTGAGCTCAAGCTCGGCCCATTTGTAATTCGGTATTACCCGACCTTTGCCCTCGAATTGCTCAAGCTCGATTTTTCGAAGCTTGAGCTCGATTTTTCCAAGCTCAAGCACGGCTTGAGGTAGGCTCGAGCTTGGCCTGAAAACCCGTCAAGCTCGAATAACACATATAAATCTTTAGATATCATAACTATAATTTAGATAAAAAATGAGGACTGAGTCTATAATTTTTTTGATACATAAATAGAGAAGAGAAAATTTTATAACCTATCCCAAGCTTTTTAATTCGTTTCTATTCTACCCTAAGTTTCTAAATTCGATGAATACGCAATCATCTTCCTCATTATGTCGATTGAGCCACCACAATCCTCAATCCATTGTTGTGTCGACTTTTGGGCTTAGGAAGACTCCCCCAGCTTCATCCCTTAGCTAGCCCAGTGCCACAAGACCGAAGAATGTGTGATCAAAAGATCCAACTAACTCCCGAGTTGATTGGTTGATCATTGATCGAGCTACGAGCTTGCGAAGTTATAGCTGGGGGCCGATTGTGACTTGCTAGCCATCGATTTCGAAGTTTCCAGCGCCGGTGTAGGGCTATCATCATGGACTCATGTGGGGCAGGTTTCGTCGCGAAGTTGTGGACTCAAATTGCTAGAGGAGCTTGACGTTGCGTGACCAACAGCAGTGGAGATTATTTTTAGATGAAGGCTATCATCGTTGTTTCACTGGCGTTGATGGTGGTTGCTAATTGGGTAGGACTACTGGTCGGTCGACGAAGAAACTGTAAGGTTGAGATTAGGCTGAGGCGGTTGGGAGCCTAGGAATGGGAACTAAGAGTTTTAGAAGAGCACTTAGGTGGCTCGAGCCCATAGGGCCGGATTGGTAAAAGCTCGAGCTCAAGTCCATTTTTGGGAGCTTGAGCTTGAAAATACCCGGCTCAAAAAGCCTCAATTCAAGCTCGAGCCCGAGCTACCCAAATTAGGCCGGGCCCATTTTCATCCCTAATAGAAATTATGAGCACTAATTTCAAAATATTAAGCTGGAATCTTGGAAATAAAAAAAAACTACTTTCTTTGTCCCAATTTAGATGAAATGTATTCCTTTTTAGGATTTCTCAAAAAGCTGAAACATTTTTTTTTTAGAAAATTTTAAACAATCAATTTACCCTATTACCTTCATTTAAATGCTCACTACATAAAATCCAATAATTTTTTTTTTATTTTCACTCAATCTCTCACTGCACAAAATAAAAATATATTTTTTTTTAATTATTATTTAAACTCTCGTTATACAAAATTTAAAAAAAATTAATTTTAATTCTATGAATAAAATTAAAAAAATAACCTAAATTATATACAATTTAATTTCTGTAGCCAGAAAAATATTTCATTTATTTTGAGGCGATGTAGTAATAACTTTGACAATGTCATATCAAGCATTTCGGGGAAGCCCCATAAGCAGAACGAGACGTATTCCGCTATTTCTTTTCAAAACTTTGACTTGTAACCAATTCCACTAAAGTGGCCAGGAAAGGAAAAGTTGGGGGGCTGTTGGATGATTGAGCCAGAATATGAAAGCGATAACGAGATGATAGCTAGCTGATGCAGAGAAATTATTCCATGCGTGATGCAGCTCCTCTTTTCTGGCTCTATATAAACCCACAGGCAGGCGCTGTTCCTTCATCAATTGTTTCCAGACGAACACAAATATTGAAGCAAATTCCACAGAGAAGATCATATCATCGATCATAGGGGTCATCTCCTTGAAGAAGATATATAGAAATTAAAAGGGTAAGCTTCTGGCAAGGGAGGTGACAGAAGAGAGTGAGCACACATGGTACTTTTCTTGCATATCATTTCTATGCTTGAAGCTCTGTGTGCTCACTCTCTTTCTGTCACCCCTTCTCTCTCTCTCTCTCTCTCTCTCTCTCTCTCTCTAGAATTGGGACTCATTTTGTTCATATTATTATGATTCCCTTTTCTTGTGCTAAAGTAGCTGGTCTCTAAGCCCGTCTTTGTTCAGTGTTGTTCTGGTATTATGGGACACAAGAAGATGATGGGGTAAGAAATTCCTGCAAGAGTTTATGGAAATTCTTGATCATTCAACTGAGCGTTAATTATTCTAACTGGTTAAAGTTTGTGAGACATCTTGAAGGGGTTTAATTTGAAAAAGGAAGCAGTGTAATATATAAGAAAATTTTAGAAATTTGTGCATGAAATTGTAAGCTATTGATAAGTCATGATAATATGTGTGCATGAACCGGTGTTTTTTAGGAGTACAAAGCAAGAGTACTTCCATCAAATGGGGAGGTATTATTTTGCATCAATTGTGTGCTTGAGTGTCTAATCATCTTTATGCTCCGGATCCAATCTTGTTGATTTGCAGCCAATTTTTCAGATAAATAAACAGCTACGTGCAATTAATTAATTTGTCTCTGTTCGAATAATGCTACAATTGATTGGCTTCAACCATGTAGGAACTCTTCCAAGATGTACTCTTAGAATCCATGTATATGATAAAAGCTTCGGAGTCAAAGGATCAAGGACTTTTGAATTCAGAGTTTGTTTTTTTTTTTTTTTTTTGTCTCTTATTATAAAAATGTTGATATGTAGAACGTCTAACTACTATTTCCTACTTCCTAGTAAGTTGCAATATATATCATTGTTCATTAAGCACGAGATGATTAATAATAGACAACAAAAGATGAAAGTTTTTTTTAACATATATATAATCATATTACAAAAAGTCAACAGGGAATTGTAATTTGTAAATGGGTATTCACTTAAAATATTATTCTAGTTTAATTGGTTAAGATGTATAGATGTATAGATGTTCCGTGCCTCCAACCTAAATAGCAAAGGCGCTAAGGATGTAAATTGATCACAAAGGCGCCAAGGACATGAATTAATCCCAGGTTCAACCTTTCCTCCTTTTCTCAATATCATACTATGTTGTTTGATGTTAATTAATTAGTTGCCTTTCGGAGGTCAAAATAAACAAGTACTCCCTTTACTATAACGTAACTACATCCTCATGGTTCCTTAGCGTTAATTGTTATAGCTGATTCTGAGTACCCAAATTGCCACTCTCTCTAAAACCAAAAATGCTAGCTACTTTTAATTTGTCCATCAAAATGCACCAATGATTAAGTCGAGTTCGGCCTCTTTGATTGATTTGGCTGGAAGACATTTCTATATATGTCTTGATGAAGAAGATGACTGCGGACTAATTCACCACCAGAAATGTTGAGTCTAGCAGCTGGCTCAACCTTTTCACAGCAAAGTTAATTTCCACCAGCATCAGTAGACCCAGTAACATGAGTCTATTGCATCTGCACTTAAAGAACAAGGATTTGTTACGTTGCAAAGCATGTGAAACTCTTGCAAGTCTGGACCCCTAAGCCCTATTCTCCAATTTAAAACTCCATCCTCACAGATCCCCAACTCAGTTATAAGCTTGCTATATGATAAATCTGAGACTTGAAGGATATACCTTATATATATAGTACCTAATGCATAATTATTGTCATTTTGTTTTGGTCCCAATCCCAACCTCTGGTCTTTAACCTTTTGAAAATATCTTATATTATTAGTCATGTTTTCACTGATTTCCTTATATCTAATGGATATTAAATACAGCGTGGTAATACTAATTTAGAAGATATAGTAAGCAATTTTCATACTATAGAAGCTTAAGAATTTTCCTTTCAAGGAGCGAGATAGATTAAAAAAAATGTTTGCTGCTAGCAATACTAATGGTAGTTGTCGATGACTAGACTTCAACTGATCGATGTTGCAATGTATGTGTTGTGGACTTAAAAGGAACAGTGGGACAAGGGATTTTGTATCCACCAAATTGAGATCTTGTTCTTCAAGATTATGATGTCCTATAAGTTAAAGGAACAAGTTACGGTGTCTCGTTCATCAGCTGAGGTAGAATACTGAGCCATGGCTACCAATAGAAGTGAGCTTGTTTTGATTCATCATTCTCTTCTTAAGGATCTTACAGTTACTACTTTGTAACCTATGTAATTATATTGTGACGAAAATGTTGTACTTCACATTGCTACATATCCTGTATTTCATGAGAGAATTAAAACATATATAGATTGATTATCATCTTGCAAGGGAGAAAGTTCAGTCCAAAGAAGTGGAGACTCAATATATTGCAAGTGCCTCTTAGCCTGCAAACTTACTCACTAAGGCCTTAGGAAAAAGCAATTCCAGTTCTTGCTTGGCAAGTCGCACATACTCAACTTGCATACTTAGGGGCGGTGCCATAAAATTATTTTAATAAGAGTAATCAAGACTAATTTTATGTATTTTTTAATGAGTGGGGTTGTTATATAAAATTTTATGGAGTCATAATGCATATTTTTTAAAAGATCATACACTAATCATATTTTTTTTTTCAAAATTCAGTGGTGTGAGTTTATGCCACCGCCCTATTCATGCTCCAACCTAAGGGAGAGCGTTAAGAGAGACGTATGTGTATTTTTATGTGAGTCTTTTCTTACTCCTAGAACAAGTGTTTAGTTACTTGAATGTTATTGTTACTTCTTGTTTTGTTGTTCTGGAATAGCTAGAATTTTATCACTTTGTATCTCATGTACATAACTACTTTTGTACAAAAGGGGATAAATGCAACAACAACAAGAGGTTTCAATAACATCGATCTTTACAGTTAGCAATGATGTATGACAGAAACATGCCCCACATGAGGCGCTTCTAGTGTTATGATGGAGGCTTTGAAGTTACTTGCCAGTGAGCTTTTCCGTCAGCCATTTGGCTATCCCTTTATTTTAGGACTAACAGATAAGACATTATTTAAATTTTAGAATTTCTTTGAAAAATCAATACATTTTAGGACTGAAATAAGAAATTAGAAAAGTTATATGGGACGAAAAATGATCTTCCCCTACATTAGAAGCAAAATTAAGATAACACAAGTTAGGAAAATTGTGATTAGCTCTGCCTTCTCTTCCCATTTTCGTTTGCTTGTAGTTGTAAGGGCGCAAGGGGGAGCCCACAAAAGATGAAGACCATGAACACTATTTCCAAATCACGACCTCACTGTGCCGACACCCTAAAGTTAATTCGTCCCATCTTTCTTTCTAGTTTGATTGTTAAAAAACTTTTACACCCCTCTTGTGGGTTTGAGACTTCTCTCTCTTTTTCTACCTTAATTTGTAGTAAGTACTAAATAAAAAAAAAAAAGGTAATTCTTCTTTTTTTCCTTTTGGTAATTAGAAGGTTTAACTGCAAAATTAGTTCCAAAACTTTGCCAACTCAATTGAGTTGGTACAAAACTCACTACTCATTAAAACTTGGGCCCTAAACTTTGAAAAACCATGCATTTTAGTTTAATTGCTACAGTACCTAATAAACGGCATTTTGGGTGAAGGTGATGTGGCAATGGATAGCTGAGATGGAATTGAAAATGAAAAATAGCAACTAGCCCTTGGCCGCCAGTCAAGCACGCCTTCAACTTGATCACTCCAGTAGGAGGCAGCGTAGTCAAGAATGCTTCAATGACCGAGACGGAGCAATAACCGAGAAGCCTCAATGACGACACTACGTGAAAACGGCAATGCACTTGACAATGTCGAGGCCAAAGGGTAGTGGAACCCAACCCCGGCTTGGTGGTCGGCTTGTTGGATTTTGAGTTTATGGCAGAGTTGAGTTTTTAACATTTTGACAAACTTTTTTCTTCTTTCTCTGGCTTTCTATTGAAGCGATTGATGAGTCGAAGCTCAAAATTGACCAAATTCTTCTTCCTCTAGATTTTTTAGTTAAAGAGATTGATGAATTGAAGCTCAAATTTTTCTTTCTCTAGATTTCTAAGTTGAAGAGATTGATGGGTCAAGAGAATTTTATGGTTGGGTCTGGTTTTTCCTTCCCCAATTTTTTTTCTATTTTTTCTTCCTCTGTTTCCTCACAAAGCTTTTTTGTCCATGCCGTGCTCTAATTTTTTTAGTGAGAAAGTGATTTTTCCAGTGAATGGGTGATTTTTAAAAGTTCCGACGAATTTGTTTAAAGTTCCGGTGGGCAAGAAGTTGATTTTCTTTTTTTTTTTTGTGAATGGCTCTCGTGCTTTTAAGATTCAGGAGTGAACTCCACCTCAGTCAACCATTGCCACCTTACCCTCACCTAAACACCGTTCATTAGGTACTATAGCAATTGGATTGAAATGCATAACTTTTCAAAGTTCAGGGGCTAAGTTTTAGTGAGTAGCAAATTATGAATAAACTTGCTCGAGTTGACAAAGTTTAAAGGCTAATTTTGCATTTAAGCCTAATTGGAATCATTGAGAGGTTAGGAGACACTCACATAGAGTATAAAAGAATTGGAAATGCTAGGAAGAGACTTGAACTAACATTACACTTACCTCCCTACCACTTTAGCCATTTAGCCCCTGAGGCAAGAGCTGTGGTTAAAGGTAATTCTTTTAACTAAGATATATACTTAAAGAGTTTAAAAAAGCATTTTCAAAATATTTTATAAAAATTGGATATTTTCTATTCATTTCTCTTTTTAGTTGGATACCAAAAAAATTATAAAAACATATTCCCTCCGTCCTAATTTACTTGAAACGTATTCTTTTTTTAAAAGTCCCAAAAGGTTGAAACGTTTACTCTTTTGGAAAAGTTTAAACAATTAAATAATCCTTTTACACGAAACCCAATAAGGTCTCTTTTTTTAATCTCCACTCAACCTCTTACTGTACAAAACCCAAAAAATAATCTTTTCTTTTTTAATTATTATTTAAACTTTTACTATATAAAAAAATAACACAAATTACATACAACTTAATCTCTATGTCCAGACAAATGTTTCAACTAAAATGGGACGAAGGTAGTAACTAGTTCCTAGAAAAAAATTTATTCAAATGATTATTAACCAAATAAAGTATTAACTTTTAAATGACATTAATTTTAGACAAAAAAATAAATAAAAATAGAAATAATGAATTGTTTTTAATAAAAAAATAAAACTGAAATTCAAGACACCAAGGAGAAGCAGAATCAGGACCTCAAAACTATTTCATGTGGAAATATCGTTTCTGTCTAATCCCTGACCACATCAACTTGAGCATGAATACATAACCATTTAGGTTTACCGGACACGTGTAGCCGTGCAATTCGTCTTCCCCCTAACAAGCCAGAGAGACCCCCTTTGTGTTTTTGTGGCTATGACGCGCTCGTTCTTCCTATTCGGAATGACAGACTGTTACATTAACAATGTTTCATAACTCATGTATAAAACAGAATAAAAATAAAAGCTTTTGTAGCGACAAACATATCCAAAGACATATTACCAAGGTCCCCTGCTACAAGAAAATAATGCACACATCCATCAAAATCAACAAAGAAGTCAAAAAGGGCATCACCAGCAGAAGACAGCATTCACTCCGTAAGAAAATACAGGATGTGCAACGCTGAACTTGGGATACCGTCCCCCAAACTCATCTCCGAGAACCAGGAATTTATGACGCTTTGCGTCTGATTTGAAGTACATTCTACAGGCCACCGGTCAGCAAGCCGAAAACCAAACTGCTCTGCTGCCGACAGAATTGTTGGCTCATCAACTCTGCGAAAGACATGGCAGAGTATGAGTTCCGTACGGCTTCTACTGGATGAGCTAAGCTCTCTTGCTGTGGCAAACAAAGGCAAAATGGCTTCAGGGACATAAGTAACATCCGTTCCTATGATAACTTCGAAGCCTTCACTATATAAGTCCTTTACAGCCTCTGTATCTTCTCTATTTCCCCACCAGAGCTTCCTTGTGGTGAGTTTTTCAACTAAGGATGAGCTGAGATTTGAAGAAATGTTTTGGTTCATCAGCTCAAGCACTTTCTCATCTCCATCCGTAGCAACCACAAGGCTTGCTGACCTAGCGGCAGCCATGGAGCAGATGCCCCCACAACCAGACCCCAGTTCTAACACCCGCTTACCTGCAACAATGCATGGATTTCTTACAAGTATATAAGCCATCAGATGAGCTGATTCCCACAACATCAATCCAGTAGATTTGCATGTATGTTGGTACTCTTTGGACAGTACTTTAATCTTGAAATTGCAGATACCGAGGTTGATGTCCATGAGCTGATCAAACGTAAGAAGGCAAAAAGAGATTACATATAAGGAAGTCAGCTGATGACAAAAAGAACTTGGAAGTTTTCATTCACAGATCATAAGGTAGCTTAGAAACATAAATAATAGTCCCCGTAAACATTTAACAACACCCAGCACTGACCGAAACATGAAAAGGGAAAAGAAAAAAGGAATGAACAATAAAGGATGGAAGTAGAAAACAATAAAGCAGCACTGTTAAAAACATCATTATGTTGCATAAAAATGGGTGATTCAATTTTCAACTAATCCGCAAATCCGTTACCTCTTTCTCATTATTGGTTTTAACTTCAAAGATGTCACCTATCAAACTATCAGCCACGCCTATGTCAGGATCATCAACAGGTGGAGCATTCTCATTGGTTTCACTCTCAACATGTACTTGACCACAGGGCTCACATTTCACAGAAGACTCAACACTGGAACTGAATGCAATGTCCTCTGATGACAAACGAAAAACAGCTTGCACCCATCGCCTGTAATAGCAATATGGTACATACAAGAATATCACTCATCAACCAATGAAACAAAACGCAGAAAAGGGAAGAAGTTTACCTATTCATGACTAGATCACGCGCTCGATTCTCTACTTGTTTACAACAGACACCAATTTCCTCAGTATTAAATCCATTTTCTTCAAACAAGCTCCTTAAGAAATCATTTGGAAAATAGAAAGCACGCTGAAAGAGAAATGCAATATTAAAACCACATTTTTCATGAGAGTTAAAGGTGAAGTATAAGAATGACTGGGATGTTACTGTGCCATCTCCTCTGACATAAAAGTTTTCACTGATTTTCTGATCTTTGCCAGAGAACCTTTCCTGTCAATCAGGAGATGCATAAGAATTACTAAAAGAATCCTATGTGCATTGTAGAGTCAAAGTAATCGGTTGGAAGCTACAGATTTGAAAATTTTCTAGCTAACCTCCTGAGGCAATGATGTTTAAGCCAACAATTTGATATATTTCCTTTTTTTTTTCAATGCTAAAAGAAAAAAGTGAAGATCAACCTGTGCAAGGTCGCCAACAGCATAGTCACGAAAGAGAATGCAACCATTGGGCTGGAAAGAAAAACAGGCATAAGAAAGCTGTACCATCTAAGATAATGAATAATGCAGCAAGAGATACGAAGCACATCAACTCATTGTACTGATGTGCCTAAGCAATCAAAATAGATTACCGTCAACTTACCTTGAGGACTTTTTTAATGTTCTCCAAAACTAGAGGCATCTTCTCAGGAGACACTGCAGATAATACAAATATCTGCTTAAATAGTCAGCTACATTACAAGAATCAGAAAAGGAAGGCTTACTAGCAAATGGATAACCTTCGAGAAGGTGACAATTATTCATCAAAAGACCTAGTACAGAGTGACTTTTTAAAGAATCCCTTGAGATAAAGTTGCAGTTCAAATACCATGGTTACGATATCAATTGTTGAAGGAGAAATCTGCTCGCTAAGATCATCAACAGTCAGATCACATACAAAAGCTTTAACTCGAGTGTCGCTGAACTCTTTGTGTGTCTGCATTATGTGGAACAAATATCCAGAGTTCATGCATGACCCAGTGTTATAGAAACTCAAATCCACAGGCTCCTTGGGCAATAACAAACCTTGACCAATTCAACAGCACGTGGTGAAAAATCACAAGCATAGACAAAAACATCTGGATATGTGGCAATTACAGGAAAGGTTGTGTTCCCAGCTCCACATCCAACCTGCTTATGCAAATTGGTCACATCAAAACACAACATCAGAATTTAACATGGAGGATTTAAGGATGTCCTGAACAGGAAATCAATCATGAATGGATCCCAACAGCAGCATCATACAAGTGAATTAGCATCAAAGAAATGATTTTATAACTCGCATGACAACCTAAAGAGAATTTGTATGAAAAGCCTCAGAAGCTGAAGTAAGCTGAAGCAAACGAGCACCAAATAGAAGTAAAAAGAGAGGGGTAAAAGAGACAAAGGACGGTGTGAAACATACCTCCAATATTACTTTGTTCCTGTGATCCTGCAAGCACATAAACGTTTTTTTATTTTGACTAAACTAAAAAATAAACAATTTGGATATTTGCAAATCAGCAACAAATCATTGATGTTTAAGAGACCAAAAAAGAATTATTTACGTACCATCACCTTTTGGAGATCTAAGAAATCACATAAGAAATTATATTAACATAAAATCTAGATAAACAGTAATCAAATACATTCTGCACACTTACAGAGAAGTAAAGACCCCATTCCTTGTCCAAGTAGTGCCGATCTTTGAAAAACTAATGCAAAAAGAAAAAAGAAATGGCTAAAACAAAGTCAGAACAAGGTAAGATCTATGTACTAACATACACCAATGCAAGAGTTTTATATTCTTTCACCTTCTAATGATTTTACTCATAATTAAAATATTAAGAAGTTGACTGCTATACGTACACCACATGTACATAAGTCAAACTATTTCAAAAGCTTCAACAAAAACACCTTGACTGCATAACACGAGAGGGTCAAATTTCATGGGAATTACCACTTCAATAATTCCCGGACATCACAAGCCCTAACAACAAAACAACAGCACGGCATGCCTGTCCAGGGGCAACCACATCATGAACGCACATATTACTAATGAGCAATCAATAACAACAGTAACAACTACAAACAATCACCACATAAGTGCAGAAATTGGAAAACAAAGGATCTAAAAGACAGAACTGCAAGGAACACGTACCCTGTCCTTGTGTTGCCTGTAGAATCTATCCCAGTACTTCTTAGCATCTCTTTCATATTTATCTACACAACCAAAACCAAAAGCATGAATTTTTAGTGTGCCCATCCTCATAAAAGTCTTGGGCATGAAATGGGTACCTCTCCAGAAGGGAGAAACTCCCGTGCTCGCTGGCGGGTATATCAGAATCTTCGGCTGCTCCGCTTGGCCTTGCCCGCTCGATTCCATTGCAATATCGCTACTGTTGTTTCCAAAAGCATGAAGAATCAATAACAACTTATTATGTGGTTGCTGCTTCGCAACATCAAATTCAAAATCACCAAAAACCAAACAAGAAGAATTCGAGGGATTATAACTTACAAGTCTGTCTGCTCACGCGCGGCAGGCGGCGGCCACTGGTCTGGGATGGGCTCCGACGAACTCAGATCGCAAGACTAACAGAGGCTCAAGTTTTGGTGAGCTCGTGTCTCGTAGAAAGATAGGACCCGATCAGACTACCTGGTTTGGCCCATCCGAATCTAAGCCGAACATAACCGGATTTAATAAAAAAATATTAACAACCCAAACTCAACTATATACAACCCGACTTAAACCTGAACTTGATTGAAGTAAAACTCGAACTTAAATGAGTCAAACCCACCTAAACTTAAGATAACCTGACATAAAATAATTTAAACCTGAGACTGATATGACCTGAATCTGAAATGAACCGATAATTAGACCCAACATAATCCAATGGCCTAAAGCCATTTTTGCCCCCTAAACTTGAATGACCCGAACACTTAGCCCCCTGAACTTGGAATCAACCTAGCTCACCCCCTGAACTTGGAAAGTTTGGACACTTTAGCCCTTTTTCCCTCATGTGATTTCTCTTACCCTAACGTTGCTTGCATTCCATTTGCTTGTTGTTAACAGCTGTTCACTTAACATTGCAGAAAGAAGAAGAAGAGCAAAACATAGAGAAGTAGAGGCTTATTGTGAATACTCTAGATGCTATTTGCCTTTTTTGCCAAAATTAAACTAGTGAACTAGATAATACTAAAATCAACACAATAAATCAAAGTAAACGATGATAAAACCCAATCACCATTGCAGCTATGAGAAGAAAAAAACACAATGAATGAAACAAAAAAAAATCCTCAAAACCCAAAATAGTAAGGAATAACCAGAATCTGGGGAAAGAAAAAAAATCTTATTTTCATTAAAAGCCTTTTGAGTTATGAAGTAAAATATTATTTTTAAAATTTATAGTCACATTACATTATAAAAGCGTTCAAAACTAGATTCTCCAAAAAAATACTATGGAGCATATATAATTACTGAGTTTTTTTTTCTATAGTTACTTTTTATGTAAAGCAAGAAAGTTAATAATTTTAAAACCATTAATGGATAGATTTGGTATTGCTCTTAAAAAACCATTTATGGATTTAGCATTCTACTCCTACTAAAAAATGATTTTTCTACCAAAAATACTCATTTCATGTAATATATACTACTTCTCTTATTTTCCCATTTACATGTGACTTGCAAAAAAAGGAAGTAAAAGGAAAATACGATCTCCAAATCCAAGCCAAAGTCGGAAGTGAAAGCAGAAGAAACCTAAATCCTAACAGAACTTGATACTCGTCCGCCAAACAAATAAATTAGATGAAGAGCTCTTAATGGAAGATAGATATCGGAATTCTGGCAGATGATGACTGAGATCAGAACTTGCCCAAGAGAAAAGATGGAGAGACTTCTCTTGTTCTGCTCTACTTCTTCATTTAGCTATGTTAAGCGAACAACCGTATTTAATAACAATAGATAGACAGAATGCAAGTAGCATTAGCTTAAGAGAAATCACGTGATGATCACATGAGGGAGAAAGGGCTAAAGTGTCCCAACATTCCAAGTGCAGTGGGCGAGTTAGACCGATTCCAAGTTCAAGGGGTTAAGTATCCGATTCATTCAAATTTAGGGGCCAAAAATAGCTTTAGGCCTAATCCAATTTTAACTCAAATCAACATAAATATATGGTCAGCTGAGATTTAAACAATTGTGATTTTTTATATATTGCTTACTTATCTAAATTACACATCAATTATAATCATACAACTTAAAAACCTTTAGAAATATTTTTTATTTAAGGGCCTTTGAAGAATAGATTAAAAAAATAATATGTTTTATGTTAGGGTCTTTTGGAATTTAATAATTTAAAAATTTACTTATACATTATTTTGAAACATGCAGCTGACACACTAGGTCTCATTTGATAGTTAAATTGAATGTTGACTAATCTAAATCAAGTAGCGGTAGATCCATTTAGGAAAATTTTCATTTGCTGCACAAAATTTTCTTTTCATTTTTTTTTGTAATCCTACACAAATTTGTTGAATTGTTGGATATTTGGATTGGTTATTTGGGTTTCAAATTTCAAGTTTGCTGCACAAATTTCAATTGGTAAATACAAGATTAATTTAATATATTTAATTGTTTTAAATCAGGGTATTTGATATTTGATTTAATTAATATCGTTCTCTTCATTATTTAAAATTTGATTTAATTAATTTCAAATGTTATGAATTAGGGCATTTTTATGTCTAGTCAAATTAATTTTTTAATAGTTTTTTCTTCTACTAGTATTAACATTCCTGCTATGCCCTGTATTACTAATATTTTTTTCTTGTATTAGTCAAAATGGTAAATTCTGTAATGTATCGAGAGTCAAACAAGTGTATCAAGTGTAGCGGAAACTAACCGAAACCCTTCAAAATTCAAGTGAAATGGAGTAAATTGAGTGTTCAAACATTTGTATACCTAGTCAGCTGAGATATTTTCACCCAACTATTGAGTAGAATCATAAACTTGAATAATTGACTTATTCAATCTCTCTACGGTATCCACAATAATTATTCGGATCACCACGCCTAGAGCACGTTCTGATAGGTGTGTTCATCTTACGCCCGTAATGCTAGCTTGCGTTTTTTGAGGAAAAGGCAAAAGGAAAGTTCGGCTGGAATTTTTCAAAACCATTTTGATTTCATCCTTAGGGAGGGTATGGCTGGAAAATCCTTACTATATAATGTATATATAGTAAGGTTTAACTCCTAAGCTTAGTAGGTTGCAAAATTCTAATCCAATTAGGTATAATTTTATGCTTCATAATGGCTCAACCTTTTTGCCAATTATTGGTCGGTTGTCAAAACCGTAAAAATAATTTTGGTATCCCTAACAACTCAAAATAAATAAATTTGTAGTCTAACAGTGAAAACCAGGTCAAATCTCAAGAAAAATTTTTTAACCGAAAGCTTCCTTTCAGAAAACTGAAATAAAAAGTAGTGGGATTTTTTTGAATTGAATGTTGAATTAAATTAACTGTAGAATCAACATAAAATTAACTAATACTAAAAATTCTCAGTTCATGGTTGATTATTCATTCCAATTACACAGTTGATTATTGAAAAAAATATATTTTTTCAATCCAAGTAAATAAATAGGATTTTCTTTAAAGCTAAAAAAAAACCCATAGAATTCAACAGTAAAATTAATTAGAAAAAGCTTCAGATTAATTTCTTAATTTTGAGTAGCCAGGTATTGAAAACCAATTTCTAACAAACCCAAAACTAGCATTAGTAACAATGAACAAAAGTTTATTTCAGGCAATAATCTAAAAGCTTGAACAATTTAACCTGTCTTACTTCTCCATATAAACTAACCAGAAATAAAAGTAATTTCTAATCAATTCACTTGCTTCTAAATCAAATTCTTCATCTAAGTGGTTGAAAGAAAATCAAGCAGATTTGCAATCGCATAACTAATCTAACAAGTGAGAATAGGAAAATTAATTATAATAAATATGAACAACAAAGAAGTAAATACTTGAAGTTAAAGAGAATTTAAGCAAGTAAAATTAATCCTCACAACCGGTGTTGGCAATAAAAATCGTCCCTAAAACTAAATAAAAAAGATTACTTACTCATGATTGAAAGAAAAAAAAAACAAAGAACGGTAATAATAGAAAAGAAAGATGGAGCATGCCCTAGGAGGCGTCCAGCCCTCCCTTTAAATACCTAAACCTAGTGTGCTAAATGTACAAACTCTTCCTAAATTTTCTATATTTTTACAAAACTATCCCAAACAAATAAAAAGATCAAACTAACTAGAAGGTTTTAAAGTTGTCAGCCAAGCAATGTTTCAGAACAGCAGCAGCAACTTCAAGTTGAGATTTGACCTTGATGCAGTCACTATTTCTCAAAATTCAAAGTATGAAAGTTGTAGAGCTCATTCTTAGCTTCGAAACAAAACCTGAATCATATAAAATAGACATCTACAACCAAATATATACCCAAAATACCACAACTGCTTCTGAACTAGCGATGACTCATAAATTACAACTTTGAAGCTTAATTTGATCCTCTTAACGTACAAACTGAGTTTCATGGTCTAAATGTGATTTGTAGCTCCAGATGTTAGCTTTCCAATTAATTAAAAATCACTTGATTCTGATCTTTGTAGCTAAAGATATGATTTTTCTACCGAAACATCGTCAATCTATCAAAATCTTGAAAGAATACAACCAAATTAAAAATTGTAAAATTATAAATTAAATCCACTTTCAATCAGTTGAGTCCAGATATGCTCTAAGCTACAAAACATATTCAAAATATATCTTTAAGGTTCAAAACATATTAAAACATTCTAAATCTGAGATAAATAAATATAATAAATATAAGCTTATCAATTATTAATCCGAAATTATCATGAAACCAAAACCAAATAATTTGGCTCATGTACTCAAATAATCCAATTGGATCTAAGTGTACAACCTAATAGGCTCTAAGTGTACAACCCAATAGGCTCCTATCACGTTAGCAATGATCATAAATTACATTCATGATCATAAACAATGAGTGGTGTCTAACAATATATCATTGCTACCCAAGTGACAAGATAATCTGTGATTCGACTAAACATTTATGATCATTATTTGTATATATCAATGCCCTTTTTGTCCATGATATCAACACTAAGCACAAGACATGGAATGTGTTACTCTCATACAACTGAATCTAAGGTTTATTGATTATTAAGTAGACTGATTAAAATTGATGACATTGATATCTTATATCAATTCATCTGAGCATGGTTATGCATTTCTTCGGTCTTACTCAATCAATGGGCCTAAAGATATCACTCTTGTTACATAGGAGGAACAAATTACATCTTAATCATACAAAACCCTCTGTATGATATGTGATATACTTAATGACTATATTTATGTTCTTTCAGTTATGACAACAAAGGGAAGTATTAAAGCGTGTGATTAACATGTAAGGAACCTTGATGACCTTAGATCAAAGGATTACATATGCCATGATCACTATGAGAATCACTTATGACACTCATATAATGATCTATGTATCGTTGTCATTGTGGGTCAATCCAGCATACAAGTTTTTCAACTTGTACTAATATGTAGACTACATATCTCATATTAGTCTCCACACATGTTAGTCTTAATGTATTATTGTAACTCACTCCACAATAATACTAGACTATAGATATTTAAAAATATTATTATTATAGGGTTATAATTTTGTTTGGTTATGTCATACATAAACAAAACAACAAACGCAATTATTGAAATAATGCCTCAATAAAATAACAAGAATCAATATGCAAAATACAATTATCTTATGATTTGCTTTTGGGCAAAATCCCTAAACACTTATCCTAATCTAAACCATAAGCCCTCAATCCTAATCGTAAACACTATACCTAAACCTAAACCTTAAACCCTAACCCTAATTAAAACTTTAACATTAACCATAGGCCATCAATCCTAACTTTAAAACCCTAAACTGTAAACCTTAACACTTAGTCTTATTCCTATTCCTTATCATAAAAGTTAATAATTAATTCTAACCTTTACCATAAACTTGAACTTTTCCTTTTTATTATCGTCCATATTTAATAATTTTTATATCTGGGAGCTTCCATATTTAATAGGTTTTATATTTAATAACTTCCATTTTTTAGGAACATCTATATTTAATAAGTTTCATATTCAAAAAATTTCATATTTAATAAAGGCCTAAATACACTAGAGGCCCCTTAACTTGACTAACTCATATGAGTTGGTCCTTTTAGTTGAACTCGGCCATATCAGTCCTCTAACTTTGCAACTCGTGAGAGTTGGTCCAAAGGTCAGCGAAATGGTGCACATGAGGTCACGTGATCTAAACGTCACTTGCCTGCTAAGAATCATAGTCGCAAGTTCGCAACAACTGACGATCAACTCTTTAAGCTCGATAATGTCCCTTTGAGTTGGACTAGGCAAATCCCATTTTTGCCCTTCTTCTCAGTTGCCTCAGATCTATCCACAAAAGTAGTAATCGCCTCTTCCCTATTGCCTTTGGAATCAACAGTGGTTCCACCGTATTGCTTATTTTTATGACAAAGCCACCACATTCTCGTCTTCTCTCACCTGTGCACCGAGTTTTGGCTACAAAGGTGAGCCAACACATCAGCATCATCGACCTCGCCAATGTCAAAATCGAATTGGCTTTTGTGTTCTTGCTTGGTTTCATGGCCTTGCGACCATCGATATCATTGGTTCGCTTGATTTTGTTAAAGCTGTGTAGGCCACCTTTCATCATCATCATCATCATATTTGGCTTTGTATTTGACAGCTTTTATGGAAGGAAATCACATTGATTCAGACAGAAGTTGCTGGAAATTTCAATTGGGGCATGGAATAACAAAATGGCAGAGGAAGCCATGAGAGAAGGGAAAAGGCAGAGCAGGATGCTAAATAGAGGAAAAAGACAGATGTATAGCAATCCTGAGAACCCAGGAAAGCGAAAGCTCGAAACAGATCAATTTGAATACGCCTCTGCGCCTTCTGCAAAATGATACAAGTCAGCGACTAGTTTTCTTGACAAGATGAGAGCAAGGTTGGCTGGTGCCTGGTGGGCATTGTAGGGGGATTAACGAAAAGCACTGAAGTATTTTAATGAACATCCATCATTGTTTGACACTTACATATCAAGAACAAATAACATTAGTTATGAAGAAAAAAGTAGATGAATAAAATAATACTTCATTTGAAATAATTATTTTTTTGGGTTTTCTTGCACACAATCAGACTTAAAATATTGGTCAACAGTAGAGCTGCTGTTGGATTCCAAATCAACGAATTTAAGTAACGGCAGCTTGCTCTCCATCACTCAGTGGACTAAACCCGGACAAATTGCCAAGTTTGAGGACCAAAATCGGCTGAGTTTGAGTTGATGGACTAACATGTACGAGTTAGTCAAGTTGAGGGACCCCTAGGGCACTTAGGTCTTTAATAAATTACATATTTGGGTTCTTCTAAAATAAGCAATTTCCATATTTAATAAGTATGATGATCTTATCAGGCAATTGTCAAATTGTAATATTGGTCCCTAAACTTTTAAGTATAGTGTAATAAGGTACCTAAATTTTAAAAATTTTCATTTTAGTCACCACAAAATTATAACTTAGTCCCTAAACATTTAAAATCTTTACATTTTCACCCATAATTTCTGAAATTTTGCAGTTTAGTCATTCATAGAGTAATAGTGAACTAGAGTTATATTTCATAGCAATTTAACAGCAAAAGTTGGATATCACAGCAAATTTATCATAACATAATTAAGAAAATTTTTATGAATTTTTTAATTTAACATACTAAGAAAAGCAAAAATTAATGTAAGTTATTTTCACAAAAAAATTGAATTATTTAATTTAAATTTTAACAAAAACTAAACAAAAAAATTCAATTGATTAAGTCATTTCAGCATACATACCAGTAACCCAAACAAACCGAACTGGTCAACTCGAGTTCGAACTGAAACCCGCCCTAAAGTTAGCTGAAACTAAAAATTGACCTGACCTATGTTGAGCCTGAATCTAAATAAACCCGACCTAATCAGAAAATTAACGTCAATTCCAAATGACTCAACCTAAACCTGACCTGGAGCTAAATTTGTGCTAACCCAATTAGACCTGAACCAAACTTAACTCGACTAATCCAATTGTCATCCTCAGTGCCTTATGTGAATTTAAATGCAGTATTTCTTAACGTTCATCCCTTTTCCAAGTACTATACAGAAACAAAAAAACTCTTTTCCCGTTCTGTTTCTTCTAGGGTTAATTGCATCGGTGGCCCATAACCTGTTATTATTGTACCGATTTGGACCCTAACCTCAAAACCTTATATAGAATGTTCCTAACCTTGTTTAAATATTTCATTTTTGACCTTTTATTTGCTTGAGGCATTAAGTTAAACGGAAAAAAAAGTTTAAAATCTAGTTTTAACCCTTCAACATTTTATCTTTGTTTTAGAACCTGTCATACTCACATTTTATCTCATCGAACAATTGAGTCACCATCTCCATAACCTGTCATACTCACATCTCTTTTCGGCCATCACCATTCGTGAAAGTCACCGATGGATATCTTGGTTTTATAGTGTTATGACTGTAGAACAATAGCCTTATGATTTGAGGGCTTGATTCCACTTGAATTGGTTCAATTTTTTGTTTGAATCAATTTTGGGTTTATGAAATTGTTCATGAACACTAATATCGATTTTTTAAATTAAATGTTGTGTGTATGAAATTGATTAAAAAAAAGATTGGTTTCTTTGTGTGAAATTGTTCATGAACACTAATATTGACCTTAGGGGAGCAAAACCTTTATTTTCCCATCATTATTTATTGGCATTTTGCATCACCAGTAAAGACCATGGTTAAATCGTGATTTGTCGTGATTGTGAGAAAGCCATCTGCTGGAGATGATGGCTATTTGATGAGGTCACCAGCCCCTGCTAGCCACACCAAGGTGCCTCTAACAAGGGTTGTTGCTGCTTGTGGCTAATGGGAGCACAACACGGGAACAATGCGAACATGGAAAGAGAATAAGGTGTGACACAAACTAGGGCTACTAGTGGTGGTAATGGTAGAATGACAGTTGTTGGTGGGCAGCAGGTGAAGAAAATGATGAATATGAGGAACAGGAGGCGATCGATGGTGGAGGATGGTGGCCAGAAAAGGATGTGAGTGTAGCGGGTTGTGGAGATAGTGGTTAGATTGTTAGATGCTAAAGTTTCAAGGTTTCTAAGACAAAGATAAAATGTTCAAGGGTTAAGACTAGGTTTTCACTTTTCCTATCTAACTTAAAACCTCAAGTTAACAGAAGGTTCAAAATGAAATATTTAGGTTAGATACTTTTTTGTAAAGTTTTAAGGTTATGGTCCAAAGTAATACAATAATAAAAGGTAAAGGGTCACAAATGCATATCATCCCATTTCTTTTGTTAGCCTCAAAACCACAGCAAGTGAGTTACTAGGTATTAGTTTGGGAATAATTTTTATAATCAGTGTTAGAATTTAGGATAGTTTATTAATGATAAAGATAAAATTGATGAAGCTAAAAACTAAAAGCAACCGTTAAATAGTTTTTTTTAAAACTCTAACACTAATCGTTCACACTAATACCAAATGGAGTCTTAGCTTATGTAGAAGCATTTCAAAAACCTTTTAACTAATGGTTCAATTTAAAGAATTTGAGATGGAAAATACTCAGTTAAAGGAAGTTTGTAATGTATTTTACGGGCATATCAATTATTTTTATTTATTGTCAATATTTGCTTAATCTATGTATCACTTAAAATTTTATATTTAAAGAAGCTTGAAAATACTTTTATTTTTCTAGATGTGTGTTTTGATATAATTTTTTTAATTTGGATAAAGAAAAAAGTTTATGAAAATTATTTTATCTAAAAAAATATGATTTAGGTAATTATTAGGGAAATATAATAGTAGCTATTTTAATGACTTTGATTCTGAATAAAAAGGAAATTTGTCTTTTTTTATACCTAGAATTTGTTACAATTAGAAGGTAGAGAAAATTATTATTGAAAAACTTGTGAGTGCAATGTGTACTGTACGAAACCTAAAGAGCTAAGGTTACAATTAAACCATTTTTTAATTAACCTTTTTTATGGAGGGTGCGACCACCACTTGAACCCTGGCCTTGGTTAGGGCAAATTTCATCTTTTATTAACTTTTCTAATTGGTGGAAACATCAAAACAAAACAAGAAATTTATGATACTCATAACCAAATTATTGAGCCCCTAATAACTCATTATGGACTTTGAATGCGAATAAGACCCAAATAGCCAGCTATCCTCTATAGATGCAGTAGCCCTTACCTTAAAGGGACAAACACCATATGGGTGGATCTTACAAAATACAATTGTCACTCAATTCAACAATTCTCAAACTACAAAAGCTTAATCCGACAACCTTATTACTTTGGGAACTTCCTTCGAGGGTCATTTAAAACCTTCACTATCCATTTATGATGTATGAATAATCATTTCTTGAGCTTTATCATCTTAGAAGCTTACTGGCATAAGTGTGAAAGTATTTTTTATAGATACCCACACTCATCCTTTTTGTAGTTCTCATGGTTAAAGAGCCAGTTTCTTGGTTCTAAGAGTTAGGGGTGTAAGAATTGGGTTTTGAGTTAGGTTCGGGCCTAAACCTGATTTTTTTTAAAGGCGTAAGTAGTTGTCATTGCTGACTCAAACTGAATTGAACATATTCAAGCTCCCAACCCGAACCAACCTTAAACTCAAAATTATAGATTTAGGATCAGGTTTATTCAATGCCCTATTGCCACTGCCACTAGTTGTCGATGATCTGGCAATAAAAAAGAATGAATAGACAGATGAAGAATGACAGTGATGAGGGATGAACGATGAGTGGACTACGAAGAGGGACAAACGATGAATATATGATGAGGAGGGACAAACTGATGAACAAATGGTAAAAAGGGACAAATGGATGAATGGATAGTGAGGAGGGACAAACATACGAATGGTAACAATTAGGGAAAAACGGAGGAATGGACGGTGAGAAGGGATGAATGGACGAACAGTGGCAATGAGGGACAAATAGACGGTGAGGAAGGATGAACGGACGAACGATGGCGAGGAGGGACAAACGGATGAATGGCAACAAGGATGGATGAATAGAAGAATGGCTACAATAAGGTGAGAGTGACTAGTAAGTGGTAGCTGTCAATGGGATTAGGGCTAATGGGGTTTGGTTATGGATTCTAAATTCTATGAATTAGGTCGATTTTAGAGTCAACTTGAATCATACTTATTTCCTATGTTGATCTGACGTTGACCCGAAAAAAAGGGGGTTGGGTTTCAAGTCGGGTTTTGGTTAAGTCAATTTTTTTTATCCCTATTAGGAGTGTGTTTCAAGGTCAATGCATCACTAAAAATAAAATTGAAATAAAAAAAGTGATAATAACTACATTTCCAAATAAGTCCCAACAAAAACACTCTAAAGAAGAAAATGTAGACAAATTTAAAAAATAAAAAATGAATAAAACTTGAAATAAAAAAATATAAAAAGTTAAATACAGCAAGATCAACAGAAGCTGTAAATTCTTAAATTTTTATTATTTTAATAAAGAGTTTACATTTTATTATTTTAAATTTAATGTAAAAGTGTGTTTATTATTTTATGATATGCATCTATTCTTTAGAAATTAAAAAAAAATGAAAGCAATAGTAAACAGTAAAGAATAAAAAAATAGAAAAAGGTACAAATTTTTCAAAGAAAATGAAAATAATACAAAAATGAAAAAAAGGAAAAAAAAGCTAAGGAAAATACCAGGCAATGTAAAATAGAAAAAGAACCAAAATAGTACCAAAAAAAATGAAAATGTTGAGAAGAATGAGAAAATTAAAAAAAAAAAATTGGAAAGGGAGTTGTGCTGGGAGTGGAACTTGTCTCCTTGCTAGCTTACCTTAAAGCTTTTAGCCACTTTGCTAACACATAAACATGCTTGAAACCGCTTAAAATAGATATAAGTATCGATGCATATCCCGGTGCACAGCATAAGCTAGGTAAATGCAAGTGTGACCCATTTTGCATTTACCAAATTAGCAATCAACATTCTTAAAGTATTTCAATTTTTTTATAAGCTGTAAATTGATAATTAATTTATTTTTATTTAATAATTCATAACTTTTATTTAGCACTTTTGTCTCTATAAATATAATTAGTATAAAAAGTACATATTTTTATTGGTTAACCTATAATGAAGTACATGTTGCATTCTAATTTGGGTTAAATTCCTTTTTTTTTTAATACTCATAAACATTTACAAGATATATTGGAGTACGTGAGATTACTTAGAAAAATTAAGGGAGAAACTTGCCCACTTCTTGAAATCTGAAAAACTTTAAACCACAATTTGCAATATTTAGTGCACTAATGCGCCTTTGATGCAAGGATTTAGATTTAAACCCTGATTTGAGAGGTTGGAGGCAGAGGTGATTAAGCGGGTGGGTTTGGCCTTGCTGAGCTAGGGACCGGCTTGGGTCAAAGTCGGCTTGGGACCAATCAAAGCCCAACTCAACACAGGCCCAGGTAAGGCATGGCATTATGAGGGGCAGGTATAGACTTAAGGAAGGAGGGTATGGGCCTGGGGAAGGAAGGAACTAGATCTGGAACCGGCATGGTCCAATTTGGTTTTGAGCCTGGCACGGCACGACCCTAGAAGCACGAGACTGGGCATGGCTCAGCCTACGTTAGACAGTCCAGAACTGGTCGTTTTGTTCCCAAAGATAAATTTTCAAAGGTTAGCAGTGATTTAAAAAAATTAAAACTGTAGACCTTTCCAATGTTTTGTAGATTAATTTTGGCCTCTAAAATTCCCATTTTACCCCATAACAACTATATTTAGAAGGCTTTTTTTGTCCAAAAAATGGCCACCTCCTATAAATAAGGAGGCCATTTGCATCACTTCTTCACACCAATCTTAACAATCTCTCATCATCATCTAATACATTCTCTCTTATTTTTATGAAGCTCTTAAGCTTATTTTCTTAATATTTCCTTAATCACTTCCAAATTTCTTCATCTTCTCAATTTATTCTCTTACAAAATGGCATTAAAGGGAAAAGGAAAGGTCTCGAGCTCCTCATCCTACATTGAGTGGAGGTTTTTTTTACATTCCATTTCTTGACCAGTGAGCCGTGGGGTTCACCTTCAAAATACCGACGACGATGAACAATTTGAAATGGTTTAATATGACTTAGGGTTCAATGATCAATTTTCTGATGATGACATTGAAGTGGTCGAAGCCATGCCAGCGGAGAATCTTGGTGGAGAAGATGACTTGCAACTGATTCTGAAGCCATCACCCCGAAGTTAAGACATAAGGAAAATCGTTAAGGCTCATCACATGGGTTAGGAAGTATTTTGACCAAGTTTTCAAAAAGGATGGTAGTGGCAATAATACGAGGTTTGTAAAATGCAAACATTGCAAACCGAAGCTTGTGCATAAGAAGAACTACGACATAGGAACACTCAAACAGCACATGAAGCATAAATATCCAAATCTCTATCCAGATGCAGCTGTTAGTATCGGAGGACAAACACATCTGAAGAGTATTGCTGGCAGATCATGTATTTTTAGATTTAACTAGTAAAATTGTAAACAATGCATGGGAGAATGGATGAAGTTGACAAAAAAACCATTTAGACAAGCTGAGAATAGACATATGGAAAATTGGATTAAATCACAATTAAACATAGATTTTAAAAAAACATTTATGAGTACTGTTGGGAAGGAGACATTTAAAATATATGAAGCTAGTAAATCAAACCTGCAAGTAGGGGTGAAAGTTTCAAGTTTTGGGTCGGGTTCGAGCTGAAACCTAAAATAAATAGACTTTTTCATAATCCAAAAATATAAGAACTGAATCAAAAGAGAGAAAGAACCCAAATAGACCAAAATTGAATTTTATAGGGTGACATTTAGAATAACCTGAACAACATTGTTTATGATGTGATCTGGTGGTGAACGTCGGGGTGAGCAACGAGTCAGGTGACGTGTCTGGGAGAAAGAGATCGACGGTGGGCTAGGCAAGGTGAGGTGCTTGGGAGGAGGAGATCAATCGCAACTCAGCAACACTAAGGAGTGAGGTTGGTAATGAGGGCGAAGAGCCCCAAGATTTGGTGACGCTGAGAAGTGAGGATGACGGCAAGGGTAAAGCAAGAGAGAGCAACATCGGCAAGGGTTTGTAAGGTAAGGCGATGTCTTGATGAGGGTCAGTGAAGGCGAACGGCGTTTTATTGGCTATGAAGACAAAGGGCAAGCGCACAAAAGAAAAGAGTTGCTGGCAAGCATTAGGAGATTGGAGGCGAAGACAAAGCAACAGAATGGAACGCAGAAGCAAAAAGGGGAAGACCAGACATGGGTTAGGGCTTAGGGATAGTTCATAGTTATGGGTAGAGCTTAGGAATTAGGATTGATTGGGCCAAAAAAGTGGGAGAAGAATATTAATTTCTGTTAAATTCAAGTTAAGTCGGGATAAACCCGAATCAACCTGATTTTTTCTTCTTTAGTCGGATTTAGGTCAGCCCAAGTGACACTTTTCCATCTGATTGACTTGACCCTAGCCTTATATTTTGGGTCAGATTTCAAGTCAAGTTTCGAGTTCGATTGAAATGCTTACATCCCTACTTGTAACCATATTTCATTCACTAGTAATATGTGGACTTCATCACTAGGACAATATTATTATTATGTCACTGCACATTGGATTGATGACTGTAGGTCATTTAAAAGCGTATCATTGCATTTAAGTAGATGACGGTTGATCATACTGGTTGGAACATTTTTCAAGTTATCTCTAAAACTTTTAAAGAGTTTTATTGTCATGATAAGGTTTTTAGCATTATATTTAACAATATCCAACAATGATGTCACAGCTGAGACATTGAAAGAATCATTGGATCTGTTAGGGACGCTGCATTTTTCTACATTAGATGTGCCTGTCATATTTTAAGCTGTCCAAAAAGGGCTTTAGCTTGTGAGTACTGGAATTACTCCTATTCAGTAGGCAATCCATTATTTGAAATCAAGGTCCAAAATGAGCAAAGAGTTTAAAGTGCATTGTCTTAAAAATGGGCTTGAATTAAACTGGAAAAGTTTTAAACATGATTGTCTTTCCTGATGGAACTCAATATATGAGATGTTGATGGATGTACTTCCATGTGCTGCACACATGACATGTTTTATAAATGTCAAAGAAAAAAATGATTTTGAAACAAAGATGTGAGATAAACTATTAAAAGTAGCCACTGTGCTATGGTATTTTTATTAGCCAGCCATTTTTTGTTCTAGTGTATACTATCCCATTGCACATAAGGTTTTAATATATTTGGTGAACATTGCATGGATTTTCAAACAATACAAGAAAATGAATTTTTGAAAGACATGATCAAGGCCATGAAAGTTAAATGAATTTTATATTTCATTGATATATCCCTCATCTATTTACTTGCATATGCAATTAACCTGACTATTAGAATCATGGGCACATAGTAGCTCCTCGAGGGGCACTATAGTTTTTTAGAAATGACACATGTAAATGTTCTTATTATCACTGCCACACTTGAGAAGCACTTATGTAAGTTACATAAGATTTATGCCGACCTATATAAGGATAAAGTAAGAAACACCACTTCCTCCACTGTCGGGACTTCATCATTGCCCATCTTAGCATTTTTCAACCCGACTAAACAACTCCTCAGATGACCCTAATCTACATCCTTTGGTTTTAGTGAAATCAACGCACACCTCAACTTGGTATAAGAGAACAGTAAGACGAATATTTTTGGAATGGTGGAAAGGGAAAGACAACAAATTTCCAATACTCTTCATCATTGCCAATGAAGTTCTAGTTGTTCTTGTCTTAACCATTGCATTCGAGTCAGGTTTCACCACAGGAAAACAAGTTATTTTAAAGACACGGGCAATGTTGTCACTGGATACAATTAAGGTTTGTATCTGCAACCATGGTTGGCATATTTCTGCATTACAAATGCAAGACCATAAGAGTTCAGACGATGAGGACACAGACGAGGTGTACACATAGATCTTAGGTTTGCACTTTATCTTCCTAGTTTATATTTGATCTAATTATTTTATTGAACACAGATCTTAGGTTTCCTTTTAAGTTCATTTTTTTGGAACATTTTGTCATTAACTTATGTAAGGCCCATTCCAATTAATGTAAGTGCCATTTGAATTTTAAATTAATAAAATTTAAACTAGCGGTGGTGTTTCATTTTGAAAACACTTAGTTTTGTAAATATTTTCTAAAAACCAAAATTAAAAAAAATAAAAAAAATGGGGAAAAAAATTTTAAAAAATGTGGGCCTAGGCCTTAGCCAAGAATAGGGTAGGCCTAGAAAGGGACAAACACACCCATACCCAGGCCGTGCCCAGTCCTTGCTAACCCAGGGCCTGGTCAACCTTCCAAACATTTATAGTTTGAGGCTTAAATCCAAATCTTCAACCAACTCTCCTAAAGCCAAGTTCAAGTTCAATTGTCTTGAATATCAACCATCTGACTCGATCTGCCACTGATGGGCTCAAGCGGATAAGTTGGCTATTTTGGTGAGTGTTATGGTAGCAACTCCTAGAATAAACGCAAAGTAACAATATCTACATCCATATGTATGCATTTGTCTTATTAGATTTCTCTAATAAACTGGCTACTCCACATTACAACATAATTACAACTATAAGCTTTAGTACTATACTACTGTTCATTTTTTGCGTTTAATTTTTTTTCCTAAGGTAAAACTACAGAATAGTCACAATTTTTGTGTATGGGTACCATTTGGTATTAGAACTTTCAAATTGGACATTTTTGCCATTGATAAGCACCAAAGATGTTATAAAGATTTGGCTTTTACCTTTTCTACCCCATAACTTCCATGAGTTACACTGGAGACCTCAATTTGTGCTAAAATACCAAAACCACTACCTTTTATGTCATATTATTACACTATATTCTAAAACTCGTGAGGCCATACTGTTTGAACTACAGGGATGAACAATACCGTGATGGTTTTGCCCTTCCGATTTCCATGGGCTGCTGACGGGTTCTTTCGCCTGTTGGGTTTATGGGGTGTTTGGGCCATTGGGCCGTGTATTAGATTTTTTAAGTCAGCTGTTGGTTTTGCGTTTTTTTAGCTTGACCCAATTTAGTTTCTACTGGTTGGGATTCGTGTGGTTACTTTTGTCAGTGTGTGTTTCGTTCTTATGACCGTTGGAGTTTGTTGTCCCCTGATGTTGACTGGCCGGTTGTTTTCACGGGATTACTTTCGTTTAAGAGTTCCATTGTGTTTGGTTGTGAGATGTCTTCCATTTTCTTCATGTTTGTTTATTCCCCATCATCTGTCCACGGTGAGGAAAAATTTGCTTTTGCGCTGGTCATTTCGGCTCTGCATCTTCGTGTTAGGAGTTTTTTATTTTCCTATTACCTTCATTTGTTTGCTTTCTTTATTTTCCTGTTTTTTTTCTCTTATTGACACCATTAGTTTTTTTAGGGGATGGATTGTTGCCGCTTTTCTGTCGCCTTCTCCTTATGTTTTAGTTGCCATTTATTCACGCCTTTTTGTTTTTTGAGGTTGTTGATGTTAATATGGTGAGTGTTATGTTTTTGGGTATTTTGATCTTCTCTTTTTATGGGTGTTTGTGATTCATTTGCTCTCTTTGTGTATCCGCCCTTAGTTGTTGTGATTGAATTTTTTTTCCCTTCCTCTTCCTCCTATGTTTACGCGATATATTCCATATTTTTATGATTTGCTGTGTTTACGGGAGTTTGTACTACATTTTGCCTATTTGTTTGTGGATCCTGCATTGTTGTGTCATTTCACTGATGGGGTGGTTTTTTCTCTGTTAAATATTGAGAGAATTATTGCTTTTAAGGTTGTCAATTTGTTTGTTGGTATGGGTAAATAAGACAGCATTGTTTGTTGTTTCCGGATTTTCCTTGTTCTCTCGCCAGAGACATTTATGTATTGTGTACTTTTTATTGTTCAGCATTGCGTTTTTGTGTTTTTTTTGTTATTCTGTCATATCATTCATTAATTGTTGTTTCTTTCTCCATGTTCTCAAACAGTGTTTTTCATTCTTCACAGATTTATATAATCTTTGTTGTCATTCCCTAGGAATTTTATTGCATAGAAAAAAGCTGTTGATGAGTGATTTGTCCTAAGCTTTGGTAAAGGGTCTGTTTTCCTGCTCATTTATGGACAATTTGTGTAATGCTAATGGAGGTTCTCAGTGCCGTTGTTCATGGTTGTTATGGTGTGTGCTTAATCTTCTTATCTTCTCACCTCATGTGATAATTTTATGTATTTCCTTTGTCTCTACTTTATTTCTTTATTTCTTTTAGCTGTGTTGCGTTTACTTTATTTCTTTATTTGGTTTAGCTGTGTTGCGTTGTTTCTTTTTTCCCCCCACATGTTAGTTTTATCCAGTTGTTATGTTGTTGTTGGTTTATTTTGTTTATGTCTTTGGTTTTATCTGTCGTTTCCTACTTTGTTTGTCTGTCCCACGTTAGACTTCATCTTTTCTCATTAATGCTTCAATGTGTGGTATGTTTTTGACCCCAGGCTGTTCCCTTTGATTCACTCTACTTTCCTGTTGTCTTAAATGCATTTGTGCCTACTATTTACTTGACTTATTGATTGTTTGAATATGTGTACATTCTCTTATTTTATTTGTCTGTGTCTTTTGTTTTTGTTTTCTTTTTGTGTGTTCACGAGTTACTTTAGTATGAAGTCTTCCTGTCTCTGTTTTTTTTTTGCCTGTTCATGTTGTATCATTTCTGTTTTTGCCTTTTTTTTTTTGGGCAGTTGCTCTATGTCATCTTTTATTCTTACCTCTTACAGCTTCGCTATCTAATTTTCCATTTGCTTTATTGTTGGGGATTATGCACAGGGTAT